>OZ035882.1:145550153-146044245 GCA_964034835.1 Muscina levida
CTTTGCGGGCTCTTTTGACTTCTCCTTAGTAGTTGCTTCTTTGGAGGCTGTATCTTGTTTCTTTTTGAGGATAGGAATATCTTTACTAGATGTACTTTTCTTAACTTTCTTTTTGGTTTGATCTTCTTTTTTTGCCCTCTCAGATTTCGAAAGTTCTTCCTCCTCTCCTACCTTTACTTTTTTGGCCTTTTTTACTAACTTGTCATGTTTTTTCGCTGACTTCTCATCGGGTTCCTTTTTAGCTTTAGTGTCTTTGGATTTTGTTGGTTTTTTATCCGATTTTTTCTTATTACCTTTTTCCTTAGGTTTCTTCGGGGACTTTTTATCGGTTCCTTCTGAGTTTTCCTTGATTTCTGCTGCGCTAGATTCTTGAGATGCCATTATTTGAAAATTTTATTTGTTTTGTTTTATTGAATTTCTACAATTATGTTATAATAAAAATGTAATGAAAGCTGATGAACGGCTAATGAAATAATAAAGGGCTGATACAGGTAAATAACCTCACAAAGAAAAAAAAAAACACAAGTGCAAGTCGTGGTTATTGGCTTGCGTTTATCGAGTCATTTTAACCCGCATTAAAATTGTTGACAACAAATTTGATTCGAGTTGACAAAATTAAAGCGTAGCTTTGTGTGCTAATTAAAAAAAAAGAACAGATACAGGCTGTATAAATAATGGCTAATGACTTGTATGAAGTAAAAAACAATTTTTTTTAATCCTATATCAATTATTATTATAGTACAATAGCAAGCTTCTATGTTCCTTGCTGTGTAAACAACAAGCTAGCATAATGTTTACTTAAAATTTGGTTTTAATAAAAAAAAACTACTCTTTAGTCAATTTTTTAAAATAAAGTTATCAAAATTTAATTTTTTTTTAATAGAATAAAATACTACTAAATATAGACCTTCTAGGAACTATTTTTGAATAATTTCTAGTAATATGTGTTTAATTTGTATACACATAAGTATTATTTTTTTAAGGTGATCATATAGAAAAGTTTCTTCGTTTATAAGTATGTATCATATAAATATATTAACGACTATCTAATTCCAAATCAATCTTATATTAAGATTTCGTTGATTTTCATTGTCAGAACATAGGTTTTTATAGAATAATATGCTTTGAATATCAACAAATTGTCGTTTAAGACAAGTTGCAATAGAAATGCACATTTTTAAGATGTTCTTATTGAAAAGTCCCTTCGTTTATTATTTTTTTTATATATATCAAATAAATGCATCACTTACAATCTAATACCAAATCAATTGTTTATAAGATTTCATTGATTTCTTTGTTCAGTTACGTGTAAGTTATAGTTTTGTTTCGTTAGAACAATAAGACTCATGATAATTAATTAACAAATTGAATGAAACAAAATATAAAGGGTTGGGAGGCAACCACCTATACATATTAAAGTCTTGCTACGTGCCAAGAAGCTATCCCATACCTCATTCAGGGGGTGTAAAGGGAAATTAGGTAAGTTTAGGTGCCGTGCCCACTTCACATATAGGAAGTGTCTTCTTCAAGTGGTTTCTATGTAAACAATACAATACAAACAATACAAATCAATGCTTTTTATAAAAAATAAAACAACATCACCAGAGTTTTTCATATAGAGAAGTATCTGGTCAATAGTCTGCTCTTTGAGTACCTCTGCGGTGTAAGCTTCATTGTAGAAATCCGACTACTTTACACATGGAAAGTCTTTGTCAAATGTTTTCCGCATAGAAACTATAGGAAATTGTCTACAGAAATAGTCTTCAGCAGACATTTTTTGTATATAGTAAGGTAATCGGTCGAGAGGCTTCTCATAGAGCAGAGGAGGCTGCTAGTGACCCTGCGGTATAACTTTCACATTAAAAATCATCTAAACTTTCTAACGTGCTCCTGCATAACAACTATGCTTAATATGTTAACCACAGTTGCTGTATGTGCCTCGTTTCCGTAATGATTCTAAAAAAGTTTAGAATCTAAACTTACATCATTGCTTTGCCGCAACGTAAACGGTAGCAAAAAACCAAAACTTTTTGCGTTTGTCTAGAAATAAAAACTTTCTTTTAGAATATTTTTGAAATCTTTATGAATGAACGTAATGATTTTCTATTACAATAATGATGCAAAGGGCAAATGGTCTGTTATCAAACCAGTTTATGATTCTACTCACAGATATTATAAAGAAGATGATTGTGCAAAAGTTTCCGATATGTAGATTATAAAATTTTTCAGCTCTCAATGTGACCAAAAGATTTAGTTGTACTGATTTTTTTTTAACAGCTTTTTTTGTTCACAAATGAATTTTCAGCAATTTTAATAATTAATACATGACTTCCGTGACAATTGACAATGCTTTTATTACTTGTATGGTTGTTGTTTTTTGTTTTTGTGTCTCAACAAATTCCGTCCGATTTCACTTTTTTTGTACTACAGAGTTGGCTATTTGTCTGGACTAGACTGCTGGTTGGCCTGATGTTGGCGACAATTTGACAATACATTCGAACAGCTGTTTAATGTTGTGAATGAAAGGAAGGGTACAAATTTGGAAAAGAGCAAAAAAACAAGAAAGAGCTAACGAAACAACACGTGCAGAGTTGCCAATTATACTGTAAATGATAGATTTTGCATTTTTCCAGAGTTGTCGATTGTTGGCAAAGAAAATTATATTAGCACTCTTTTGGTACAAATTTTAGGAAGTTGCACCAAATAACTGGACAATGTGTTAACAATTTTAATATTAAAAAATCAAAATAATTTTTAGAATAACGGCAGAAATAGATTTTTTCTCAAATTTAGTTTAAAATTCGATGGAATTTTAAATGAACGCATCGTGACAAACTCTGGAATAGTAAAAGTCAATATAGTGAAGCCACAGCCAATTATACAAAAAATTTAATTGGTAGCGGCAAAAAGTACAATTTATTGAAACAAACTCTGGATTGGTAGTTAGAAGTCAATGTATTGAATCCTCTGCCAATTGTACAAAAAAGCACATTAGAAGTGCCAAATAGTAAAATTTATAGTAGGAACAAGTACATTTATTGTATCAAAGAAATGCAATTTATTGTACCAAAAAGTACTTTCGCTGTACCAGAAATTAATTTTTTTTTGTATCAAAAATTCATTTTTTGTTTCAAAAAGTACTTTTATTTTAACAGAAGTACATGTAATGTACTAACAAGTACATTTATTGCATCGCAAAGTACTTTAATTGTACCAAAAATTACATTTATTGTAGCGAAAATAACTCAGCATAACGGAAAAGATTTTTTTTTGTATCAAGAATTAATTTTTTGTACTAAAAAGTGCTTTTATTTTAACAGAAGTACTAAAAAGTATTTTTATTTTAACAATAGTACATTTATTGCAGCAAAAAGAAGGTTAACTGTATCAGAAAGTACATATATTTTGTACACTTTATTGTACGAAAAAGTACATTTATTGTTTCAGAAAGTACCTTTATTGTTTAACAAGAACATTTAAATTACCAAACGCATATTTATTGAATAAGTACATTTATTGTATCAGAAAGTACTTTTATTATAATTATACCAAAAAGTTAATTTATTGTTCCAAAATGTATTTTAATTGATCGAAAATGTATTTTTATTGTCCCAAAAAGCAAATGTACCAGAATGTACTTTTATAGTCCGACAAGTACATTTATTGTACCAAAAGTGTATATATTGTGTCAAAAAGTACCTTTATTGTATCAGAAAGTACTATATTATATTTATACCAAAAAGAAAATTTATTGTTCCACAATGTACTTTTATTGTTCCAAAAAGTAAATTTAACAGAAAGTACTTTTATTGACCAAAAAGAACATTTATTGTACCAGAAACATATTTATTGTACCAAAAAGTAAATTTATTGTTCCAAAACGTACTTTCATTGTTTCAAAAAGTCAATTTACCAGAACGTACTTTTATTGTCTAACAAGTACATTTTTTGTACCAAAATTTAATTTATTTTATACTAAAAAGTACAATTTATTGTAGCAAAAGTCACATTTATTGTACTAAAAAGTACTTTTATTGTACCAACAATTACTGTTTTTAATGTTCAAAAAAAGTACCGTTTCTTGTACCAAAAAGTTATTGTACAAGAACAAGAATATTTTTTGTGCCACAAAGTACTTTTATCGTATAAAAAATTAAAATTTGTGTACCAGAAAGCAAATTTCATGTACTAAACAGTATTTTTATTGTGCCAAAAAGTACTTTTATTGTGCCGGAAAGTACTTTAAATATACCATAAAGAACTTCAATTGTGCCAAAATTTAAGAATAAACATTTATTGTACCAAAAATGTCTTTTACTTAACCAATAAGTACTTTTTTTGTGTCCAAAAGTTTTTTAATGTACATTTATAGTGCCAAATAACACATTTATTGCACCAAATAGTACTTCCATTGTGTAAAAAAGTACTTCCAATGTACAAAAAAGTAAAATTTGTAGTAGCAAAAAAAGCATTTATAGTACCGAAAAGTACATTAAAATTAATTAATTAAAATTTTTGTACAAAGTACTTTTATTTTACCAAAAAGTAAAATTTCAATGCACCAACAAGTACTTTCATTGTACCGAAAAGTACAATTATTGCACCAAAGTGCACTTTAACTGTACCAAAAAGTATTTTTTTGATAACATAAAGTACTTTAATTGTACCAAAAGAACAATTTATTGCACTAAAAAGTACAATTTGTTGTAACATAATGTACAACAAGAACTATTATTGTACCAAAAAGTAAATTTATTGTACCAAAACGTACACTTATTGAGCTGGAAGGTACTTTAATGTTCAGTAATGTACTTAAATTGTGAAAAAATTTAAGAAATGACATTTATTGTACCAAATAATAAAAATGATGTACATTTCTTGCACCAAAAAGTACAATTATTGTAACAACAATTAGTATTTATTGTACTAAAAAGTACAGTTACTTGTACCAAAAAGTACTTTAATTGTAGCAAATAATACAAATAAAATAATAAAGTAAATTTATTGTACAAAAGTAAGTACAATTTACTGTCCCAAAAAGTACAATTATTATAACAAAAATTACTATTTATTATACTAAAAAATTCAGTTTATTGCGCCAAAAAGTACTTTAATTGTATCAAAAAGTAATTTTATGGTAAAAATGTACATTAATTGTATATGAAATTTATTGTACCAAAAAGTACTTTTATTGAACCAAAAGGAAATTTTTTTCCGATTTTTTTTTGTACCAAAAAGTACATATATTGCACCAAAATGAACAATATATTGTACCAAAATGTACAATTATTGTTTCAAACAGCAATTTTACTGTACTAAAAGTACTTTTATTGTGCAAAAAAGTACTATTGTATCAAAATGTACAATATATTGTACCAAAACGTATAATTATTGTTCCAAACAGCACTTCCACTGTACCAAAAAGTACATTTATTGTGCCAAAAAGTACTTTTATATTGTATAAAAAAGTACTATTGTACCAAAATGTACAATTATTGTTTCAAATACTTCTTTTTTTGTTCCTAAAAGTACTATCTATGTAAAAGAATTTACTTTTATACTGTACTAAAAAGTACTTTTTTTGTGTCCAAAAATTAAAATTACAAAAAGTAATTTTATTGTACCAAAAATTACGTTAATTGTGGCAAAAAATTGGATAGGAAATTCTTATCCTCTTTTAATGATTCCGCCACCTTTTTGTAGTGATTACAAATTAAGCTACTTTTTTCTATTACGAAATAAATGCATTTAATTGTTTCACTATGGACTCGGAAGATTCTTTATAAAATCGGATTGAAGGCTTAGTTTACGAAGTCAAAGCATTTAAAGATTTCCCTACGGATTTTAAAGGTTCCTCTAAAATTTCATAGTGAATTTTTTCTTGTGATTCCCCAACTTTTTCATAGTGATCATCAAGGTAACAGGAAATATGCAAATGCATGTATTTTTTAGAACGATGTATTAACAAATGGGTTATGTATTTATATGTTTCATACGCTTACAAGTGTTTTGGCACCTATTTGTAAAAGCATATTTTTGCATATTTTACCCATAACGGCATATTTTAGGATGCCTAAAGTTATAACGGCAAAAGCACCAAAATTAAAAGAAGAATAAGAGTTTTCTGACTTGAGAGCTGAAAGTTATTGCATCAGATCGCGGCAGATCAAGTAAAACAGCGTTTGGCAAACATCGGCAAACATATTCAACATTAATTTTTTAGAGCATATTTTAGTTGATTTTAAGAGCATATTTTATGATTTCACCCTTAGGGATGAGGGTATATATCATTTGATACGAAAAAAAGGGTAACGCATTAAAGGAGACGAGTTAGACCCCAAGTATCTTAAGACCAAATTCGTTTCAGGACTTTTTAAGATGATTGAGCTATGTCCGTCAGTCTGGCTAGCTGGCTGGATGGCTGGTCAGCAGGATAACTCGAGTAATCCTTAACGGATCGGTATGAAAATTTACCAGTATTAATATTTTTCAAAACGAACTTATGGGATTGTAAATGGGCTGAATAGCCCCTCCCCTTCTGGTACCTCCCATACAAAATTACCAATTTTTTGGAAAATTAATATTTCTTCCATAACTTCCAAACGGACAACTGGAGGATGTTTGAATTTGGTCAGTTTATTATCCTTGCACAAGTAGACAAACCCTAAGAAAACCGAAACCTTTGCCACACCCCTTCTGGTACCTCCCCTACAAATGACCAAATTAACCCTCATAGTTTTACATACATATGTTTTTTGTTAGTAAACTGAATTCACTTAAATTTTGCGTATGATGTTCACTTATGAAAAGTTGAATTAGGAATGAATATGGACTATATCGGTTCACGCCTTCTGGTACCTCCCATACAAAATTGCCTATTTTTGGAAAATTAATTTTTTCTCCCATAACTTCCCAACGGACACTTGGGGGTAATGAATATTGGTCGATAAATTTATGTTGTGATAGGAGGCGAAACCTCAGAGAGCCTAACTATTTGACACACCCCTGTTGGAACCTCCCATACAAATGACCGAACCCACCCCCATAGTCTCACATACATATCTTTTTTGTAAGTACACTGAATTCACTCAAAATTTGCGTATGATGTTCGCTTGTGAAAATTAAACTCTGGAATGAACATGGACTATATTGGTTGATGCCTTCTGGTACCTCCCATAAAAAATTACCTATTTTTGCAAAATTAATATTTTCCCCATAACTTCCAAACGGACACTTGGAGGGTAATGAAAATTGATAGGTAAATTTATCTTCTGATAGGAGGCAAAACCTCAGAAAACCTAACTATTTGACACACCCCTGTTGGAACCTCCCATACAAATGACCGAACCGAACCAAAGTCTCACATCCATATCTTTTTTGTAAGTACACTGAATTCAGTAAAATTTTGCGTAAGGTGTACGGTTATGAAGATTTCAATCACGAATGAATATGAATCGGATCACCCCTTCTGGTACCTCCCATACAAAATGACTTTGTTTGGAAAATTAATAGTTCTCCCATAACTTCTAAACCGTCATCTGGGGTTATTATCAAATTTGTTCAGTTAATTTATCTTGTAATAGGTGGCAAAGCCTCAGCAACCCTAACTATTTGGCACACCCCTTCTGGTACCTCCCATATAAATATATGGGATATTTCCCCTTTTACATACGTTTCATTTTTGTATGTACACTGAATTCAGACAAATTTTGCCAAGGTAAGCGAGCATTGAACGTTGATTTACGAAAAAAAATCAGACACGTTGTGCTGCCCCTAATTGTACCTTCTGTACAAATAGATAAATTTTTGTATGTTTTTGCTCTACATGCAGACAAAAATAATACATAATTAATTTTATTTTAAAAATCTATTAATTTCAATAATAGATTTATATTGGGTGAAGGTATTTATCAGTCAGTTTACCTGACTGAAATTTCTGTACTGGTTAGATCTTATTTTAAGCGTATAAAACATGATTTTAGTGCATATTTTCGGTTGCCCTGGTGATCATAAGTTAGGCTTCTTTTAGCGGTTGGAGGCTTAGTTAGCGAGATAAATGTATTTACGCTGGGCGCTTAGATTACGAGAAAAATGCATTTAAAGATTTCTATATGAATTTCGAGCATTCCTGTATAGCTCTATAGGGAATTTTTAACCTCTTTGCAGTGATCACCCCAACTTTTTTTATGGCGATCACAAATTCAGCTCCTTTTCGCGATAAGAGGCTTAGTTTACAAGATAAATGCATATTATAAAGATTGTATATGGATTTGGACGGAATTTCTACCACTTTCTAGTGATTCCCCCGCTTTTTCATAGTGATCACAAATAGAGCACATTTCTGCGATAGTGCGCTTAGTTTACGAGATAAATGCATTTAAAGATTTTCATAGGGAATTTTCAACCTCTTGGCAGTGATTACCCCAATTATTCAGAGTGATCACAAACTCAGCTCTTTTTTCCGATTGGCGGCTTAGTTTACAAGATAAATGCATTTAAAGTTTTCTATATGAATTTGGACGGAATTTTCATCCGCTTTCTAGTGATTCCTCAGTTTTTTCATAGTGATCACAAATAGAGCTCTTTTTGGCACTTAGTTTACGAGATAAATGCATTTAAAGTTTTCTATATGGATTTGGGCGAAATTTTCAACCACTTCCTAGTGATTCCCCCACTTTTTCGTAGTGATCACAAATGAAACTCCTTTTTGCAACTCTGCGCTTATTTTCGAGATAAATGCATATAAAGGATTTGGTCGATTCCTCTATGTCAGAATTCCATATGGAGTTTTCTACGTCTTTGCAGTGATTACCCCAATTGCTAAAAGCGATCACAAATTTAGCTCCTTTTCCCGATTGGCGGCTTAGTTTACAAGATAAATGCATTTAAAGTTTTCTATATGAATTTGTGCGGAATTTCCTTTCACTTCCTAGTGTTTCGCCCACTTTTTCATAGTGATCACAAATAGAGCTCCTTTTTGCGATAGGGCGCTTAGTTAACGAGATAAATGCATTTAAAGATTTCTATATGAATTTCGAAGATTACTCAACCACCCAAATGATGTGTATGATCTTGTAAACGTCACTTACACAATAGCTGATAAAATAAACAAAAATCATTTTGAATTTGCATATTGTTATGCCACCAGACTTTCAATTTTGACATACAAATAATTGACATCTGCAATTGTCATGAAATCATGTCCACCGAGCTGATCTTTAAATCGGGCGTGGGATTAATGCTTTTACTTGTATGTATCTGTCTTAACTGTCTTAAGACAGTGTAGAGTAACATAACATAACATAGACCCCTTGGGAAGTGTGACATTAACACGTACGTATTTCATGTTAAATACCGCTCAGAAGAAAAAAATACCGCATCAACATTGTAACACGGCCATTGAATACTAATTAAGTTGACATAGTACTAAAACTTAGATGTGCAGCGCTAGAGATATCAACAGTTGTTGTAGGTCTAGGTCTTCTAGCGGGAGTATTAATACACTAGCGACACTGTGACAATTATCTACGCTTTGTAATAAACGGTAATTTTGACGATGATTATTGAGATAACGCACGAGTAGGTCTAGTACAAGTATCGCAATTAGAGTTTCTCTCCCGGGATTTCCCGGGCGGGAATTCCCGGGATTCCCGGTCATTTTTAATTCCCGGTTTCCCGGGAAATTCGTCCGGGATTCCCGGGAAATTGAAACACCTTTGGCAGAGCAAATTTTAGAAGCTTTAAAGAAGCGAATTGAGAAAGAAGGGAAAAGCGACTTTATTCTTTAGTGAAGTATCTTAAAGACCCAACAGTTTTTGATAAGAATGCTAATAACTTATTTCTAACTGCGTCTTATACTGCTTATTTATACTCGACTTTTTAAAGAAGACGTTATCGACAAAGTTCTGGAATCGGACGAAATTCCTATTTGTGACATTAGTACCGAAAGACCATTTGACTACTTAATAACGCGATAAAAAAGGATTTACAATTTTACGAAGCAAGTGCAAAAGCAACGGAAAATGTCACCATTTAATTGAATGCTCTTCCGACAATAAGCCCAACATCAGTTGAATTGTTCATTTAATCATAATCATTCGTAAAAAAATTCATATTAATATCTTTCATACACACCGCAAGAGAGCTTTTTATATTCCTCCATTTGGTACAAGTTGGGTGTAAATTGAAAACTTTAAACGCGTTTTTCTCGAAATCGATTTTTTTGAGTTATGACGGTCTTGCACCAAATGAACGATATGTACATACTGCAAAATTTAAAAAATTAACATAGTTTGTCTTGTTTTTCTACTGCGCGAAATTTCCCGGGAATTCCCGGGAATCCCGGGAAAGGCAAAAATTTTTCCCGGTTTCCCGGGAAATGAAAAGTCCGGGAAAAAGAGAAACTCTAATCGCAATCGAAGTCACAGCTATTAAGGGGCTGATAACACCACTATGGCTTGTGGTTGGAGGGATGATGAAGGGTAAATTATTAAGTTTTCTTTTTTTATCTATTGTTGTGTTTGACGCTACTTTAGATTAACGTTTTTTTGGTGTATGAGTGTGTTTGAAGTTATTTTTAGCTTTTTTCGTGATGTCTAACAGTTGAGGAAAATTTCGCTGGCCCGTTATCAGACCTAAGTTGGCCCGGCTACCAAGTATATGAAGACATTTTTGTTCGTTGCGAGCAATATGGCGATATTGGTATTCGAGTCATCTTAGGTTCATGGCCAGCAATCATCTTTATCTAAATGACCTATGGAATTAACAGTAATTGATTTTTTTTTTTAAGTTTTATTATTTTTTTCAGGAATTCTTTTTTAATTTTGATTTGATAACATTAAAATAATAGGAAACTTTTTTAATATATGGCTATGTTATGTTAATAAATTTTGTAAACTTATGTTTTTGTGTATGTATGTTACATTAAAATAATGTTTTTTTTTATTTAAAAACAAACACAACAATAGAATCCCCAGTGAGCCATTGGAATGCTAATAACATCCGAATGTTAACAATCTCAGTCATATGTTGAGCAAACAGCTTACATATGTTAACATCATTGATATAAAAGGGCATTGTTTAATTTATTTTTTAACAAAACATTACAATTTTCAAGTTTATGCTTCACACGTTAATCCCTTAACTTTTGGCCAGTTCAGGTCATCATCATCATCGTCATCACCTTTGTTGCTGTTCACGCCATAACCTCTCTGTTGTCGTCACACGATTTAGGTTATCACCTGTCCGTGACATAATATATATAATAACAATTGTTTAACGATTAATCTTTGGAGTTCATAGACATTTACAGCAATTAAAAGAAAATTAGAACACAATTATCAGACTCTTCCGTGCTAATCTTGTTATAGAGAAGCATGTTAGTGTTTTTTGTGTAAAGGGGCCAGATTTTCTACTTCCTACAATACGTTAAGAACATATGACTTTTTTGTTAAATTTGTTATGGTGTTGTCTGACAAGATTTTTTAGTTGATACTCTCACGGTGTGACATGACGCAGAACATGTCATGTTAAAGTGGTAATTGTCTAGTAAAGCGTTAATACATCACTGCTATCGGAATATCTTAAGTTAAAAATTTGTAGTATTTGATTGTGAACAGAGTTTGAGAAGAAAACCAGTACAGAATTTTCAGTGAGGTAAACTGACTGATAAATACGTTCACCCAATATAAGATATTGTTTGAGTCTTGAGTTATTGAAATTAATAGATTTTTAAAATAAAATTACTTATGTATAATTTTTTGTCTGCATGTAGAGCAAAAACATATAAAATTTGACCTATTTGTACAGAAGGTACAATTAGGGGCAGCACAACGTGTCTGATTTTTTTTTCGTAAATCAACGTTCAATGATCGCTTACCTTGGCAAAGAGTTAGGGTTGCTGAGGCTTTGCCTCCTGATACAAGATAAATTAACTAACCAAATTTGATTATCCCCCCAGGTGCCGGTTTAGAAGTTATGGGAGAAATATTAACTTTCCAAACAAAGTCATTTTGTATGGGAGGTACCAGAAAGGGGGAAATCCTATATAGTCCATATTCATTCCTGAGTAAAATCTTCATAACCGTACACCTTACGCAAAATTTTACTGAATTCAGTGTACTTACAAAATATATATGTATGTGAGACTATGGGGGTGGGTTGGGTCATTTGTGTGGGAGGTACCAGAAGGGGTGTGTCAAATAGTTAGGTTTTCTGAGGTTTGGCTCCTAGCAGAATATAAATTTACCGATCAATTTTCAATACCCCCCAAGTGTCCGTTTGGAAGTTATGGGAGAAATATAAATTTTCCAAAAAAAGGTAATTTTGTAGGGGAGGTACCAGAAGGGGTGATCCCATATAGTCCATATTCATTCCTGAGTAAAATCTTCATAACCGTACACCTTTCGCAAAACTTTACTGAATTCAGTGTACTTACAAAAAATATATGTATGTGAGACTATGGGGTGGGTTCGGTCATTTGTATGGGAGGTACCAGAAGGGGTGTGTCAAATAGTAAGGCTCTCTGCGGTTTCGCCTTCTATCACAACATAAATTTTTCGACCAATATCCATTACCCCCCAAGTGTCCGTTGGGAAGTTATGGGAGAAATATTAATTTTCCAAAAATTGGTAATTTTGTATGGGAGGTATCAGAAGGCGTGAACCGATATAGTCCATATGCATTCCTAATTCAACTTTTCATAAGCGAACATCATACGCAAAATTGGAGTGAATTTAGTTTACTTACAAAAAAGTTATGTATTTAAGGGTTAATGAGGGTTAATTCGGTCATTTGTATGGCAGGGGCAAGGGTTTCGGTTTTCTTAGGGTTTGCGAGATAAATAAACTGACCGAATTCAAATAACCTACGATCGTTCGTATGGATGTTATGAAATAAATATAAATTATCCAAAAATAGGTAATTTTGTATGTTAGGTACCAGAAGGGGTGGGGCTATTTTGCCCATTTACAATCCCATAATCCCATAATAGTTTTGAAAAATATTAATACTGGTAAATTTTCATATTGATCCGTTAAGGTTTACTCGAGTTATTCTGCTGACCAGCCATCCAGCCAGACAGCCAGCCAGACAGACGGACATAGCTCATTCGTCTTAAAAATTCCTGAAACGAATTTGGTCTTAAGATACTTGGGGCCTAACTAGCCTCCTTTAATGCGTTACACTTTTTTTTCGTATCAAATGATATATACCCTCATCCCTAAGGGTGATGGTATAAAAATTTTTCATTTCGTTTGTTTTTTTTTCATATTAGAAAAATAGATTCAGCTGAATTCAAAACAAATTTGTTTTTTCCAGAAAATTTTACTAAATATTTGCAAGTTAATACTTCTTATATGTGTGACAAACAACAAAACATATGTATGGTGCAGATTAGAGAAGAGATAGAAAGCAAGTGATCGTGATAGATGAGTTCGTTAAGGCGATGTCACTGATGAGTCTTCTAACTACAGTGAAAACGCGAATGACGTAGGTGCCCAGGTTCGAATACCAGCTCGGTGTTGCAATTTTCCATTTTTTAAAAATAATAATTGCACACAAATTTTCTAATGTAGTCAGTTTATGGAAGAGCTCCCTTCAAGAAAACTTTTAATAATACTTTTTTTTATAAAAAGTAAATATTCTTACTCTCTTCTATGTAGGATACTCTCTTCTCTGTAGGAAAATACTTATACTTACTTACTTAAGTGGCCCATTACAACTTACGTACGTGGTTCATAAATTTAAGGTCTGAAGTACTAAAGAATTCCCCACGCTTCGGTCTTCTGCGTGTGTTCACCAGTTAGTCCTACCAGAGGGTGGCACGTTGCCTACCACTTGGTCCTTCCAACGGAGTTTGGGTCTCCCTGCTCTGCGCCGTGCTTCAGGTTGGCCTTCAAACACCTTTCTCGCTGGAGCATTAACATCCAGTCTGGCAACATGTCCCAGCTATCGTAGTCGTTGCATTCAGACTCTTTTAGCTATGTCAATGTCGTGGTAAACCTCATACAGCTCATGGTTCATCTAATGGCTAAACTCGCCGTCGACACAGATAGGTCCATACATTTTTCGGAGTACTCTTCTCTCGAATACTCCTAGGTTTTGTATGTCCGTTGTAGTAAGCACCCATGATTCGGCAGCATTCAAAAGAACGGGTAAGATTAGTAACTGGTATAGCCGTTTCTTAGTATTCCGAGATAAGGTAATGTTACTAAAGTGTTGCCGAAGTCCGTTGAAACATCTATTGGTTAGCACTATTCACCGTTTAATTTCTTGGCTGACATTATTTTTCTTGTTGACGAAAGATTCGAGGTAGGTAAACTTATCTACTATCTCAAAACAATAATTGTCAACGTTTACGGTGCGTCCCCATCAAGAGGACTCTTTGTTTGTCGAAATCATTAATATTGTTTTGTCCTCGTTGACCCATAAACCCATTTTTGCCGACTCCTATTCTAGTGATGAGAAAACTGCAGTAACATCCCATAGATTTCGGCCAATGATGTCTATATCATCGGCATAGGCTAGTGGCATGTGGCTCTTGTGGAATATGATGCTAGACTTTCTCATCACCTTCTCCATAACTATATTAAATAGTGTTCTGGACAAGCTATCACCCTGTCTGAGACCTCTTTCTGTGTTGAATGGTTCAGAGTGATCATTACCAATCTTAACCGAGAATTTTGTGTTTTCCAAGGTACATGCGAAAAATCGAATTAGCTTTGCAGGAATACCAAACTCAGACATGACCTCATATAGTCTATTCCTTATCGGAGAGTCGAAGGTAGCTTTGTAGTCGACAAAGAGGTGGTAGGTGTCGATCTTCTTTTCATGAGTTTTTTCCAGGATTTGTCGTAGACTGAATATTTGATCCGTCGTAGATTTACCATGTCTAAAGCCGCACTGATATGGTCCAATTATATTTTCTACAATTGGCTTTAGACGTTCACACAATATGCTTGAAAGGACCTTGGTAATAGGCTTATTCCACGGTAGTTCTTACATTCACTACGATCTCCTTTCTTGTATATGGGACATAATAGACTGAGACTCCAATCCGCGGGCATGCTCTCCTCTTGCCACATGTTTTCCATGAGCTGATGCATAATCCATAATCAGCTCCTGCCCGCCAGCCTTAAACAATTCAGCAGGGAGACCGTCGGCTCCAGAAGCTTTGTTGTTTTTAAGGCGGGAAATTGCCACACGTATCTCGCTCTAGGTCGAAGGTGGACAGTTAATACCATCGTCATGGATTGGAGCGGGGTCTTCTGGAGTGGTGTCCGCTTCCAATAAATTTTTGAAATGATTTCTCCATATTTTCAGAACGTTGTGCGAGTCCATCACTAGCTGACCATCGCTGTTCTTGCAGGAGGGCAAACCTGTTTCACACATTCTCGCCTAACTCTCTTGTAGAATTTTCGGGCTTCCCCTCTACTTCGGATCAACTCTGTGCACTCATCTTGCCTCTTCTTCAGCTCCTTCTTTTTTCGTCTAAAAAGTCGAGTTGCCTCTCGTACCTTCTCTTTGTGCCGTTCACGAACATTGGCTGCGTTGCCATTGGCTGCAGTTTCGCTCTGTATGCGGCATCCGCCTCTCTCGTGGCATTGCGACATTCATCATCGTACCAGGCATCATCTTGAGACGGCTTGGAGTACCCAAGTACGCTTCTCGCAGTCCGCTCTATGGAGTCGGCTATATTATGCCACTGCGAGGTTATATTATCAGGGGTGGGAGCATTCCGCAGTAGTTGAGTTAGGTGGTTGGAATAGGCGTCCGCTACCTCGAAGTCCAGCTTACGTTGTGCCTGGTTACGTACGTTTTTCGCCATGCTTAGCCTAGTGAGTACCTTAACTGCGGTAAGGAAGTGATCGGAGCCAATGTTCGCACCCCTGATCACTCGTACGTCCAGAACACTCGATGCGTGCCTTCCATCGACTACCACGTGATCTATCTGATTCCTTGTCAATTGATCTGGAGATAGCCATGTTGCCTTATGAATATTTTTATGGTCAAATCTAGTGCTGCTTACTACCATATTTCTTGCCGCAGAGAAATCATGACTCTTATGGTGGCTATATGTCACACACCGGGTTGAAGGATATTGCTTATATAAGGAATAGGATATTACTTATAGGGCAGAGCTACAGCCAATTGTAACTCGGGCTGTTAGGGAACGTCACAAGGAGACAGTAAAACAGGCGAGACAGCTATGAAAGCGAAAAACGTCATATAAAGGAACAGGAGAACGAGGATATAGAGCGATACAGGGGCCGTAAATTTTACCAGAAAGTAAGTGCAAAGAATAGGCAAGGATGGAAAGCTGGTTACAGATAGGCAGAGTGTGCTGCATATATTGAGAGAATACTTCCAGCAACTGCTGGTTGCAGAAGGCGACGACGGCTTAGATTGCTGAACACAAAGTCAAGCCGAAGTAAGAATACCAATATTGCGTCTACGCACAGTTTGGCTTAATGAGCGCATGCCCAATGATTTGATTCCAAGCGTATTTGTTATGTGCAGAAAAATGGTGATCCAAGTGTATGTACCAACTATCACGGGATCAGCCTTTTACCATCGCATACAAGGTCCTGTCTAGTGTGTTATGTGAAAGACTAAAGCCCATTCTGGCGAACCTGATTGGACCTTATCAGTGTGGCTTTACACCTGGTAAATGAACAACTAACCAGATATTCACACTTTGGCAAGACCTGGAAAAGACCCAAGAGAAATAGTTAGACACGTATCATATAAAGACGCCTTCGACAACCCGATACGGCAGAAAATACTCGAAGCTATGGCTGAGTTTGGTAATTCAGCGAAGCTGATATGCCTTTGCGGAATGATGCTGACCGACACGAAGTCTTCAGTGAAGATTGGCAAGGACCTTACGTAGCCAATCTTTACCAGATGGGGCCTTAAACAAGGCGACGGCCTATCGTGTGAGCTCTTCAACATAGTGATGGAGATGATAATGAGGAAATCTGCGGTAAACACGAGTGGCGCGATATTCGACAAAAGCAACAGGTCGATAATTGCGGGATGTGACTGCAGCCTGCTCAGGTATATAGAAGGAATCAGAGATAATGGGTCTAATGGTCTAAACGAGGACAAAACGAAGTTATTAGTTTCGACGAACAAAGAATCTACTCGTTTGGGAAACTTCGTGAACGTTGACAACTATATTTTCGAGGTGATAGATAATTTTATCTACCTAGGCTCTGCCATAAAAAAAAAACAAATAATGTCAGTCTCGAGATCTGGAGAAGAATCCTGCTTGCTAATAAATACTACTACAGACTAAGCAAGCGATTTAAAGACAGAGCCCTCTCTCGACAAACAAAAATCCAGCTTTACCAGATACTGGCTCTACCTGTCTTGATGTATGGGTCAGAGTCCTGGGTTATGACACAAGCGGATGAATCGGTTTTGTCAGAAAAATACTCCGTAAAATAAAGGGTTTTCCAATGAGAGGTGTTATTGTGAATGGCCCGCTATATCAGTAGCTGTCACTTTTAAAGCTTTTATTCTTTGACATTTGACAAGTAGAAACTACGCCATTACTAAAAATGGAACGATACACGCTTCAACAACGCATTGAAATTATTAAAATTCACTACAAAAATGTTGAAAATCTTGTAGTCAAAGTTCGCAACACTAAAGCATTTTTTGGTCGTCGTGATGTGAAGAATAAAACTCGTGCACGTCGCTCAAGAACAACTGAGAATACTGCTGCTGTAGCCCAAAGTGTTGAAGAAAACCCAGGTTTGTCCATTCCTCGTCGTTCTTTGGAATTGGGCATTCCACAAACGTCATTACACCGTGTTTTGCATAAAGACTTGGGTCTTAAGGCTTCTGAAGTTCAGTTAACACAAGAACTCTAGCCGGACGATCATCAACAACGTCGTGTCATTGCTGATTGGGTCCTTGAAATGCATGAAAATGATCCGGAATTCCATCGAAATATCATCTTGACTGTGGCTACGTCAACAAGCAAAATTGTCGCATTTGGGGCTCGGAAACCCCAAGAGTTATTGTTGAGAAGCCTCTTCATCCTCAACGTATGAATGTTTGGTGCGGTTTATGGTCCGGCAGGGTCATTCGGCCTTACATTTTCAAAAAATGGGGTTGGATCAACAGTTACGGTGAATGGATTGCACTATCGAGAGATGATTAATGATTTTTTTGGATGGTTTTGATTTGGACAACGTTTACTTTCAACAACCTTTGATCTTTAACGGGAAAAGTTTCCGGACCGTGTTATCTCTCGAAGAGGTGCTCACAATTGGCCACCAAGATCTTGTGATTTAACATCTTGAGACTTGTTCCTTTGGGGTCACGTGATAGATAAGGTCTACGCCAACAGCCCAGCGTCAATTCAAGAACTCAAAGATAAAATTCGTTAGGCTATCGAGGACATAGGGCAGCCACTTTGCGATTTGGTTATGGAAAATTTCATGAAAAGGATATGGTCCTGTAAGCGTGTTCATGGTTTGGCTGATGTTGTTTTTCATTATTAACGGCATACCTCCCCCTTTATAATAAACATCCGATCATCTTTATATATAAAATTCTACTGTACGTGTGTTGTGACTGAACTCCTCCTAAACGGCTGGACCGATTTACATAAATATTTTTACATGCGTTTGGGTGGCGCCCGGGTGGTTTAGATTTACAATTCGGTTCAATTGGACAAAGGGGCGTGGCACCGTCCATACAACTTGAAAATCAAAAGGGCTGTATCTTTTGAACTATCAGAGGTGAAGATAAGATTTGGTATATATGTTGTTGGAGCAATATTAATTACAGCCAAGGTGAAAGTGGGCGGAGCCACGCCCCCTTTGAAAAATCGTTCTAACGGTTTTTCTAATAGACCGATTGATACGACAATTTTACCAATTGGTACTGTTGACCTGTTGATAGCTATCCCTGGCTATAATTGGTTGTGATTGGATAAAGGGGCGTGGCACCGCCCATACAACTTGAAAATCGAAAGGGCTATATCTCATGAACTATCAGAGGTATGAAGATGAGATTTGGTATATATGTTGTCGGAGCAGTATTAATTACAGCCAAGGTGGAAGTGGGCGGTGCCACGCCTCCTTTTCAAAAATCGGTCTAACGGCTTTTCTAATAGACCGATTGCTACCGATTTTACCAAGTGGTACTGTTGACCTGTTGATAGTCCCTGGCTATATTTGGTTGTGATTGGATAAAGGAGTGTGGCACCGATCATACAACTTGAAAGTGAAAAAGGCTATATCTCATGAACTATCAGAGGTATGAAGATGTGATTTGTTACATATTTTGTTGTTACAGTATGAATTACAGTAAGCGTGGAAGTGGGCTGTACCACAGCTCTTTTAAAATAATCAGTTATAACCGCCATAGTAATAGCCATACAGCGCGTAAGACCATCATTTTGTTAAGTCAAACGTTTGGTGACGGAATTATCTTAAAAAATAGTAATACGGGTTCAATACAAAGATAGTATTCGGGAATATTCTTGATCCGTGGGAGAAGTAGACATGGCAAAAGATGGTTTTATGTCTAAAGGCATGAATCTTCAAAAGAAATTTTCAATTGCGGTCAATAGGCGGAGGAGCCATGACAAAAATGTTTTTACGCCTTAAGAGATAGTTAGTATACAGACGGTTCCCGCTACTGCAGATAAAAATAAAAATGTAATTTTGATTTTTAGCGGAATGTCTGTTTTCTAATTGTAAAAGAAGTGGGGGCTTGCCCCACATACAGAACTAAGTTAATCTACATTTCGGCACTATAGATATGATTATCGTTATAGAGGCTATGATATTTAGATTTTTAAACAATAAAACTTAATTTGTTAACTTTCATGTTATGGAGTTACTTGAAATTAGTTACATAAGGTTATAAACTCAACATATTGTTGTCGAGCTTAAGTACCACCTTCAAAGTACTTTATAGACCTACAAATATATAAATTAGCGTTAAAGCATTTAGGATAGTAAGAAATGTGAAATATATTACAAGTTAATATGCAATATCGAAGCATTGCCGGGCCCACTAGTTTATCTTAAAAAATTAAATTTTTCTTTGAATACCAAAATAACACCTCTTATTGGAAAACCCTTTATATGGGCCCATCATCGATAACGGAGAATATAGATGTGGAATGAATCATGAGCTGTACGAGTTGTACACTGACATTGACGTAGTCTGACGCATTAAGTTGCTGCAATTGTGTTGGCTAGATCGTGTTGTACGCATGTACGAAAATGCTCCAGCTTGAATAGACTTCGACCTGGTGTGACTTACTGGAGAAGAAGCGCAGAAGATCAAAGCGCCTATAATATTTTCTGCGTGCGGTATATAATCCAATAGGATTGCAAAGAAGTGCCAGCAAAGTAAGTTGAGAGCGCCATTTAAGGACATACTAGAGTAATAAACTTTTTATTTAAAATAAAACCGACATATTAACTTTTGTCTTAGTGGTACAAAATAGAGATTCTTTGGGAATGATTTCTTCTTCTTTTTTGCAACGTATTTTTACGCTGCCGTCCAAAAGTGCATATTACTGCATTTGCAATTATCAATGTTAACAGTATTCCTCCACTACAAGCAGATTTAGGTCAATCTGTTTAAGAAGTAGTTGATTTATTTTATGGCTCAAGTATGCAAATTCCATACAACAGAAACTCTCTTTCCTCTCTTTCTCTTGCGACTCAAAGATCCGCACTTAGTAACAGGTTTATTTAACACCCATTGGAGTAGAGGCACCCTTAACCCATGTAATATGCTTAAGCAGCCATTGTTGCTGAAAGATAGAAACCAACAAGATTTATTACAACTAAAATCTGCCTAAAAATTGCATAAATCGTGTGCAAACTAAAACGAGATCATTTATCAAATGTTGCCCGATGGGCTGACACCGTAGTGGGTCATTAACCTGTGCCGTAGTTGGTGTAACACATACATGAGTTAAGATTGAGTCATATGCAAGCGTTGAAGTAGTTGACCCACTTTTGAACGAAAAATTCAAAAATAAAATATTGAAAACTGAAAGTGGACTACTGCCTACCTATACTGCCTGTATACCGGCACTTTAGCTTACTCACGTGCTACAATTCCGTTTCATCTTCATGACCATAAATCCTATGAAGTGCTGGACTATGAGGCAATATAACCAATAAATAGCAAAACAACAATTGGCATTGCCTTATAAGAAATTGTTATGAATTTTGTTATATGAATTTGTAAAGATTTCGTAAGATCAAACACGGAGTTGGAGAAGGTGTATGCGGCCGGCCGCATATCCACTTGTTGTGGATGTATTATACCATTGACACGTTCTGACAACGTTTGGGTGTACAACAGATTAAATGTCTGCCATCGCATAGACTGAATAGTTTGGTGTTATATCAAGCTAAGTGAGTACCTACTCAGGGTAATTATTACGCATTGTAGTAATTTATTGTGATGTTGCTGCTTGTTGCGGTTACTGATGTCACATCAAATTATCCAAGAAATTATGATATTCATAATTTGAGCATGGTGGTGGTCACTTAAGGCAAATGTCCGAAAATATAAAAACAATTGTGACAATTGAAGTATTAAACATTTCTATTTTGGAAAGACAACGAGCTACACATATCGGTTGCGGGCAGTTTGCAACAGTAAAAGGAGCCATTATCGAAAACAAAAAAATAAACAAAAATGCATGTTATGGTAAGCATTAAGAAATCAAATACATATGATAAGGATACAATCCAGGATACAACTTCAGTTCAAGCAAATGAAAGAGCATTTGGATAACCTAGACGGATATGGATAAAATAACAAACAGGATATTCGACAAAGTGAAAGTAATATAAACAGTGGTTGATATAAACAATATAATTTCCTTAAAGGAAAAATTTTATAAACATATTGTCGGTATATTGCCGAAACTGGCCAACTCCACTTTTTCGGGAAAAGGAATTTATGATGCAAAAGTGTTCCAAAAGTCATAGTCTACGCCCTCTAAAAAAAATCCTATGTATATTTCAAACAGTTTTGTAGTTACTGTATCAAAACATAGGCGGTCATAAACTCTAAATCATCAAAAACTCAAAAACAAAAAGTGGAGTTGGTCTGTTTACGGTCCTTTAACTCCAGTTGGAGCGTGGGGTCGAAACAAACGATTTTTAATCGGTTTCATCTCTGACCAGAATACCCAGATTACATTGGCACAGTCTAGGTCGGCATCCAAACCGCTGCTACTATGCGCTAAGCAAGTGATTTAACGACAAAGCGCTCTCTCGAAGAGCAAAGATCCAACTCTACCAGACTCTGATTCGACCTGTCTTGCTCTACAGCGCAGAATCCTGAGTAATGACACAAGCGGATCAATCTATTCTGGGAGTCTTCGAGAGAAAATTACTACGCAAAATATTTGGACCCATCATCGTTAACGGCGAGTACCGTCGTCGAATGAATAAACTGTACAACGACATCGACGTAGTCAAGCGCGTTCAGATAGAGCGAATGCTCAGGCTTAGACACGTTGTACGAATGGACGAAAACGCTCCGGCTCGAAAAGTCTTCGGCCATAAACTCGATAGGCGGCGCAGGAGGGGGCGACCAAAAGTCCGATAGATGGACCAGGTGAAAGAGCTGTTAACTATGCTTGGTGTGACAAACTATCTACGGAGCGCAAAAGACCGAAGCGCTTGGAATACTTGTGTACGTGTGGCTACTGATGGATAAATTTCTATTGTTGCTGCCATGATGTACAACGTCTGCCACGACTTTTTGTACCCGGGGGTTATACTTAGTATCTATAGGCAGATATCCTCGTCTTCTTGACGTAGTGTGTTTTCCAACCATCTAAAGCGAAACAACGCTTCTAAGTCCGTTATGTCCATAGCGGTTTCGTTTGTCGAGTGCAGTAAGTCCTGGTAGTGTTACTTAGCTGCCACTTTTTTGCAATCCTATTGGATTTTATACCGCATGTAGCAAAATATTATAAGCGTTTCGATCTTCTGCGCTTCTGCTCCAGTTAGTCACATTAAGTTTAGCAAGGTTCTTAGTTACCTTCCAACGGAATTTTGGTCGCCCTCTTCTGCGCCATCTATAGAGTTCATTGTCGAACACTTTTCGAGCATTTTCATCCATGCGTACAACATGAGCTAGCCAACCGCTGCACTTTTATGCGCCTGACCACGTCAATGACAGTGTACAGCGTTACAGTACTCCGTTAACGCTAATGGGCCCATATATTTTACGGAGTATTATTCTTTCGAATACTGCCAGAACCGATTCATCCGCTTGTGTCATAACCCAGGTTTCTGAACGAAACATCAAGATAGGTAGCACCAGTATCTGCTATAGCTGGAATTTTGTTTGTCGAGAAAGGGCTCTGTCATTGAATCGCTTGCTTAGTCCGTAGTAGCATTTATTAGCAAGCAGGATTCTTTGTCCGGATTTCACATCCCGCAGTTTTCGACCGATGATGTCTACGTTCACGCAGCTTCCCAAACTAATAGATTTTTTGGTCGTTGAAACTCATAACTTCCTTTGGTTCCGTTCATCATTAGAATCATTTTCGCTGATTCCATTGCTGATACTTGAGAAGACTGCAGTCACATCCCGCAGTTTCCGACCGATGGTGTCTACGTTCACGCAGCTTCCTAAACGAGTAAATTTTTTGGTCGTTGAAACTAATAACTTCGTGTTGTCCTCGTTCACCATTATAACCATTTTTGCTAATTACTTCTCTATACTTGAGAAGGCTGCAGTAACATACCGCAGTTTCCCAAACGAGTAGATTTTTTGGTCGTTGAAACTAATAACTTCTTGTTGTCCTCGTTTACCATTAGAAACATTTTCGCTAATTATTCCTGTATACTTGAGAAGGCTGCAGTAACATACCGCAGTTTTCCACGGATGATGTCTACGTTCACGTAGTTTTCCAAACGAGTAGACTCTTTGTTTGTTAAAAGTAATAACTTCGTTTTGTCCTCGTTCAGACCCATATTCGTTGATTCCCTCGCTGATACTTTGGAAGACTGCAGTCACATCCCGCAGTTTTCGACCGATGATGTCTAAGTTCACGCAGTTTTCCAAACGAGTAGATTCTTTGTTCGTTGAAACTAATAGTTTCGTTTTGCCCTCATTCACCATTAGACCCATTTTCGCATTATCACATCCCGCAGCTTGCGATCGATGATGTCTACGTCATTAGCGTACGCGAGTAGCATGTGGCTTTTGTTGATTATTGTGCCAGTCGTATTTACTGCAGCTTTACTCATTATCATCTCCATCACTATGTTGAAGAGGTCACACGATAGGCCGTCGCCTTCGATAAGGCCTTGTCTGGTATAGAATGGCTTTGTAAGATCCTTGCCAATCTTCACTGAAGACTTCGTGTCAGTTAGCGTCATTTCGCTGGACTATCAAACCCAGCAATGACTTCGAGTAATATCTGCCGTATCGGGCTGTCGAAGGCAGCTCTATATAGTCGACGAAGAGATGGTAAGTGTTGATCTGTTTCTCGTGGGTCTTTTCCAGTACTTGCCGAAGTGTGAATATCTGGTCAATTGTTGATTTATCAGTTCTAAAGCCTTACTGATAAGGCCCGATCAGGTTGGATAGCAGTGGCTTAAGTCTTTCATATAGAACACTCGGCAGGACCTTATTTAAAATGGGTAAAAGGCTGACCCAGCGGTAGTTGTAGCACAATCTTGGTGGATCTTTTTTTCAATACAAGACATAATACGCTTAGATTCCAATCATCGGTCATGTACTCGTTAAGCCAAACCGTGCCTAAGAGCTGCTGCATGCTCGTTATCAGCCTTCGCCACCGGTCTTGAAGAGCTCTGCTGGAAGTCCGTCGGCACCGGCTGCGATATTGCTCTTCTTACCTTGGCTTGACTTGGTGATTGGCAATCTAAGCCATCGTCGACAATCGGTGTGATACCTTGAGGTGCGTTGCCTTATGGAACCAACAGTTGCTGGAAGTGTTCTCTCTATATGTGCAGCATACTCTGCGTATCTATAACCAAATTTCCTATACTTGTCCTTACAGGAGTCGAGCCCATTACCGCAGCCCTTTTGCTTTTACTTTTTGGATACATTTTCTGTCCTCACCTCTATCCCTGTTTCGCTCTATATCCTAGTTCTCCCGTTCCTTCATCTGACGTTTTTTTTCGTAATCTATTGCCGATTGTTCATGACACTTTACTGCTTTCTATTTCCAGTTGCGTTTATTGTTCCTGGTAAGCCTTGCTCAATCCTGGGCCGTTTTTGCTAACAGCCCACAGGAATTGCCGCACAATCAGCTGCTATATATTGGCCAGCCTGTGCAGTATCTGCCTTCAGCTGTTCATCAAAATATTGCTACGACTACTGCAGGTGAGACCCAGCAATTACCATCCCCGCCGCAGTATTTTCCACAACTCGCCCAAGCCGAGCAGCCCCAAGCTATAAGAACCCAACAGCAATATCAGCATTTTGCTCAGTTGCCTCAGTCCCAACATAACCCGGGTAACATGGAAATGACTGTGATAAAGCCTTCTATGTTTTCTTCCTCATACTATTACGATCCGGGACAGCTGAATGGATTTCCTTCCCAGTCGAATGTGGTTCCTATAGGTGTTCAAAATTCTCCTGAACAATATGAAGTACATGTATTGGACAATGATGGAATATATCAACAATTTTACCAAACATCGTTAAAGCCAACAGAGCCTTCACGGAAATCACAATTTATTACTGCTGAAAGTACAACGACTACACCTTTAACGACCTCTACCCCCGTACTTTCGAATGTACCTCCACGAAAATCACAGTTAGCCTTTATCATACCGGAAATGACTACACCCAAGCCGATTGACCCGAATCAATATTCTGGACGGAATAACACTGGTCCTTCTGAGAAGTATCTACCACCTTTTGAAGACCTTAAGGATTTCGAACCTGACTTCCAGCCTGCTGATCAAATAACCTCCGCATCTGCTATAGCACAATCATCCGCTTCCAGATACCATGGCCCTGATCATGAATATTTACCTGTCACTACAAATGATCGCAAAAGAATTACTTCTTCGCTAATACGTACAACACAATCACAGGAAACTGTTTCCCATTATCATCCAAACTCCCAACATCCTACGACAACTCTTCGTCCTTCAACTGGCCAACATGGCTACCGTTATAATACCCCAGCTCAGAGGCATCCATCGCCGCATGCCAAAACAATTAATGGTGTTAATTACAATGAACTAGGCATGGGCTTGAATACCACAACGGAAACTCAGCAGAACTTGGAATACGGTTCGGAAGCCGAAGAAAAAACGGAAATTGAAACTCAACAAGGTTATGCTTACGGTAAACCTGCGACTAATGGGGGAAAGGCTATAACACATTTAAAACCCGTATCAACCATACCAAATTCTTATCATTACTATCGGCCTCAGCAGGGATTTGAAGAATCTCAGCTAGAACAGGAAATTCAGAAAAACCAAACACAGCAACAATATGAAAGACCCACAGGTTCAAGTGACTCTTTACATTATGGATATCAATCTACATCATCTCTATATCCTAACAGTACAGGACACAGGGAGACAAACTATGGACTGTCAGAAAATCCGAAAGAAATCTTCCACAGACCTTTAGCTCAGGAGTCTCCAACTGGTTCGGTTCCAAATGGACAACAATATGATCCAAATTTGTACCCTTATAGATTCGATAACGAGAAGATAGAACATGATAATAATCCGTCCCAGTTTAAGCAAAATCCTAAAGAAACTTCCAAACCCACCGGTGATAACACGACGCCACAGCAATCTTCATCCTTTCAGGGAAATTATGGACCAGAGTCTAGACCAATTTCGGATAATCCAAGTTCTTTTAGTGGAAATGTTTATCCGCCAAAATACTCTAATGATCTTAACAGGAATCCGGAACCCATATTGCAGCCAGAAACTAGCGGAAATTCAGCACTTGAATCATCCAAACTTCAACCGACGCTGTCTCCCTACAGACCTGGAGGAACTTTGGAACATGAATTCTCCAGACCTCAACCCACGCTGTCACACTACAGACCTGGCTCGGTGGAACTTAATGTAAATTACAACCCACAACATACTCACCCCGAAACTACAGGAAACTTCAGACCTTTAAGTGATACAACCCCAGCAGAGAGACCTTTATACGAAACTGGATATTCTGAAATTACTTTCCAACCAAATTCTTACCCAAGCAGACCGGAAAGTGCAGAGCACAACCAAAATTATAATTCAATATCATCGCAACAGAGCTTAAGCGGAAACTTTGATTCTTTAAGTCAAGAATCCGAACAGCAAAGACCGTCATCCCAGTTCGGTCAGTATGAACACTCATCTAGACCAAATCAGCAACTCAATAGACCTGAAAGTGGAGAAGATAAGGAATCGATAAAGCAAAGACCTTCATCCCAGTCGGGTCAATATGAACAGTCATCTATATCAATACAGCATCCATCCAGACCTGAAAGTGAAGAATATAATAAATTGGAACAGCAAAGACCTTCATCCCAATCGGGTCAATATGAACACTCATCTAGACCAATTCAGCATCCCAATAGACCTGGCAGTGAAGTAGGTAATGAATCGGTACAACAAAGACCTTCATCCCAATCGGGTCAATATGAACACTCATCTAGACCAATTCAGCATCCCAATAGACCTGAAAGTGGAGCAGGTAATGAATCGATACAGCAAAGACCTTCATATCAGTTCGGTCAATCTTATCAATCTTCCGGACCAATTCAGTATCCCAATTTACCTGGAAGTGAAAAAGTTAATGAACATTATAACTCATCTTCCAGTGAAACTTTTGCACAGCGTAAACCCTTATCTGAAACTGGACAAAATGGCCAACATATTAATCCTACACTACATCCCAGAAGACCTGTAAAAGAAGAGGTTAATGTAAACCTCCCATCTTCTCCAAACTTTCAGCAACAACCAAATGGAACTTTCCAACCTTCTTTGCAACAATATAAACCTTTATCAGACCTTGAACGTTACGAACAACAATCTAGACCAACATTGAATCCAGCTCCTAGTGGAAATGGACAATTTTATAATGACCAAGCTATCGGTAATCCAGAACCTTCACAACAAATACCTTCATGGGGTTCCGGAGAATATAATTCCTCATTCCAGGAATTGAGGCCAACGTTGAATCCTGGTACTAACGGAAATGGACAATATAATAACGGTCAAGCTAACGGTAATACCGTTCCTTCTCAACAAAGACCTTCAACCCATCAACAATATGTACCTTCATCAGACCGTGGACAATATGAACAACAACATAGACCAACTTGGAATCCAGCTCCAAGCGGAGGTGGTCAATTTAATAACGGCCAAGCTAACGGAATTACAGGACAAAACCCTTCTTTGGGTCCCAAAGAATATGACGCCTTAACCCTACAACAAGGAAATTCTTATAATCCAATTCAACAATATGTCCCAGCTTTAGATAACTCCCAGTCCACATTGTCTACCAACGTTTTGGGTTCTAAGGACGCAGTTCAACAAGTTTACCCATTCACGAATTTTAAGCCAATTGGCAGTGATGAGACTTCTACCAATTCTCAGCATTCAACAGCACTGGATGATCAGCATATAGGCCTCAAAGGTAACTTATCATCTCTTCCGACCTGGAATCAAAATTTTCTATCACAAACTAAAAATCCTTTAAGTTCAAATGCTCAACCTCAACCTGTACCTGCTAAAGTAATTCCACTGCCCTTGGGACTACTTCCTCCTATTGCTAACGTAACAGGTCTTTCCGATTCCTCTTTGGTAAGGCCTATTCAGGATTCAAATTCATATTCTAACTATCAAAATTTTAACTCCCGTCCGGAGTCGCAAACTCAAGTTCAAAGGTTTCCAAACCCAAATCAGGTATCACCTTTGTCACAATTCTCTACGAACCAGGCAAACTTAGATCAATCTCGGCCATCATCCAATGAAATTACAGCTCTGTATAGTAGTAAGAAAGAGCCAACATCATTATTAAATAAGGAATTGGTTGATTTCCCCTTAAATCGGGGAAACTTAGCTCAGTTTTTGTCGTCTGCACAGAAAACTACCACATCCGAAATTGATCAACCCCAACGAACGGGTGACATCTATTCACAAGTTTCCCACTCTGTTGGCGATACGGTTAGTCAAGGTTCATTGCAATTGCAAGACAATCATCAATCAAATTCCTTGTCTGAAGCAAATGTAGGTTACCGACAACCGCGGTTGCCGCAAAATTCTTTTTCAACTGGAATTGCTAATCATATAGGGAGCGATAATTTGCAAGGCCCATACCAGGGGCAGTTGCCTCAAAGTTCTTCTTCTTTCAATCCACACTATTCCTCAACAGGTTGGTTACCTATTCAACCAACTAACCCAACAGTTCCAAAGGCTAACCATCCTACTTTCCAACATCAACAGGGTATTAATGGCAATGCTTTGTTGATGGTGGACAATCAAAGAGTTAAGCCTATACAACAGCAATTGTCCAGTCCTGCAAAATTACCGTTAACACCAACTGCGGCGCAAGAATCGAGCGGCACTTTGTCAGCTGAAGCGGAATATCGAAAGCTTTTGACAAAACCTAAGCAATTCTCTCAACATTCGGGAACTAATGAAAATTCTCAGTTATTTCTTGCAAAACCCACCAAAACCTCTTCAGTTCATAGCGCAGGTGCAGTTAGCAATTTCTTTAGTCCGTCTGGTAGTTTATCTAATACAGCGCCTAGTACAAGTGCTAATAAAGGCCATTTAGATTTAAACAATCCCTTCAATGGCCAAACTCAATCCTTGGCTACGCCTGAGAACACAAACCTTTTACAAATGCCATCACATTCTTATTCTTACACCATGCACCCCGGCCATCTTAACCACGGGGGACAATCATCATCTGGGCCAAACCCAAATTCAAATCACCAAGGACGTCCTATATCAAAACCTATGATATTCGTTGAAACACCTGAGTCAGCTGCAACTGCTGCTGCAACTACTAAACCTATGGTATTTACTGAGGCATCCATTAATGTGCAACAGCCAGCCATGATACAACCACGTTCGTTGTATGGGGCAATGTTTCAAGAACCCTCTAATAGTTACTTACCACATAGTGTCATGTCAGGATCCCCTTACCATAAGAAGAAGTAGGGTAGGGTTGGGTTGAAATAGAGGTTTAAGGTTTTATAATTATTTGTACTTTAAATTTTAAGTTTCCAGCTACTTTGTTGTATTATTTATTGCTGCTAATTGTTAATCGAATAAATGTAAAAGATTTGTACTTAAATTTTATTGTGAGTAAAAGTTTTTATTTTGGTCAAAGAATGAAATTACAAACCTCTTATAGGCCTTAACATTTTAGAAAACACCCAAGATAATTGAGCTTTATATTAGGTGACTTTTAAGGTTAACAAATTCGTACACTTTCCAGATATCTGAGATACCATTTTACCGGTGAAGCTTAGACCTCCAGTATAGAATGACAACATCTTCTATACTGGAGGTCTTGAAGTTAAAATTTTATACCTTAAGACACATTTAGATCAGTGTCAAGCATCCCATAGGCTCGCGAGGAATTCCAGATTTCATTAACACTTCTAGAGTCTTTTTTTGTGGAAGAATCTGTCGGAGTGCTATGTATTCTGCAATCAGAACCTTTGGGAAGGTTAAGATGGATGCCAGATCCGAAATGAGCCACAGATGACGGCAAGACATATTTGGAATCCTTGATTTGGCCAAGTCAGGAATCAGCCATTGACAGTTCGGAAAAAAAGGATCAGGAAATTTCAGTATTAAACTACCTTATTGACACAGTCAAGTAAGAAGGTGACTGCACTGCTAGGAAGGTATGTTTGGAACCCTTTACTTCAGGAAAACGTCGTAAAGAGAGATCCATGAAACTTTCCTTACAGACACTGCGAGTTGGGAAGAAACAGGACAGGTAGGAAGGTATAGATGGAATTCTAGATCAAAAGGTTAAGACGGATGTCAAGTCAGAAATCAGCCAAAAATGACTCCAAAACAGATCTGGCAACCTAGATTTAGACAAGCCAGAATCAGCCAAAGACGGTTCCAAAAAAAAAAAGTTTCCGTAATTTCCTTAATTAATTTCCGGAATTACCTTACTGACAGAATGAAGTTAGAAGGTAACTGCACTGCCAGGATGGTATGTTTGGAACCCTTAACTTCAGGAATACTTTGTAAAGAAAAATCCATGAAACTTTTCCCTACAGACACCGTCAAGTTGGGAAGAAACTGGACAGCTAGGAAGGTATATCTGGAATCCGGAATCTGGAATCTGGATCCGGAAAAAAGGATCAGGAACTTTCAGTATTAAATTACCGACTGACAGAACCAAGTAAGAAGGTAACTCCACTGCTAGGAAGATATGTTTGGAACCCTTAACTTCAGGAAAACGTCGTAAAGAGAAATCCATGAAACTTTCCCTACAGACACTACGAGTTGGGAAGAAACTGGACAGGTAGGAAGGTATTGATGGAATTCTAGATCAAAAGGTTAAGACGGATGTCAAGTCAGAAATCAGCCAAAAATGACTCCAAAACAGTTCTGGCAACCTAGATTTAGACAAGCCAGAATCAGCCAAAGACGGTTCCAAAAAAAAATTTTCCGGAATTTCCTTAATTAATCTCCGGAATTACCTTACTGACAGAATGAAGTTAGAAGGTAACTGCACTGCCAGGATGGTATGTTTGGAACCCTTAATTTCAGGAATACTTTGTAAAGAAAAATCCATGAAACTTTTCCCTACAGACACCGTCAAGTTGGGAAGAAACTGGACAGCTAGGAAGGTATATCTGAAATCCGGAATCTGGAATCTGAATCCGGAAAAAAGGATCAGGAACTTTCAGTATTAAATTACCGACTGACAGAACCAAGTAAGAAGTTAACTCCACTGCTAGGAAGATATGTTTGGAACCCTTAACTTCAGGAAGACGTCGTCAAGGGAAAACTATAGATCTTTTACATACAGATACTGTCGAGTTGGGTAGAAACTAGACACCGTGTTAGGTATATCCGGAATTCCAGATACCATTAATTGTTTTAGAGTTTTTTGCGAATAATTTGTCGGAATCCTATCTACACAGCAAATCAGAACCTTTGGAAAGGCTACGACGGCTGCCAAGTCCAAAATCAGCCACAGACGACCAAAAGACAGATCTGAAATCCTAAAGTTAGCCTATCCTAATTCTGAAAACAGCCACAGCCGGCTCCAAAAAAAAGGTATCCGGAATTTCCAAAATTAAATTGCTTTACTGATACAGTCAAGTAAGAAGGAAACTGGACTGCTAGGAAGATATGTTATGGACTCTTAAGGAATACCTTATCAAGGGAATATCATGGGACTTTTCCATACAGACACTGTCGGGTTAAAAAAAATGGACAGCTAGGAAGGTATATCTGGAATTCCAGATTTCAATAATATTTTTAGAGTTTCTTGGAAGAATCTGTAGGGTTCCATGTACATAGCAAATTTTTGGGAATGTTAAAATGAATGCCAAGTCCGAAATCAGCCACAGATGACTACAACACAGATCTGAAAACCTTAAGTTAGCCAATGTTAACAGCTATAGACGGTTCCTAAAAAAAAGTATCCGGAATATTCAGAATTAAATTGCTTTAGTGATACAGTCAAGTAAGAAGGAAACTGCACTGCTAGGAAGATATGTTATGGACTCTTAAGGAATACCTTATCAAGGGAATACCATGGGACTTTTCCATACAGATACTGACGAGTTGGAAAGAAACTACACAGCTTGGAAGGTATATCTGGAATTCCAGATTACAATCATACTTTTAGAGTTTCCTGGATGAAACTCCGGCGTACGGAGTACTTCTACGTGGTGACGCCTGGAAACGTGCTTTTGACACCCGTCAGGGCACGGCTAACCGTGAGAGTCGAAACCTAAAAACCCAGGCACGTCGCCTCAGAGTGAGCTGTATCCTGATCCGCGTCTGACTCAGAATGGGCGGATGGAATAAAATCTTGGCAGAAGGAGAAAACTGCGCTGGGCTTGCAACGACCACGGCAAATAAATTAAGATTCATGATTTGAGGATATGCACTTGCCTCCATCCAAATGGCGGAAGTCCTCGAAGAACACAAAGCTGACATAATCGCTTTACAGGAAATCCGGTGGACAAGACACGGGTGCTCACCGTTCAACCCGGTCTGTGAACAAATAGCAACCATAAGAGTCAAGACATGTGTCCATGCTCCGACAGAAGAGAAAAGCAATGAGGACAAAGACGAGTTCTATGAGAGCCTAGAAAATGTATATGACCTTAGCCAGAGCCATGACACATAGTTGTACTAGGTGATTTTAATGCTAAAATAGGCAGGGAGATCGCATTGGAGTTTTTCATCCGTAACGTCAAACAACGGCATCAGACGATTGATTTCTCTGCGGCAAGAAATAGTTAGCAGCGCTAGATTTGACCAAAAAAATATTCATAAGGCAACATGGTTATCTCCAGATCAATTGACGAGGAAACAGATAGATCACGTGGTAGTCGATGGAAGGCACGCATCTAGTGTTCTGGACGTACGAGTAATCAGGGGTGCGAACATTGACTCCGAACACTTCCTTACTGCAGTTAAGGTACGCACAAGGCTAAGCATGGCGAAAAACGTACGTAACCAGGCACAACGAAAGCTGGACATCGGTAAACTGCGGACCACAGAGGTAGCGGATGCCTACTCCAACCACCTATGTACCTTAATAGCTACGGAATGCTTCAACCCCTAATAATATTACCTCGCAGTGGCAATATATAGCCGACTCCATAGAATGAACTACGAGAAGCGTACTTGGGTACTCAAAGCCACCAAGAAGATGCCTGGTATGATGATGAATGTCGCAATGCCACAAGAGAGTCGGCACAGGGAAAAAAGAGGCAACTCGTCTTTTTAGATGGAAAAAGAAGGAGCTGAAGAAGAGACAAGTTGAGTGCAAACAGTAGAGTGGAAGCCCGAAAATTCTACAAGAGAGTTAATGCGTGGAACAAGGTTGCCCTCCTGCAAGGACAGCGATGGCCAGCTAGAGACGGACCCGGATAACGTTCTGAAGATATGAAGAGATAACTACAGAAATTTACTGAATACGGACACCACTCCATAAGACTCCGCTCCAATTCATGACTATGGAAAGCGGTCCACTTCCGTGCCAGAGCGGAATACGTGTGGTAATATTCCGCGGCTGGAACCTATGGTCTCCCTGCTGAATTGTTTAAGGCTGGCGGGGAGGAGCTGATTAGGAGCAAGCATCAGCTCATGAAGAACATCTGGCAAGAGGAGAGCATGCCCGGGGATTGGAGTCTCAGTCTGTTATGACCCATATACATGAAAGGATATAGTAGTGAATGTAAGAACTACCGTGGAATAATACTATCACCAATTGCATACAAGGTCCTTTCAAGCATATTGTGTGAACGTCTAAAGCCAGTGCGGCTTTAGACATGGTTAGTCTACGACGGATCAAATATTCACCTTATGACAAATCCTGGAAAAAAAACTCTTGAAAAGCAGATCGACATCTACCACCTCTTTGTCGACTACAAAGCTACCTTCGACTCTCCGACAAGGAATAGACTATATGAGGTCATGTCTGAGTTTGGTATTCCTGCAAAACTAATTCGATTTTGCAGATGTACCTTGGAAAACACCAAATCCTCGATTTTTCAGGATCTTTCTGAACCATTCAATGCAGAAAGAGGTCTCAGTCAGGGTGATAGCTTGTCCAGAACACATTTTAATATAGTTATGGAGAAGGTGATGAAAAAGGCTGGTGTCAACATGGCTGCCATCATATTCCACAAGAGCCACATACCACTAGCCTATGCCGATGATATAGACATCATGGGCCGAAATCTGCGGGATGTTACTGCAGTTTTCTCATCGCTAGAAAAGGAAATGGGTTTAGCGGTCAATGTAATGATTTCGACGAACAAAGAGATCTCTCGATGTGGACGCACCGTCAACGTTGACAATTATTGTTTTGAGGTAGTAGATGAATTTGACTACCTCGGATCTTCCATCAATCATATTTCTACCACGCTATCTCGGGATACTGTACCGGGTGTTAAATTTGCCCGTTCTGTGGGTGCTTTCGACAACGGACTTACAAACCTAGGAGTATTCGAGAGAAAAGTATGCCGAAAAATATATGTGCCTATCTGTGTCGACGGCGAGTTTCGCCATCGGATGAACCATGAGCTGTATGAGCATTACCACGACATCGACGTAGCTAAAAGAGCCAGAATCGAACGATTACAATGGCAGGGACATGTTGCCAGAGTGGATGTAAATGCTTCAGCAGGAAAGGTGTTTGTAGGCGAACTTAAAGGACTGCGCATAGTAGGGAGACCCAAACTTTATTGGAATGTCAAAGTGGTTGTAATGGGCCACTTAAGTAATTAATATTTAAATCTTGATTTTTTTTTACGAATTTGTTGTGTTTTTGTGTGGGTTGTTACATGAGTATAAAATGCTTAATAAAAAGTTAAAGTATTCTACTGTTTTCAATGGCCAAATTGTAATATTTATAAAAAAAAATTGTTAAAATCGTTTCATTATTTTCTTAGTTTAACCGTTACAAACAACTCCCATTTAACCAATTCTCTATATAGTAGTAGATTACAGAGACGACGTTCAGTAATCTAAAGCACTATTCGAGTAATTTTACCTATAAATACACAAATTCGTATTTTAGTTACAGCTGCAGATGTTATTCATTTATGAACTATTCCTGCTCTAGGATTTTTGTTAATAAAGTTAATTCTTTAGTCATTACCGTCTTAATATTGTAATATATTTTGACATCTATAGCATATTTCTGTTAATTAACATAATCGTGTAAATTTTACATTTTCCAAACTGAGTTGTAAAAGATTAAAATTTTTTAATAACTTTGTATATATTTAGATGCTATCTAAAATGTCATTAATAACAAAGATTTTTTAAATTTTAACAGATTTCTGTTAATTAAAGGTCTGTTAGTTAACATTGCAATGTTAAGGTAAAATTCTTTCGTAAATTTATTTCCAAATTCTTTTGCTATTACCGTCTAAAAATTTTAATATATTTTGGCATCTATAGCTCATTTCTGTTAATTAACATAGACATGTTAATTTCACATTATTCAAACTGAGTAGTGAAAAGTTAACATTTTACATTAATTCTGTATAGTACTTATTAAAGTTTCCTTAATAACTAAAAGATTTTTTAATTTTTAACAGATTTCTGTTAGTTCAAGTTCTGTTAGTTAACACAACAATGTTAAGATAACATTTATTTTGTAATTTAATTACCAAATTCTTTAGTCATTACCGTCTTAATATTGTAATATATTTTGACATCTATAGCATATTTCTGTTAATGAACATAATCGTGTTAATTTTACATTTTCCAAACTGAGTTGTTAAAGATTAAAATTTTTTAATAACTTTGTATATATTTAGATGCTATCTAAAATTTCATTAATAACAAAGATTTTTTAAATTTTAACAGATTTCTGTTAATTAAAGGTCTGTTAGTTAACATTGCAATGTTAAGATAAAATTTTTTCGTAAATTAATTTCCAAATTCTTTTGCTATTACCGTCTAAAAATTATAATATATTTTGGCATCTATAGCACATTTCTGTTAATTAACATAGACATGTTAATTTAACACTATTCAAACTGAGTAGTAAATGGTTAACATTTTACATTAATTTTGTATAGTACTTATTAAAGTTTCCTTAATAACTAAAAGATTTTTTAAATTTTAGCAGATTTCTGTTAATTAAAGGTCTGTTAGTTAACATAACAATGTTAAGATAACATTTTTTTTTTGTAAATTTTACCGTCAAAAAATAATATATTTTGGCTTTTATAGCACATTTCTGTTAATTAACATAATCATGTTAATTTTACATTTTTCAAACTGAGCAGAAAAAGATTAAAATTTTTTAATAATTTTATACATTAGAATATTTTAGATGCTTCCTAAAATTTCATTAATGACTAGAAGATATTTTAAATTTTAACAGATTTCTGTTAGTTCAAGGTCTGTTAGTTAACACAACAATGTTAAGATAACATTTATTTTGTAATTTAATTACCAAATTCTTTAGTCATTACCGTCTTAATATTGTAATATATTTTGACATCTATAGCATATTTCTGATAATTAACATAATCGTGTTAATTTGACATTTTCCAAACTGAGTTGTTAAAGATTAAAATTTTTTAATAACTTTATATATATTTAGATGTTATCTAAAATTTCATTAATAACAAAGATTTTTTAAATTTTAACAGATTTCTGTTAATTAAAGGTCTGTTAGTTAATATTGCAATGTTAAGATAAAATTTGTTCGTAAATTAATTTCCAAATACTTTTGCTATTACCGTCTAAAAATTATAATATATTTTGGCATCTATAGCACATTTCTGTTAATTAACATAGACATGTTAATTTAACATTATTCAAACTGAGTAGTAAAAGGTTATTATTTTACATTAATTTTGTATAGTACTTATTAAAGTTTCCTTAATAACTAAAAGATTTTTTAAATTTTAACAGATTTCTGTTAATTAAAGATCTGTTAGTTAACATTGCAATGTTAAGATAACATTTTTTTTTTGTAAATTTTACCGTCAAAAAATAATATATTTTGGCTTTTATAGCACATTTCTGTTAATTAACATAATCATGTTAATTTTACATTTTTCAAACTGAGCAGAAAAAGATTAAAATTTTTTAATAATTTTGTACATTAGAATATTTTAGATGCTTCCTAAAATTTCATTAATGACTAGAAGATATTTTAAATTTTAACAGATTTCTGTTAGATCAAGTTCTGTTAGTTAACACAACAATGTTAATATAACATTTATTTTGTTATTTAGTTACCAAATTCTTTAGTCATTACCGTCTTAATATTGTAATATATTTTGACATATATAGCATATTTCTGTTAATAACCATAATCGTGTTAATTTTACATTTTCCAAAATGAGTTGTTAAAGATTAAAATTTTTTAATAACTTTGTATATATTTAGATGCTATCTAAAATTTCATTAATAACAAAGATTTTTTAAATTTTAACAGATTTCTGTTAATTAAAGGTCTGTTAGTTAACATTGCAATGTTAAGATAAAATTGTTTCGTAAATTAATTTCCAAATTCTTTTGCTATTACCGTCTAAAAATTATAATATATTTTGGCATCTATAGCTCATTTCTGTTAATTAACATAATCATGTGAATTTTATTTGTGTGGGTTGTTACATAAGTATAAAATTCCTAATAAAAACTTAAAGTATCCTACTGTTTTCAATGGCCAAATTTAATTATTTTTAAAAAAAATTGTTAAAATCGTTTCATTATTTTATAAGTTTATCCGTTACAAACAACTCCCAATTAATCAATTGTGTATATAGAAGTAGATTACAGAGGCGACGTTCAGTAATCTTAAGCACTCTTTTGCTGGGTGCTCTCGTTGTTTGTTGAGCATAGCAGTTGCATGACTTGTATCAATTATTTCTCTTTTGCTTAATTTTTTGTTTTATACTCATATGATTCATTGCAACGCTCTCTGGCACCATTGAGGCTGCTAATATGACATCAATGTTAGTAAAATTTTCAACTTATTTATGATTAACGTTTATAAACAAATATTAATTGACACTGGTTTCCCGGAAAGTGAATGTTGTCTGTCAATTTTCACCCACTCGGCATTGTCACTATCCTTCCAGCAGCGACCAGCGCCAAGGTGACTAACAGCGACAGCTTATACCCTATAAGTCGCTCGTCAAATGTTTTCCGCATTTTAGCCCCCTTTCCCCCCAATCAATTCAGGCCACTCACAACAGATTTTAGGTTAGCCATCTCATCTCATCCTGTAATGATGACACATAGCGGCAAAAGTGAAGGTACATTGTGAAAACTGACCATAGTTCGTAGCAGTTCCCCGTCTATAAGTATCAGAGTGATGATAATTGAAAATGATTAGAAAACCAGGGCGTCTAAAGAAAACCACTGAGAAGGTGATTGAAAACGTAACAACAATTTGAAACAAAATTGAGTCAATGAAAGGAAAATTAAGGTGAGGGGAGAGAGATCAAAATGAAATAGCGCGCGGCGATGTACGAGAGAAAGACAGTGTCTTGAAGGCAGAAAACTATTTGTAAAGAATTTTTGTTGTTAACATAAAAATCAGTAGATGCTTCTTAGCAAAAGTTGAAAGAAAAGTTTTTCTTATCAAGAAATTGGTAAATGGCAATATTGCGGTAATGAACTTTATGATGGATTAAATAACTTTATGTGAGCCAAAAGCATTTACAAAATTGCTACAAACTTACTTGCCAACCCAAAATACTTGACTTCAAATGTAATGTGCTAAAAAATACCTTAGCTTTGTAATTAATTACCCATATTGGCTTGTGTAGCCCCCCCCCCCCCCACATTGCCACAAAACCACGGTGGTGATCTACACAAAAATATTATAAATAGCCGATCGTTAACTGGTGGATTTGATAAATAATTTTAAATGTGATTAAAATCGAAAAATTAATATGAACGCGATTGCGCTCCCACAAACGTGAGTGAATTAGTGCAAACCCCAAGTAAGTAATAGGAAGAATTGCTGGTAATAAGACGTTAAACAGTCATCACGGTAAGACCACAGACATAAGGCGTTGGGTGATGATGTAATAAAATCTCTGGCATTATGATTTGATATCATGTTCAATATAGCAGTAACAACAACAACACCAGCCTACTTCCCACAACCAAAGTTGAAGGCGATGGCAAAGCCAACACAGCTGTAAGTACTATGACAGTTTTGTTGTTTTTTACATCTGTGTATATATGTTATGTTATCAATTTCAATTCCGGCGGAAGTTAAGGAAGTATTTATCACCCTAGGATCATATTACCCTAGAGGGCTTTCTTCTTTTGCTATAAAAACCTATGCAAGATAAAGAAATTACATCAGTTCATCATTTCATTTCCATTTCGTCATTTGCACATTTGAGTCAATTTTTTTAAAACGAAACAATGCGTTTCCTTTTGCTGCATTTTGTGTTGGTTATCAATAAAATTTTCATTGCCAACATTTGTGGCTTTGCGGCAGCCTCTAATATGGCTTATAATCATGGCAAACGCGAGTTGAACTATGCAGCAGGCGCAGGCTATCCTGCAGCTTTTAATGGCAACTATTTTCAATATCAGCAGCAGCAACAACAACAACAACAGCAACTGCACCAGCATCAACATACTACCATCGAAGATCCGGGACACACTAAACAGGATGAGACTCAAACGGAACAGTTTGCTTCGCAAATCAATGACAATGCTGTGGCTCAACTCAATCGCATGATGATGGGCGGCAACACCACTAATATACACAATTTCGTAGAGTTTAACAATCCACCCGGTCAAATGTTTCATTTAATCTATGTGCCCATGAATCTCAACCGGGAGGCGGCGGAATCAATGCAGTCGGCCATGGATAGTGCTGCTAAGAATGTGGATTACAACAAGCAGGCGGTACCAGCCAAATTGTCACAAAGCTTGACCTACAATGGACCTCAGATATTTCCCGCTCAACACGTAAATGGCAATAGGCAAACGTCACAAATTCAGTCACATACCCAAGCTATAACCACCACCCCCACACCCTCTCAGTATTTCGTTGGCATGAATCGTCCCCAACCTATAGCCACGCCCTATACCAATGCATTTTCCCACAGTGCAGGATTTACCTCCTCACCCCTCCCCTTAGCTCCCATGTACCAACCTAAAATGGCACGATCGGCTGTACAACACCAGCAAAATGTAGCCCCGGCTATGGCCACTAAAATGGAGGCTCCATTTATACCCTCTCAATTTTTGGGTTTTGCTGCAGCACCTATGTTCTCGACTATGAGGCCCAATGTGGATCATAGCAATTTGATTAAACCCGCACCGACCGCCGCACCAGCTCAACAGGCCCAGTTTCAAAATGCAGTGACCGGCAGCCACAGTTCTGGCAATATGGTCTATATGCCAGCCAGTAATTTCTATGATTCGTATAGAAATGTGCACAGATATTGAAATACTTAAATTTAAGAAGATTTATTGTTATTTTTTTTTAATATCGTAATATAAGTTTAATAATTTATAAAAAAAAACAAAGTTTATTAGTCTCAAAAAAAAAAATTTTAAATATTTTTAATAAAACCATAAAAATTAGGTAATTGAGTTTTATTTCTATAAATCTTGGTCGTGAACTAGTAGTTCTTCTCTGTACTCCGGTTCGTATGGGCAACATGTACCCTAATTTGTGTGACTGTAGCTTTAGCAGTATTTCCGGGCAATTGTAAACTTTTTGCCTTCTTATTATATTTTTGAAACTTTAGCATATTTTTTTTAAAAATTTTGTATATATTTAGATGCTTTCTAAAATTTTATTAATAACTAAAAGATTTTTTAAATTTTAACAGATTTCTGTTAATTAAAGGTCTGTTAGTTAACATAACAATGTTAAGATAAAATTTTTACGTAAATTAATTTCCAAATTCTTGAGCTATTACCGTCTAAAAATTATAATATATTTTGGCATCTATAGCATATTTCTGTTAATTAACATAATCCTGTTCATTTTACATTTTCCAAACTGAGTAGTAAAAGATTAAATTTTTTTTAATAATTTTGTTTATATTTAGATGCTTTCTAAAATTTTATTAATAACTAGAAGATTTTTTAAATTTTAACAGATTACTGTTAATAAAAGGTGTGTTAGTTAACATAACAATGTTAAGATAACATTTGTTTTGTAAATTAATTACCAAATTCTGTAACTATTACCGTCAAAAAATTATAATATATTTTGGCATCTATAGCATATTTTTGTTACTTAACATAGACATGTTAATTTAACATTATTCAAACTGAGTAGTAAAAGGTTAAAATTTTTTAATAATTTTGTTTATATTTAGATGCTTTCTGAAATTTTATTAATAACTAGAAGATTTTTTAAATTTTAACAGATTTCTGTTAATTTAAGGTCTGTTAGTTAACACAACAATGTTAAGATAACATTTGTTTTGTAAATTAATTACCAAATTCTGTAACTATTACCGTCAAAAAATTATAATATATTTTTGCAACTTTAGTTTATATCTGTTATTTAACATAGTCATGTTAATTTACGTTGTTCAAACAGAATAAAAAGAGGTTAACATTTTTAGATTATTTTGTATATTACAGTTTTATAGATAATTTCTAAAATTTCATTATTAACTAGAAGATTTTTTAAAATTTAGCAGATTTCTGTTAATTAAAGGGGTCTTAGTTAACATAACAATGTTAAAATAACATTTGTTTTGTAAATTAATTACCAAATTCTATAGCTATTACCGTCTAAAAATTTTTATATATTTTTCTGTTAATTTACATAATCATGTTAATTCTACGTTGTTCAAACTGAATAGCACGTGGTTAACATTTTACAATAACTTTGTCTACTACACTTTTTTTCAAATACATTCTAAAATTTGTTTAATAACTAGATATTTCAAATTTTAGCAGATTTCTGTTAAGTAAATGTCTGTTAGTTAACATAACCATGTAAAGATGACATTATTTTTTGTAAATTAATTTCCAAATTCTTTAGCTATTATCGTCTAAAAATAATATTATAATTTTGCATTAATAACTAGAAGATTTTTCATATGTTAGCAGATTTCTGTTAATTAAAGGTCTGTTAGTTAACATAACTATGTTCAGATAACATTTTTTTATGAAAAATTATTTTCAAATTCTTTAGCTATTACCGTCTGAAAATAATAATATATTTTGGCATCTATAGCACATTTCTGTTAATTAATATAATCATGTTAATTTTACATTTTTCAAACTGAGCAGCAAAAGATTAAAATTTTTTAATAATTTTGCACATTAGAATATTTTAGATGCTTTCTGAAATTTTATTAATAACAAGAAGATTTTTTAAATTTTAACAGATTTCGGTTAATTAAAGGGCTGTTAGTTAACACAACAATGTTAAGATAACATTTGTTTTGTAAATTAATTACCAAATTCTGTAGCTATTACCGTCTAAAAATTATAATATATTTTTGCAACTTTAGCTTATTTCTGTTAATTAACATATTCATGTTAGCTTATTTCTGTTATTTAACATAGTTGTTCAAACAGAATAGAAAGAGGTTAACATTTTTAGATTATTTTGTATATTACAGTTTTATAGATAATTTCTAAAATTTCATTAATAACTAGCAGATTTTTTTTAAATTTAAACAGATTTCGGTTAACTAAAGGTCTGTTAATTAACATAATTATGTTAAGATAACATTTGTGTTCTAAAATTAATTATCAAATTCTTTAGCTATTACCGTCTAAAAATAATAATATATTTTGGCATCTATAGCACATTTCTGTTAATTAACATTATCATATCCATTTTACATTTTCAAACTGAGTAGTAGAAGGTTAACATTTTTTAATAATTTTGTATGTAACAGTTTTTTTAGATGCAATCTAAAATTCCAATAATACCTAGAAAATTTTTTAAATTTTAGCACATTTCTGTTAATTAAAGGTCTGTTAGTAAACATTACTATGTTAAGATAACATTTTTTTTGAAAAATTATTTCCAAATTCTTTAGCTATTACCGACTAAAAATAATAATATATTTTGGCATCTATAGCACATTTGTGTTAATTAACATAATCATGTTAATTTTACATTTTTCAAACTGAGTAGTAAAAGATTAAAATTTTTTTAATAATTTTGTTTATATTTAGATGCTTTCTGAAATTTTATTAATAACTAGAAGATTTTTTAAATTTTAGCAGATTTGTGTTAATTAAAGGTATGTTAGTTAACATAACAATGTTAAGATAACATTTGTTTTGTAAATTAATTACCGTCTAAAAATAATAATATATTTTGGCATCTATAGCACATTTCTGTTCATTAACATAATCATGTTAATTCTTTATCTTTGCAAACTGAATTGTAAAAGCTTTACATTTTATGTTAATTTTGTTTTAAAATCATATCTTTTTCAAATATGGATGATTTATTTTTATTAATGGCAACACATTTTCTGTTAACTAATATCACAGTATTAACATAATCATGTCACAATTTTCGAACTTAATATTAAAAAAATTATTATTTTCTGTTAATTTTGTTTTAAAATCGTATTTTTGTCAAATATTAAAGATTTATCTTAAAAAAAGTGTTGCATCTTCTGTTAATTAATATAGCTATGAGATGTTATAATTATTTGAAAGTGGCAAAATATATTTTTACAGCTAGAGAGATAAAGTTTGATTCACAGATAGTACTCGGCAACACGAACATGAATATGTGGACGAAATTTAAATTTTGGACCAGTGGGCGGAGTGGGCGTGATAAAACATATTTTCAGAGCTAGAGAGATAAAATTTGATACACAGATGGTACTTGGCAATAGGAATATGAATATGCAGACGGTATGTTAATTATGGATCATTGGGCAGAGGGGGTGTGGCAAAACATATTTTTTGAGCTAGAGAGATAAAATTTGATACACAGATAGTACTCGGCAACACGAATATGAATAAGTGGACGAAATTCTAATTTTGGACCTGTGGGCGTGGCAAAACATATTTTTAGAGCTAGAGAGATAACATTTGATACACAGATGGTACTTGGCAATAGGAATATGAATATGCAGACGGTATGTTAATTATGGATCATTGGGCAGAGGGGGTGTGGCAAAACATATTTTTTAAGCTAGAGAGATAAAATTTGATACACAGATAGTGCTTGGCGAAATTTAAATTTTGGATCATTGGGCGGAGGGGGTGTGGCAAAACATTTTTTTTGAGCTAGAGAGATAACATTTGATACACAGATAGTACTCGACACTTCCAGTTTTAATTTGCAGACGAACATTTTATTTTCGGTGAGTGGTCGGAGGGGGCGTGACAAAACTTTATTTAAACCCCAAAGAGATAAAATTTGGTACACAAATAGTACACGACAACACGAATATGAATATGCAGACGAAATTTAAATTTTCGATCAGTGGGTGATAATGGAGGTGGGGAGTAATGATACAAAATTTAACACCCATATAGTACTCGGCAACACAAATATGAATATGCAGACGACATATTAATTTTGGATCAGTGGGCGGTGAGAGATAAAATTTGGTACACAGATAGTATTCGGTATTTCTGGTACGAATTTGCAGATGAAATTGTTATACTGAATCAGTGGACGAGTGGGGCGTGGCAAAACTGCTTTTTAGGCGATAATATTTGATACAAAGATAATACTTGAAACCAAAAAGTACAATTAAATATATCAAACAGTACAATTTATTGTACTTGTTAAATTTAGTGTACAAAAAGTACATTTATTGTACTAAAAAGAACATTTATTGTACCAAGAAGTACTATTATTGTACATCTATTGTACCAATAGATAAGATCATTTATGTTATAAAAAAGTACAATTAATTGTAAATTCCCTTTACACCCCATGAATGAGGTATGGTAAGCTTCTCGCGTTGTTGTGAAATAACACGCTTTCTATTTTAGATTCACAACAAACGGCACCTACTTGTTTATCAGAGAATGCGAACGTCACTGTATGAGAAGCTTTTACTAGACATGCCGATTGACTCGACACTTACATATATTGCAAAGATGCTGTCGACAATATCGAAGGGTCGGCAATGAAAGAACAATTTTGATAACTGGTGCCGGGATCTTCCGTTGTTGTTAAATTGTGCCAAAAATTATTTTTGTTTTTTTTTTTTTTATCAAAAAGTACTTTTTATCAAAAAGTACTGTTGTTGAACCAAAAATCAAGGACTACAATGAATTTTTCTTAACTATTCACCATTTTGACAACATGTGTGAGTAAAGTTTCAGGACTACTTACACGGAGTCAGTTTGTTGTATCAAAAATGTTGACAAAAATTCGTTAGAAAAAAGTATGTCGGCAAATTCTGACAAAACAACCTTACACATTTTGAGGAGAAATTTTGACAATGATGTCAGTAGTGTAAATGAGCCAAAATAGTACTAGGCACTGCAGACATGAATTTACCAAAAAAATATTTATTTTCGATCTGTGAGAATATGAAAGCGAACATTTTATTTGCGATCAGTGGGCAGAAGGAGGAATAAATTTTTAAAGGACTATATAAGGTAAATTTTGTATAATTTTAGTACTTGGCGGCATAACTATGAATTTGCAGACGGATTTTTTAATTTAATCAGGTTAAGAAGGAACTTGGGTTAACGAATTGTTTACAGAGCGTACAAGATCTACCCTTAAACTTAGCCCTTTAAGTAAACAAGCCGAACATATTTTAAGTATACGTTAAGTAAGCAATAGCAAGGCAGTGGCGGGCCCACCAATTATATATAAATATATTGTTTTTTTTAGCTTCCTACCTATCCTCCATGGCCTTACCACTAGCCATAACCTGTTCGTTAAGTCCATCTCCGTGAGTTGTTATTAAAGGATACTTTATGCATTTAGTTGTGCTGTCATTTAACGCGATTACTTTTTAGCAGCTTTTCAACTCAATTCTCGCTTTAAATATTTATGGCATTTTTCGCAGACGACCTTGAGCGCGACCAGGGCGATTGTGTAATCCAACAGCACCATGCTAAAGCTAAAGCTACGAAGACATCAATTAACCACCACACAAGAAGCCACATACGAGAAATGAAATTTAAATCACAAACAATTCCCCAAAAAACAAACAGAGACATGGATATAATAATTCAAGTTGTAAATTAAAGTGATTAGGGCGATTGAAACTGACACACACACACGCGCATGCACATAAGCGCCTAGAGTTTAATTAATGTAGGCAAATACAAAACGGTTTCAAGCGGGGATGAACTACTACTAACGGCTTCTTTTGGGTTTTAAGAAAAGTAGCAAGAGCGGATTCTAAAGCAAACAGTGGGAGGTCTGGGTTTTTTTTGGCAAACTATTGTCAGCTATGACTGTAAATGTCATTTAAGTTGACGCGTTTTGGTTTTGATGAAATGAAACCTAATCGTATATCTTAGTGAATAATGACAGACGGAACAAGAAAAGACAATAGCGCAGACAACGTCCAAAACTTAGGCGCACGCATCCCAGAGTAAGCGTATGTATGAACTACGCAAATAGTGGCAGAGATAATTATGTATCATCATAGCTCAAACAAAGAGAGTCGAAGAGAGAGCGTTAACGACCTTTACTATTTGTTGCAGCACGCGTCTTGGAGAGCAAGAGAGCTGGTGAGAGCTGGTTGTTGTAATTGCTTTGATGATCGAGGAGGAGGAGGTTACTTGCATGGCTTAATATCTTTGGCGGGCTGGCCACAGTAAATGCTCGTAAAACCACGAGCGTTTACTTCATCATATGCATGCATAATGTCTGCTAGCTGTGCGACTTAAACACACAGTATTAAGAGTATTTCAGCGTTTCAAGCGTTGGCATTGTTAAGGCTTTTCATTGTTTGGATTACGACAAAAATCTCGCTGTGGTATAAAAGTCTTTGCTGGCTGACAGAGTACAAACACAAACCATTTACCTATCAAGCTCAACACACTTGTGGATTACTATCAGAAACTTGTGGCTAGGTGTTATAGAGCAGCCACGCTTGATAAAGGGAGAGTTTAAGGATTTGTGCAGCTGTATTAAGAAAAAAAAAACAAGGAAACAATGAAGAAATTTGTAAGTTTTTACATTTTTCAATTTTACAACAATTTTATATTAACTCTATTCTTTTATTGTAGTTGCTAGTCTTGTCTTTGGCCTGCCTGGTATTGGCGGATGAAGCTGTTAAGAAATCAGCGGAGCAAGCGCCGGATGTTAATAAAAAAGCCACAGATAGAGGCAGTGATTCTAAACCCAAACGTGATGCTTCTTTGCTGATTGGTTCTGGCTATCATGGACCATCGTACAAGTACTTGCCTCCCTCCCTGGGAAGCAGTGTTTATGAATCATATAGCCCTGGACATCATGGCTCAGCGGGCGGCGGTTTTGCCAGCTTGGGTGGAGGACATCTTCATCATCATGGCGGCTCGCATGGCTCACATGGTTTTACCGGTCACTCCTCAGGCTTGGGCCATTACTCTAAACACTCGGGACATTCTTTGCATTCTATTTTAGGAGGCGGAGGAGGTGGCGGTGGAGGAGGTATTAAATTCTCTGGTGTAAGCCATGGTTTAGGTGCGGCTCCCTCTTATAGCGGTGGTCATTCATATACCTCATCTTTGGGTAGTCATGGCTATAGCTCGGGTCATGGATATACAGGCGGTCATGGTTTAAGCTTAGGTCACGGTTCGGGTCATGCAGCGGGCCATGGAGGTGGTCATTTTGCAGGTGGTCATGGTGGCATTACTTCGGTATCCTCGGCTGCTTTGGGTCCTGTGTTTACCAGCGGCCATAGCTCACATGGTCATGGCGCTCCTACGTATGTAACGGCGGGTTCTCTGGCAGGGGGACACAAAGTTATAACCACCTCCTCCCTGCCCGGTTTTAGCTTAAATGCCGGTCATGTGGGTTCGGCGGCCGGTTTTGCCACAGGCTATCAATATGCCAAGGGTTTGAGCGGTGCTGGTGCTGGAGCAGGCTCTGTGTCCGGCGGTCCGACATTTGGCGGTCACGGTTTTGCTTCTTCCCCAGGCTTTGCAGGCAATGAAATCCATCATTCGGGTCATGTACACAATGGCAACCAGGAACATCATTATGTGGTGTCGGCAGCAGCAACTGGCGGTGTAGGACAACAGGATTCACATGGTCTCTCAGGAGCTGGGGCAGCGGATGGCTATCATTATGAGACACCCTCGTCCAGTTATTTGGCACCCTCTACACAGCATCAACAGTCGGTGCCTTCTAGCAGTTATGGTGTACCCTTGGCTGCCGTAGGTGCCTCGTACTCGCCCAAATTCCATAGCCAAGCCAGCGTTGAAGATTCTCCTGTATATGCGGCCGGTCACAAAGGTTTGGGTCATTTCAGCTTCACTGCCAACAAACCCAATGTGTTGCACACCAGCTTTGTGGAATCTGACTTCAAGACGCCCAGCTACTCGAATGCCCCCTTCAAACCCTCTACCTTTTTGGGCAGCAAATTTGAGGGTTCCTCCTTTAACGTTGGTGAGCCTACAGGTCACCTTAGTCCCTCAGCGCAATATTTGCCTCCCTCTGGTGTGGGAGCCGAGGCCAGCGGCTATGATTATCCCGCACCCTCGGGCCCCTCATTGGTAGGCTTCCAAACGTCTCACGACAATGGTGCCACGCCCATACATGAACCTGAGTCTACTTATCTACCGCCCAATAGCCTGGAAGCCTCATTTAATGACAATCCCAGTGCCAATTATTTGCCACCATCGGGTCAATCATATGGTGGACCCCATTAGATAAGTTTACAGGGTCACAAGGTCAACGCACGTAATAACACACCACCACCACCACGCATCCATTGTTTCCACATGCGCAAAATCCTTAAACTCATAAGTGCTGCATTTAATTTATTTATGTAAAACGATAACACAAAAATCAAATGTCCATAAACTGTATTATAATTTAAGAGAAAAGCTAAATTTGTAAATAAATATAGAAAAAAAAACCAAAATTAAAAACAATTTTATAAAAAATGTCTTAATACTAGAGACTGGAGAGGGAAAGGGTCGAAAAAGGGAAAGGGGGGGATTGCTTTTACAATTGACCACAACATTTGAAATTCATCTCACATTTGGCAAGATGTCAATCATGTAGCGCAACAACTGAACAACAACAACAACCAAATTAACTTTCCCACTTTTTATGGTGCTGGTGATTTGTGGGTTGCGATAAAAGTGGATTAACCGAACCGAACCGTATACATCATGAGCAGTTGGCAAGTGAATTTGCCAAGTTTACATGTTAATACAAGGAATGTAAGAATTTCGCATTGAATTTAATATGCACACAATGTTTACAAGTTAACGAAAGTGGCAATGAGTGTATAACTAAATACATTGACACCTATACATGGCAGCGAAAGGGAAACGTCAAAACAATTATGGTATTATCTGTTGGTAAAGTTAAGAAACAGAAAATTTTAATTTCTAATAGCATATTTCTATATTCGCTACACAATACAATAAAGATGAACTCTAGTTAAGTAAATAAAAACAAAAGACTTAAGACACGAACTTTTCACAAAACCTTTGAATGTAATGAACAACTAATAACCACTAATTAAAAATGCTATGTAGTATACGTAAGGAATAGCAATAGCAAAATGAAAATAGCGGATTTAAAACATCAACATAAACTCTAAAGTCATACAGATAGGATATTTATCAAATATTAAACCAGGATCAGTAAAGTTAACAAGTCATCTTTGTCTACCATACTTTAATGTCTACCAAGGTTGGTGTCCTAAGGCTTTTGTGTTATCCCTGCATGACAACATTTCATGCTCCTACGAAGCTTAACTACATATTAAACAAGATTCTTTTAAATACTTAAGGGAATCAAAGAAAATACGAGAGAAAAACTCACAGACTAAAGACACGATAATACAAAAGAATCATAGGCCTAAGACACACATTACATATTACCAAAGACTATACACTATACAATGACTATACACACTTCAACTTTACCTACACCTGCCCAGCACATGAGTAATCACACATTCTTTTACGATTAAGTCTGCTGTCGATTACTTACCTACTACTTACCTAGTCATAACTTAAACAAAGTTCGTGTCTTAAGTCTTTTGTATTTTCTAGCATTACCTAACCAGCCAGTCATGATATGGTTTTTCAATTTTTTGCTTTAATTTCATTTAGATTGTCAACCAAAAATTTTATTACATTTTGTTATGTATTGACCAAACTTTTTCTGGGAATTTCTCTACCACCCCCTTACCTTCCACTCTTGTACCTAGTAAAAGCACACACATACACACTCACACAAATGTCAACAACAATGTTGTTAAACTAAAGCATTGGCTATTTACAACAAAAACACAAACTTTTACATAATTTTACTTTTATTTTTTGTTGTTTTTAAATCACATTTACTTATAAATTTTGTGTACTACTCTATAATTAATCTGCCACACACGGTTGGCGTATGTGAATCTCATAAAATAAATAAACAACAAAAAATTAAACGAAAACAGTAACAGATATAATAAAAAAAAAACGTTAACATGAAACCTTAACAATTGTTGAAGTTTGGAGACCCCTTGCCGCTACTCTATACGTAGCCACAGCCGCATGACGTCATTATTGATTCATCACCGTATGACCGTGGTAGGTAAAATCTGCATATTAAGGTCTTCATTAGACAGCCATTGAAAGAAAGTGAATGGTGTAAAATAAAACCAGATAAATGATAAATGCAGTCAGTAGTGGTAGACAGGCGGAAGGCGACTTAAAGGGACTCTACGCCACATACAATTGTTCATTACAGTAAACATGTCCTTCAAGGATCAAAAAAGTATCTTATTTTATGTACAAAAAATTTTATTTACGACAATTTTTATTACGACAATTCAAATTCGAGTATTACAAGGTTAAAGTTCTTATGGGTACACTAGAGTTACTCTGTGTTACAATTAATTGTTCTTTTTGTGTGGATGTTAATTGTTATCTCCCTAGGGCTAAAATACAGTTTTGCCACGCCACTGCATATTCATATTTGTGTTGTTGAGTACTATCTGTGTACCAAATTTTATCTCTCTCGGGCTTAAATACAGTTTCCCACGCCCACTTCGCCCACTTATCCAAAATTTAAATTTCGTCTGCAAATTCATAATCGTGTTGCCGGGGTACTATCTGTGTATCAAATTTTATATCTTTAACTTTTAAAAACGGCTTTGCCACGCCCACTCCGCCCACTGATCCAAAATTAAAATTCCGTTTACATATTCATATTCGCCTTGTCGAGTACTATCTGTGTATCAAATTTTATCTCCCTAGCTCGAAAAAGAGTTTTGCCACGCCCACTCCGCCCACTGATCCAAAATTTAAATTTCTTCTGCAAATTCATAATCGTGTTGCCGGGGTACTATCTGTGTATCAAATTTTATCTCCCTAGCTCGAACAAAAGTTTTGCCACGCCCACTTCGCCCACTGGTTCAAAATTTAAATTTCGTCTGCATATTCATAATCGTGTTGTCCAGTACTATCTGTGTATCAAATTTTATCTGCCTAGCTCTAAAAAAGTTTTGCCACGCCCACTCCGCCCATAGGGTCCAAAATTTACATTTCGTCTACATATTCATAATCGTGTTGTTAAATACTATATGTGTACCAAATTCAATATCCCCACCTCTTAAAAAAGTTTTGCCACGCCTACTGCGCCCATAGAGTCAACAATTTCGTCTGTGTACCAAATTTTATTTTTCTATATTTTTAGCCCACTGATCCAATATTTAAATTTCGTCTGCATATTCATATTCGTGTTGCCGAGTACTGTCTGTATATAAAATTTTATCTCTCCAGCTTGAAAAAAAATTGCCACGCCCACTCCGCCCATAGGGTCAAAAATTGGAAAAAATTATGGCCTACGATAAATTCCATATAGTACACTAACTGTCTTTCAAATTTCATTGAAATCGGTTCAGCCGCAATCCGCATCAAGCCGAAATATTTCTACATCACGCTGATTTGTGCTCATGCTCCGACGGAAGCTAAAGACGATGAGGTTAAAGATGCATTTTACGAGCGCCTAGAGGAAATATACGACCGCTGCCCTGGCCACGACATTAAAATTGTTCTGGGAGACTTTAATGCAAAAATAGAAAGGGAAGATGTTTTTGGTCCATCGATCGGTAAACTCAGCCTGCATACCGACACGTCAGACAACGGATTTAGGCTGGTTAGCTTCGCAGCGGGAAGGAACATGGTAGTGAGTGAAATCAGATTCCAGCACTATGATATCCACAAGGCAACTTGGCTATCTCCCGATCAAACCACCAAAAATCAAATTGATCATGCGGTAATTGATGGCAGACATGCATCTAGTGTCATGGACGTGCGTGTGATTCGTGGTGCAAATATTGCCTCGGATCAAAACCTGGTTGCAGCCAAGGTGCATCGCACGTAACCAAACACAAAGAAAGCTGGACATCGCGAAGCTGCAAACTCCAGAGATAGCCACTGCCTACTCCAACCAGCTCTCCCAATTACTACGACACAACGCCTCTACTTCTGACGTTACCGATACACAGTGGCAGCATATTGCGCATTCCATGAAAACCGCCGCAATAACCGTATTAGGGTATGAAAAACGGCGCTCAGTCGAATCCTAGTACGATGAAGAATATCGCATAGCGTCTGAGGAACAGGATGCTGCTTATAGGGCAAAGCTACAGCCAATTGTAATACGTGCTGTTAGGGAACAGCATAAGGAGAAAGCAAAACGGGCGAGACAGCTATTTAGGCGAAAAAAAACGTCAGATGAAGGAACTGAAGAACGAGGATATAGAGCGGTACAGGGATAGAGGTGAGGCTCGAAAATTTTACCAGAAAGTAAGAGCAAAAGGCTACGGTAATGTGCTCCCCTCCTATAGGGACAAGGATGGAAATCTGTTCACAGATACGCAGAGTGTGCTGCATATATGGAGAGAACACTTCCAGCAGCTGCTGGTTCCAAAAGGTATCACGTCAATTGTCGACAACGGTTTAGATTGCCCACCACCAAGTCAAGCCGAGGTTAGAAGAGCAATATCGCGGCTGAAGAACAATAAAGCAGCCGGTGCCGACGGACTTCCAGCAGAGCTCTTCAAGTCCGGTGGCGAGGAGCTGATAACGAGCATGCACCAGCTCCTGCTCTTGGCTTAAAGATTGCATGCCCGACGATTGGAATTTTAGAGTATCATGTCATGTGTTGAAAAAAGGTAATCCAAGTGTGTGCTCCAACTATCGCGGGATCAGCATTTTACCCACAGCATATAAGGTCCTGTCGAGTGTGCTATGTGAAAGACTAAAGCCAGTGTTATCCAGCCTGATGGGCTATATGCTGATTTGCCTTGATAATAATCAAATTGAAAATATGGTTAATTGACGTTATTTCACGACAACTCTAGAGTTTATAGCCGTCACAGCAAATCTTTTCAAAACTTTAAAATATCAACATATTTGGGAAAATTAACTCAGAACTGATTAATTGCAAGCACTAAAACTGGTTGTTCATGCTAAATTCAAAGAAATACCTTCTAACTAGTACAGGTTTCTTGTATACAATGTGATTCATTTAGAGGTTTGTTTATTAAATGGTTTTATTTGCAAAACACAAGTGACTAATTTCGAATTGTTAGTTGAATGGTATTTAGTATTGAATGACATTTTGCCATGAAGTAACTGAAATGGAAACAGCGTCTCCAAAATTTTTTTTTTTTTAAATATGTTTTTCTAGCCCTTCGCTCAACAAGTAGTGTGCATAATAGACTATCTGAGAGCACTATTGTCAACATCGTTCTTAAATTTTTGCCTCAGTGTACGTTATTGGATAATACGCAACCAAAATTACCACTTCCATTCTACAGAGAGGAGAATGTTGCGCCTGTAGCGGAGACCGTTACTAAAGATACCCACCAGTCGATTAGACACCGTGAGCATTCTGTGCACGTTTTACATTAGATATGCAACAACTTGAAATGACGCTGTAATGATAATTTCCGATTGGCAGTTCTTTCCTTTGCCAATGCCTACGCCCCACCCCGCCGAGATTGCTCTATGCAGATACTAATTCAAATGTATACAGCCTTTTGGTCCACCTGTATATAAATACATAAGTGTGTATACATATGTACATAAGCATTTATATATATTTAAAACTTTTAAAACATACATCAATATGATATTTCAAAGAGATCGGACACAAACCGTAGCTTTTATAAAGGTTTGATTCTACTACAGTATATATACATATAAGTATATATATGGAGACTATATGTAAATATGGACCGATTTCTTAAAAAGTTCAAACCAATCGATCTTATAGCAAAAGCATCATCTGTGCCAAATTTGGTTAAGATCGGACTCTTTATCTAATTAATCTCCGTTTTGGGTGTTCAATACCCCACTGTGCGACGGCCTATCGTGTGATGTCTTCAACATAGTGATGGAAACGTAAATAAATGCTACTACGGACTAAGCAAGCGATTCAATGACAGAACCCTCTCTCGACGGACAAAAATCCACCTATACCAGATACTGGTTCTACCAGTCTTAATGAAAGGTTCATAATCTTGGATTATGACACAAGCGGATGAATCGGTTCTGGCGGTATTCGAGAGAAAAATACTCCGTAAAATATATGGGCCCATCATCGTCAACGGAGAGTATCGGTGTCGTATGAATCATGAGCTGTACACTGACATTGACGTGGTCAGACACATTAAGGTGCAGCGTTTACGTTGGCTATGTCATGCTGTACGCATGGACGAAAATGCTCCAGCTCGAAAAGTCTTCGACAATGAAATCGATGGACGGAGCAGAAGAGGGCGACCAAAACTCCATTGGAAAGACCAGGCTTCTGAGAACCTTGCAGAACTTGGTGTGACTAACTGGAGAAGAAGCGCAGAAAATCGAGGCGCTTATAATATTTTTCTACGTGTGGTATATAATCCACTTTGATTGCAAAGAAGTACCAGCTAAGTAAGTAAGTATTGGTCCTTCAAGCCTTTATCTATAATAATGTATTGGTCATGCGACAGACATCAAAACAAAGTAAATGGTGTAACATGATATCAGATGTACAATAACTGCAATGTTAGGAAAAAATCTAATATAATATTTCAAAAATATCCTTAGATTCTTATCTATAACCAAAATGTTACAGAAATTAAAAATTCTTGCTAGATCAAATGTTATTGATTTTGGACCGTTAAAATGTTGGACAGTTTTTACAAACAACCTTTGCTTTAATAGAGCACTTACCTTTCTACCCAACAAATCTATACAGTTACCTATCCATTAACCACTAACCTAAACCTATTATAGCGCTACCCTCTCTTTAGTCGCCACTGGACCGATGTAAAGAAAAAAAATCACTATTATTTATGTTTTTTTTTTTACATTTCCATTTCTACTATTTAACGTATCATGTTACATTTGTTTTCATAGGGCCATCCACCATAGTCTTAAGGTCTATAAACTTTTAGTTGACTTTACAACATATTATTTAACACATTGTTAAAACAAATTTAAGCCTAAAGCCGCCTTTTGCCGCCTATATGTGGTTGCTGCACCACACAACATAAAAGCTTTACAACAAATCAATAGGAGTGTCTCACAACACCCCACAAAGGTTGACAGTTTTTCTTTGTTCAAACACCAAAAGGTGATAATTATGTCATGACAGCGGCGCTAAACACGTTTAATTTGAGAATGACAATACTATAGAGAAAAAAAAAAAAATTTCTTTCAAATAGACATGACTTTCAATTAAAAAAATGGAAGTAACCTTGACTTTAGATGCAATTATACCATACCAAAAAAAAAAAACAAAAAAAAACAATCAAACACGAAAGGCAATTTAGGGTGAAAATGACTTTAATATATATAAAGGTTTTATAGGCACTTAAATTCTGTTGGGAAACCCGTGAGCTCTATGCTAAAGCGAAACGAATGGAAGTAAATAGAAACATTAGCGATTACTTGAGTTCAATGTCTTTAAGAAACAGACGGTTTTGTTTTGTTTGTAGCTTATTTTGTTTTGATAGTGATTTTCGTAAACAATGATGATCATGAAACTTATGCTATGTCTATGTTAAGATATCATAACAAGTTCTCGATTACAGATTTCGCTAATATTTCAAAGGCTAAGTGAACGAATGGACTGCACAGAGGGTAATTGAATGGAGTTTCGCTATAAAAAAAAGCACATATGTTCGAAAAGCTTTTGCTATATAGTAGAATATGTTCGAATGTAGTTTTTATATCAAAAAGTGTAACAGAATAGGATTTCGATACAAAAACCGATATAATCGAATATCTTATTGTCATAAAGAACAGAGTGTTCGTAAAGAGTTGTCATATAGAGAACCGCTTGCTATTGGAAGTTGGATGTAGAAAACTATGTTTCATATTAAAAAGTAAGTTCGAAAATAACTTTAATAAAACAAAGTTTAAATTGAGTTTTCATAAACAAAACAAGTATTCGAATAGAGTTTTAATATAGAAGATCATGTTCGAATTGAGTTTTCATTTAGAAAAGAGAGTTCGGATTGAGTTTCGATATACAAAAGTATGAAAAGTAGATTTAAAAATAAATTTATTTTATACATTAAAGTTGTAATATAATTTATATATAAAGAAAAGTGTGTTCGATGCAGGGAGACCGCATTTGAGCCTACAATCGGAAAATTCAGTCTGCACACTGAAACGTCGAACAATGGCATCAGACTGATTGATTTCTCTGCGGCAAGAAATATGGTAGTTAGCAGCACTAGATTTGACCATAAAAATATTCATAAGGCAACATGGCTATCTCCAGATCAATTGACGAGGAATCATATAGATCACGTGGTAGTCTATGGAAGGCACGCATCGAGTGTTCTGGACGTACGAGTGATCAGGGGTGCGAACATTGACTCTGATCACTTCCTTACCGCAGTTAAGGTACGCACTAGGCTAAGCATGGCGAAAAACGTACGTAAATAGACACAACGAAAGCTGGACATCGGTAAACTGCGGATCACAGAGGTAGCGGATGCCTACTCCAACCACCTAACTCAACTGTTGCGGAATGCTCCAACCCCTGATAATAAAACCTCGCAGTGGCAATATATAGCCGACTCCATTGAACGGACTGCGAGAAGCGTACTTGGGTACTCAAAGCCGTCTCAAGAAGATGCCTGGTACGATGATGAATGTCGCAATGCCACGAGAGAGACGGATGCTGCATACAGGGCAAAACTGCAGCCAATGGCAACGCGAGCTGTTCGTGAACGGCACAGGGAGAAGAGACGACAGGCAACTCGTCTTTTTAGAAGAAAAAAGAAGGAGCTAAAGAAGAGACAGGATGTGTGTACTGAGTTGCTCCGAAGTAGAGGGGAAGCCCGAAAATTCTACAAGAGAGTTAAAGCGAGAATGCGTGGAACAGGGTTGCCCTCCTGCAAGGACAGCGATGGTCAACTAGTGACGGACCCGGATAGCGTTCTGAAGATATGGAGAGACCACTTTAGAAATTTACTGGATAATGACACCAATCCAGAAGACCCCGCTCCAATTCATGACGATGGTATTAACTGTCCACCTCCGAGCCAGAGCGAGATACGTATGGCCATCTCCCGCCTTAAAAACTACAAAGCTGCTGGAGACGATGGTCTCCCTGCTGAATTGTTTAAGGCTGGCGGGGAGGAGCTGATTAGGAGCATGCATCAGCTCATGGAGAACATCTGGCAAGAGGAGAGCATGCCCGGGGATTGGAGTCTCAGTCTGTTATGTCCCATATACAAGAAAGGAGATCGTAGTGAATGTAAGAACTATCGTGGAATAAGCCTATTACCAATTGCGTACAAGGTCCTTTCAAGCATATTGTGTGAACGTCTAAAGCCAATTGTAGAAAAACTAATTGGACCATATCAGTGCGGCTTTAAACCTGGCAAATCTACCACGGATCAAATATTCATCTTACGACAGATCCTGGAAAAAACCCATGAAAAGCAGATCGACACCTACCACCTCTTTGTCGACTACAAAGCTGCCTTCGACTCTCCGATAAGAAATAGGCTTTATGAGACCATGTCTGAGTTTGGTATTCCTGCAAAGCTGATTCGACTTTGCAAATGTACCTTAGACAACACCAAATCCTCTGTTAAGATTGGTAAGGATCAGTCTGAACCATTTAACACGGAAAGAGGTCTCAGGCAGGGCGATAGCCTGTCCTGTACACTATTTAATATAGTTATGGAGAAGGTGATGAGAAAGGCTGGTGTCAACATGTCCGGCACCATATTCCACAAGAGCCACATGCCACTAGCCTATGCCGATGATATAGACATCATTGGGAGAAATCTGCGGGATGTTACTGCAGTTTTCTCATCACTAGAAAAGGAGTCAGCAAAAATGGGTTTAGCGGTCAACGAGGACAAAACAAAAATAATGATTTCGACGAACAAAGAGTCCTCTCGTTGGGGACGCACCGTGAACTTTGACAATTATTGTTTTCAGGTAGTCGACGAGTTTACCTACCTCGGATCTTCCGTCAACAAGAAAAATAATGTCAGCCAAGAAATTAAACGGAGAATAGTGCTAGCCAATAGATGTTTCTACGGACTTCGGCAGCACTTTAGTAACACCACCTTATCTCGGAATACTAAGAAACAGCTTTACCAGGTGCTAATCTTACCCGTTCTTTTGTATGCTGCCGAATCATGGGTGCTTACGACAACAGACATACTAAACCTGGGAGTATTCGAGAGAAAAGTACTCCGAAAAATTTATGGACCTATCTGTGTCGACGGCGAGTTTCGCCATCGGATGAACCATGAGCTATATGAGCTTTACCACGACATCGACGTAGCTAAAAGAGTCAGAATGCAACGACTACGATGGCTGGGTCATGTTGCCAGGATGGATGTAAATGCTCCAGCGAGAAAGGTGTTTGAAGGCGAAACTGAAGGACGGCTCAGAGCAGGGAGACCCAAACTCCGTTGGAAGGACCAAGTGGTAGGCGACGTGCCACCATCTGGTAGAACTAACTGGAGAACACACGCACAAGACCGAAGCGTGTGGATTTCTTTAGTACTTCAGGCCTCAAACTGATGAACCATGTTCGTAAGTTGTAATGGGCCACTTAAGTAAGTAAGTAAGTGTTCGATATTTGTTGTTGAAAACAAAAGTCTGTTTGAATAGAATTGTCTTTTAATTTAGAAAATTTAATATAGAAAATTGTGGCCGAATGAAATTTGTGTGTAGAAAAGTATGTTCGAAAATAACTTTGACAAAAAAAAAAAAGAGTTCGAAATCAGTGATAATATTGAAACAAGTATTCGAATGGAGTTTTACAGTAGTGTAATGTTGTCGAATAAAGTTTTCAAAATAATTATTCCATACACACTTAAAAAAAATTATTTTTGAACTCATAATTATATATGATATCGCTTTTCGAACATTCTTTTTTTATATCGAATAATAATAATAATACCTAAACTCCTACGAAACTCTTTTTGATATAACAACAAATATGGAAAACATTTTTCTGTGATATAAATTTATTCGAATAGGAGAATAATTATATCGAACTCACATATATATGTTACTTCACTCTTCGAACATTATTTTTTTTGCCGAAACTCAATTTGAACTCTCTTTTATGAATGAAAAGTCAACTCAAACACATTTATTGTATTAAAAATCTATTCGAAAATATGTTCGAATATTATTTGAAACCACTTTCTAATAAGACAACTAATTTCGAAAACAGTTTTCAATATAATTAATCCATTCAAACTTAAAAAAATTGTATTTTTGAACTCATAATTATATATGACATCGCTTTTCGAACATTCTTTTTTTTATATCAAAGCTGTATTCGAACTTTCTTTTTAGCTGAAAACCCCATTCGGGTACAATTTTTTTATAAACCCTTATTTGAAATCGCATTCATATGTTCGAAAATAAGTTTGCCCAAAAAAAGAGTTCGAATTGAGTGGTAATATAGAATATTCGAATATTTGTGTACGAATAAAATATTTGAATTTATATTCGAACTTTCTTTTTAGCTGAAAACCCCATTCGGGTACAATTTTTTTATAAACCCTTATTTGAAATCGCATTCATATGTTCGAAAATAAGTTTGACCAAAAAAAGAGTTCGAATTGAGTGGTAATATAGAAACAGGTATTCGAATGGAGTCGTAATATAGAATATTCGAATATTTGTGTACGAATAAAATATTTGAATTTATTTTCTTACATAAACTGAAATCGAAAATAACTTTGAAAAAAAAACAAAAGAGTTCGAATTGAGTGGTAATATAGAAACAAGTATTCGAAAGGACTTTTAATATAGAATATAGTGTTCGAATAAAGTTTTCGAAGTATACTTTTGTACGTAAACTCAAATCCAACACATATTTTGGTAAGACAATAAATACGGAACACATTTTTCTATATAGAAATTATATTCGAACTATGTTTTTAATATGAAAATTTATTTCGAAATCATTATATCTAAATAACATATCTATTCGAATACTAACTTTAAAAAGAAGAGAGTTCGAATTGAGTGGTAATATAGAAACAAGTATTCGAAAGGACTTTTAATATAGAATATAGTGTTCGAATAAAGTATTCGAAGTATACTTTTGTTCATAAACTCAATTCGAATACACATTTTGATAAGACTACAAATACTAAACATATTTTCTATATAAAAATTCTATTCGAATTTTGTTTCTGATATGAAATTTAATTTCAAAATCATTGTTTCTGAAATACATCTCTTTTCGAACATACATTTCTCTATCACAATACCATTCGAAATTTCTTTTTCTGTATAAAAATTAAATTCGAACACAATATTCTATATTAAAACTCTATTCGAATACTTGTTTTTATATTAATACTTAATTCGAACTCTTTTATTTTGTCGAAGTTATTTTCGAGAAGTGTTTTCGAATGGAGTTTTATAAAGAAAATTATATCCGAATGGGGTTTTCGGTAAGAAAAAAAATTTCGATTACAGCAATGATATAAAAACGAAAATGTTCGAATAGCTTTAGCTCATATATGAAAAATTATATTAAAAATTGTTTTCAAAATTAGTTGTCATATTAAAAAGCGGTTCAAAATTATATTCGAACATGTTTGTCATTTAGAAAAGTGTTTTCGAATAGACTTTTAACATAACAAATGTGTTCGATTTGAGTTTTTATTCATAGAACATAGTTCGAATTATGTTTCGATGCTAAAAAATTATGTTCTCATATAGGAAAGTGGGTTCGAAATCATTTTTTTCAAATTCGAATGCACTTATTGTATAGAAATAGGGTTTCAATAGGGTTTAGGTATTACATTCGAATCAAATAGGATAAAAAAAAGTTAAGGTGGAGTCTCAATAAATTAACACTATGTTAGAATATACATGTCATATAGAAAAGTTAGTTCGAAAATGATAATATATATATAAAAAAAAAGTTTGAATGCAATTATTGCATAGTAACCAATGTTCGAAATTAGTCGTCGTATTAAAAAGTGTGTCCGGTGAGGGTTTCGGTAATAAGAAAGTAAATAATACGAATACAGGTTTTTTTTTATAGAAAACAGTGTTCGAAATTAGTTGCTGTATACGAAAATGTGTTCAATTAAATTTTTGCCATAAAAAGTATGTTCGAATAGGGTTTTCATATATAGAAAAGTGTTTTCTTAAGTAGTTTAAACAAAGAAAAAAGTGTTCGAATAGAGATTTTAGATAGAAAAGTAAGTTCGAATGGCGGTTTGATAAAAAAAAGATTGTTCGGATAGAGGTATCACATGGAAATAATTTTCGTATAGAGATATTCTAATTCCATTATTGCAGAGAAAATTCTGTTAAAAATAAGTTCTCATATTAAAAAGTGCTTTTTCGATATGAAAAAGTATGTTGGAATAGATTTTTAATATAGAAAATGGTGTTCGAATTGAGTTTTAATATGAAAAACTGAGTTCGAATGGAGTTTCCTTGTAAAAAACGTATGTTCGAATGGAGTCTTAATATAGAAAATGGTATTCGAAATAATTTTCATACAGCTTTCGTATTTAAAATAATGTTCGAGTAGAGCTTTTATATAAAAAAGTGTATTCGAATGGAGTTTTGATATAGAAAAGAGTTTTCGAAAATAGTTTTCTTAACAAAGTATAGGAAAATGCATTTTAATGGAGTTGTGATATAAAAAATGTGTTCGGTAATTGTGTTCAAATGGAAATGTCGGATAAGTAAGAAAGTTTGAAAGGAATTTCGATATAAAATAGTATGTTCGAATACAGAATTCATATAGAAAACTAAGTTCCAAAAAAAATCATACTGAAAAGAAAGTTCATATGCATGTATTGTATAGAAAACTCTGTTCGAAATAAAGTTCTCATATTAAAAAGTGCTTTTTCGATATAAAAAAAGTATGTTCGAAAAGAGTTTTAATGTAGAAAATTGTGTTCGAATTGAGTTTTAATAAAGAAAACTGAGTTCGAATGGAGTTTCGATATAAAAAAGTATGTTCGAATAGAGATGACTTGTAGAAAAGGATATTCGAAATAATTTTCATACAGAAAAAGAGTTCGAATGGAGGTTTTGTATATAACATTGTGTTCGAGTGGAGTTCTAATTCAAAAAAAGTGTATTCGAATAGAGTTTTGATATAAAAAAGAGTTTTCGAAAATATTTTTTTTTAACAAAGTATAACAAAATGCATTCTAATGGAGTTGTGACATGAAAAGTGTGTTCGATAATTGTGTTCGAATGAATGGAATTTCGATTAAAAATAGTATGTCGAATGGAGAAATCATATAGCAAACTAAGTTCGAAAGAAAATTATGTAGTAAAATTATTTCGAATGCAGTCAGTATATAGAAAATAGTGTTCGAAATTAGTTATCATTGTTAAAAAATGTATTCGGTTAAAGTTTCGATATATATGCTCGAAAAGAGTTTTAATATAGCAAATAGTGTTCGAATTGAGTATAAATATAGAAAACTGCATTCTAATGAAGTTTTGTTATAAAAAATTATGTTCGAATGGAGTTTTAATACAGAAAATGGTATTCGAAATAAATTTTACAAAAAGAAAAATAATTCGAATGGAGCTTTCATAAACAAAATAGCGTTCGAGTTAAGCTTTTATAAAAAAGTGTATTCGAAGTTTGATATAAAAAAAAGTTTAATTGAGTCTAATAGAGTTGTGATTTGGAAAAGTGTGTGCGAAAATTGTGTTCGAATGGAATCGTCAAATAAAAAAGAATGTCTGAATGAAATGTTAATATAAAAATGTATGCTCGAATATACAAGTTATTAGAAAAGTAGGTTCGAAAAAAATTAATGAAGAAAAAATAGTTTAAATGCTGTCAGTGTATAGAAAACAGAGTTCGAATATTGTGCTTATATAGAAAAGAGTGTTCGAAGTAAGTTCTTTTATAGAAAGTGCTTTCGAAAGTAGTTTTCATATAAAAATTAGACTTTGAGTAGTATATTAATAAAAAAAGTATGTTTGAATGTTTGAATTTTTACAAAAAACTGTATATTCGAAAAAAAGTTTTCGAAAAAAAAATGTTTTCGGACAAAGTTTTCATAAATTGAATAGAATATTACGTTCGAGTGGTAAGCACTCCATTCGAATATAACTTTCTATTCAATTTATGAAATCTTTGTCCGAAAAAATAAAGTTTGACAATAAAAGAAATTCCCAACCGAAATGTTTACAAGACATGTTCGTACTGTTTTATAATTTTGAATTTAATTTAACTTTAGATTAGTAACAAAATATTCGCTAATGTATTTCAGTGGCACCTGAGCTAAATTCTCATGACACTTATTACGTTTTGGTCATCACATCTCGATTTATGTCATCCTCTGTGTAGTTGCAAGATTTTACGATGTTATCCTTTCACTTTTTTCGTTGCGATCTTACCACATAACATGTAGATATATCCGGTTTTTATTATCCATGTTTTATATACTGCACACACACATAAACACACACATGAGAAACTAAGGGCAATGCAGTGGCTTACCATCTACCGCCTTGATAACGTGAGTGCAAATTAACAAAGTCATCATGCATTGATGCGTTTAGGATTAAAACTCTCATGTACATATGTTACTAACGCTACACAAGTGTATCACATTTCTAGCATGTGGGCGCATACTCGTCGGTAGTTTGTTCAACACCTCGTACGGGGGTTTGAGGTGATTTCTGTAAACTCTGTCAATCGTTGACCAAAACACTATTGCCATTGTTAATTAATCATTGTCATTAGCAACCAGCTTTGCTTTAGTGGTTTTGTGGTTGCGACTGCGCCGTTTGCTCTATGAGTTGCGGCCATAGAGCAGTCGCGAGTTTGTTGCTTAAGTCTTTCGTTTTTCGTGAGCTGTGGCGCCTTTGGCCATTGTGTGTGTTTGGGTTAGCCAAATCGAACGCGCTTATTGACACATGCGTTCAAAGGTACACTTAATTGTTTAATGTGGAAATTATTAAATTCATTGGCGATTTGTTTCTTTTCAAATGTAAAATAGTATATGGAATGTGCCAATAATGTATAGGCAAAAAAAAGCGAAAAATAGTTTGGCAAATAAAGTCGATAAATTTAATTAAGAAAATTGTAGAAAAAAAAGCAAATTGGTTAAGGTGTTAATAGTGTAATTGGTGTAATTGGTTAAGGTGTTAATAGTAGCGTAGATTTCGAGGAGAAGTTGTTTTGGTTTTTCTATATAGACTTATTTTCTATATATGAAATCTATATATACATAGATTTATAATCTATATTGAAAACAGTGAACATATCTCTATCTATACAGATTTATAATGTTAGGAATTCCAGCGCTATTTGCAGTGTAGACATTTCTAGCTTTGTTTAACTTTAAGTATGGAAACCAAAGACAACCAATGGCAGTAGTTACTGATTCCATGGAAATGTTCTTTATAAACAATTTAATTTAATTTTATCTTTATATGGATGTATTGACCTTTACTTTAAGATTTACTTTCAGTTCCAGTAAAGGTCTTCATTAATTGTATGTCATTTAGGTTGGGTCTCTTTTCAAAAGCTCACGACAATGTAAACACCATTTTGTACATTTGTTATTAGCATATTTTTAGGCTTTTATATTAAAACAATAGTCAATATATTACCTAAAGAAGTTTATAAACATAAATAAACAACTTTTGGTCAATGTAATAAAGTTGTCATATAAAAAAGTTTGTTCGAATAGTCTTTCCCTATAGAAAAGAGAGTTTTATTGGAATTTTTGTATAGAAAAAATTGTTTTAAATGAATTTTAAAGAAAAGTATATTCGAAATTACTTTTCATATAGAAAATAGACTTCTAATGGCGAGCTCATAATGAAAATTGTGTTGCAACGGAGTTTCGATATAAAAAACTATGTTCGAACATATGTTCGAAATTAATTTTCTTATAGTGGCGATGTCATAATAAAAATTATATTGCAACGGAGTTTCGATAAAAACAACTATATTCGAATAAAGTTGTCATATAAAAAATTTGTTCGAATAGTCTTTTCCTACGGAAATTAGAGTTTTAATGGAATTTTTGTTATAAACATTTGTTTTAAATGAATTTCATAGAAAAGTATGTTCGAAATTAATCTTCATATAAAAAATAGACTCCTAATGGCGATGTCATAATAAAAATTGTGCTTTAGTGGTTTCGATATAAAAAACTATGTTCGAACATATGTTCGACATTAATTTTCATATAGTGACGATGTCGTAATACAAATTGTATTGCAACGTAGTTTAGATAAAAACAACTATATTCGAATAAAGTTGTCATATAGAAAAATTTGTTCGAATAGTCTTTTCCTACGGAAATTAGAGTTTTAATGGAATTTTTGTTATAAACATTTGTTTTAAATGAATTTCATAGAAAAGTATGTTCGAAATTAATCTTCATATAAAAAATAGACTCGTAATGGCGATGTCATAATAAAAATTGTGTTTTAGTGGTTTCGATATAAAAAACTATGTTCGAACATATGTTCGAAATTAATTTTCTTATAGTGGCGATGTCATAATAAAAATTATATTGCAACGGAGTTTCGATAAAAACAACTATATTCGAATAAAGTTGTCATATAAAAAATTTGTTCGAATAGTCTTTTCCTACGGAAATTAGAGTTTTAATGAAATTTTTGTAAAAAACAATTTGTTTTAAATGAATTCCAAAGAAAAGTTTATTCGAAATTACTTTTCATATAGAAAATAGACTTCTAATGGCGAGCTCATAATGAAAATTGTGTTGCAACGGAGTTTCGATATTAAAAAACTATATTCGAACATATGTTCGACATTAATTTTCATATAGTGACGATGTCATAATAAAAATTATATTGCAACGGAGTTTCGATAAAAACAACTATATTCGAATAAAGTTGTCATATAGAAAAATATGTTCGAATAGTCTTTTCCTACGGAAATTAGAGTTTTAATGGAATTTTTGTTATAAACATTTGTTTTAAATGAATTTCATAGAAAAGTATGTTCGAAATTAATCTTCATATAAAAAATAGACTCGTAATGGCGATGTCATAATAAAAATTGTGTTTTAGTGGTTTCGATATAAAAAACTATGTTCGAACATATGTTCGAAATTAATTTTCTTATAGTGGCGATGTCATAATAAAAATTATATTGCAACGGAGTTTCGATAAAAACAACTATATTCGAATAAAGTTGTCATATAGAAAAATTTGTTCGAATAGTCTTTTCCTACGGAAATTAGAGTTTTAATGGATTTTTTGTTATAAACATTTGTTTTAAATGAATTTCATAGAAAAGTATGTTCGAAATTAATCTTCATATAAAAAATAGACTCGTAATGGCGATGTCATAATAAAAATTGTGTTTTAGTGGTTTCGATATAAAAAACTATGTTCGAACATATGTTCGACATTAATTTTCATATAGTGACGATGTCGTAATACAAATTGTATTGCAACGTAGTTTAGATAAAAACAACTATATTCGAATAAAGTTGTCATATAGAAAAATTTGTTCGAATAGTCTTTTCCTACGGAAATTAGAGTTTTAATGGAATTTTTGTTATAAACATTTGTTTTAAATGAATTTCATAGAAAAGTATGTTCGAAATTAATCTTCATATAAAAAATAGACTCGTAATGGCGATGTCATAATAAAAATTGTGTTTTAGTGGTTTCGATATAAAAAACTATGTTCGAACATATGTTCGAAATTAATTTTCTTATAGTGGCGATGTCATAATAAAAATTGTGTTGCAACGGAGTTTCGATATAAACTAATATGTTCGAATAAAGTTGTCATATAGAAAAATATGTTCGAATAGTCTTTTCCTATAGAATAGATAGTTCTAATGGAATTTTTGTAAAAAAAAAATTTGTTTTAAATAAATTTTAATGAAAAGTATATTCGAAATTACTTTTCATATAGAAAATAGACTTCTAATGGCGAGCTCATAATAAAAATTGTGCTTTAGTGGAGTTTCGATATAAAAAACTATGTTCGAACATATGTTCGAAATTAATTTTCTTATAGTGGCGATGTCAGAATAAAAATTATATTGCAACGGAGTTTCGATAAAAACAATTATGTTCGAATAAAGTTGTCATATAGAAAAATATGTTCGAATAGTCTTTTCCTATAGAATAAATAGTTCTAATGGAATTTTTGTAAAAAAAAAAATTAGTTTTAAATGAATTTCAAAGAAATTAATGTAATGGCGTTTCGATATAAAACACTATGTCCGAACATAGTTTTTTATATCGAAACTATGTTCGAACTAATTTGTCTTTTTAAAATATGTGTTCGAATACACTTTTCCTATAGAAAAAAAGTTCTTATAGAATTTTTGTAAAAAATTTTTTTTTTTTAAATAAAGTTCAACAAACATATTCGAAAGGAGTTTTTACATAAAACAAAATGTTGTATTCGGGTTTCGATATAAAAATTTATATTCAAATAGAATTTGTCTTCCACAAAATAGGGCTCGAAAAAAATTGTCGTTTAGAAACCTTCGAATGCAATATTTATATACAAATTTGAGTTCTATTGAAATTTTTTAAACAGAAGAGTATTTAAAGGAGTTTCGATATCAAAAAGTATGTTCAAAAAAGTATGTTCAAGATCTTATATAGAAAAATAGGTTCGAATGGAGCATTAATTATAAATAGTATTCAAATGGAGGCTTTTGGTAGAAAAGTATGTTCGAATACTGCTTTTATATAGAGAATGTATATTTGAATGGAGTTATTATATAAAAAGTATGTTCGAGTAATGTTGTCATATAGAAAATTAAGTTCGAATGGAGCATTCATATACCAAAAAGAATTCGAATAGAACCTTTAGGTAGAAAAATACATTCGAATGGGGTTAAGTTACAAAATTGCGTTTGATCTGACTATGATATACAAAAATATGTTCGAGAAAAGCCGTCTGTTAAAAAAATAAGTTCGAATGTAGCATTCATATTCAAAAGAGTATTAAAATGGTGCCTTTAGGTGGAAAGTATGTTCGCACGGAGTTATTATACACAGCATGTGCAATTGAATGGAGTTTTGATATACAAAAGTATTTTTGAAAAAAGTTGTCAGTGAGAAAAATATGTTCGAAAATAGCATTAATATACAAAAGAATATTTAAATGGAGCCTTTAGGTAGAAATGTATGTTCGAATGCTGCTCTTATATAGTGAATGTGCATTTGTATGGAGTTTTGATATAAAAAGTATGTACGAGTAATGTTGTCATATAGAATATTATATTCGAATGGCGCTTTCATGTACAAAAGACAATTCAAATGCAGCCTTTAGGTCGAAAAGTATGTTAGAATGGAGTTACCATATAAAAACAAATTTTCGAAATTAAAAATATCAATGTATGTTCGAATTGAGTTTTCGTGTATTGAGAAAGAGTATTGAGAAGGAATTTAAACATATTCAAACAAAGAACTTTAATAGAAAATCAAGTTTGAATTACGTTTTCAAATAAAAAAGTGGGCTCAGGTTTGATTTATAAAATACAGTTGTATAAAAAGTATTTTCGAGAAGAGTAGTCATATAGAACAGTATGTTCGAATTGAGCGTTCATGTAAACACGAGTTAAAATGAAGCCTTTACGTAAAAAAGAATGTTCGAATGAAGTCTTCATGTTCAAAATAATTTTCGAAATAAACTTTGGTGTAAAAAATATGTTCGAATTCGAAAGGACAGTATTCGAATGGAGTTCTAATATGGAAAATTGTGTTCGAAATAGGTTTGTATATAAAAATTGTGTTCGAATAGGGATATTATATAGTAAGCTGTGTTCGAAAACAATTTTAATATAAAAATGAGAGTTAAAAAGTATATTCGAATAAAGTTATTTTTTATATGATGATTTTATATGATTTTATATGACGTATGTTCGAATGCAGCGTTCATATGGAAAATAGTGTTCAAATGAATTTCTAATATAACCGAGTTTAAAATTTTGGAAGTATGTTCGAAAATAACTTTGATATAAATATGTGGGTTCAAATTGAGGTGTTATATAGAAAATAGTTTTCGAATAGAGTTTAAATATAAAAAATTTATTCGAATTATGTTATCATATCAAAATGAAGTTCGAAAAGAGATATCACATAGTTAGTTGTATTTGAAAACAATTTTATATAAAAAAGAGAGTTAATAAAGTTATCATGTAGAATCGTATGTTACATGGAAAATAGTGTTCGAATCAAGTTTTTTATAAAAACGTGTGGTGGAATCGAATATCGAACATTTAGAAGTATGTTCGAAAATAACAGTGATAAAAAAAGTTAATTCGAATTGAGTTGTTATATCGAAAAGAGTATTCAAATGGAGTTTAAATATAAAAAATTGTATTCGAATTAGGTTTTCATATAAAAATTAAGTTCCAATAGAGATATCATAAAGAAATCTGCGTTCGAAAACAATTTTCATATAAAAATGAGAGTTAAAAAGTATATTCGAATAAAGTTATCATGTAAAAACGTGTGCTTTCGAACATCGTTCATATGGAAAATAGTGTATAAATGAAGTTTATTTACAAAAACTTCTGGTTGAATCGAGTTTGAAACATGTTCGAAAATAACTTTGATATAAAAATTTATATTCGAATTGATTTTAAATATAAAAAATTGTATTCGAATTAGGTTTTCATATACAAATTAAGTTCCTATAGAGTTATCATACAGAAAGCTGTGTTCGAAAACAACTTTTACATATAAAAGCATTTTCGAATTAAGTAATGGTACAGAAAAGAGTATTCGAATAAAGTTTTAATAAAGAAAATAATGTTCAAATTGAGATTTGATGCAAAAATTTAGGTTGCAATAGAGATATCATATAGAAAACAGTGTTTGATCATTATATTCATATAGAATATAGAGTTCGAATGGAATGATAGCGTAGAAAAATGTTTTCGAAATTAGTTCATATTAAAGGTTATTTTGGAATGCAGCGATTATATGAAAAATAGTACCTTTGTACAGAGTTGCCACATAGAAATTGATTTTCGAATGGAGCGTTAATATCGTATGGAGTTTTCGAATCGTTTTTTGTATAGAAAAGTGTGTTCAAATGCAGTATTCATATAGGATAGAATAATGAAATGGAGTTATAATGTTACAAAGTATATTCGAATAGAGTAGCCATACATAAAAGTGTGTTCGAAAAAATTTTCGTTTAAAGAAAATGGAATTCGAATGAATTTTTTGTTAGTAAAATGTTTTAAAATGGAGTTTTTATATTAAAAAGTGTTTTCGGTTGGGGTTTCGTTGCATAAATTTAGGTTCGATTAGAGTTTTCATTTAAAAAAAGTGAGGCCGAAAATAGTTTCATGTAAAAATCAGACATTGAATGGAATTTTTACATAGATAGGTGTGGTCGAAAAAGTTTACGTAAAAAATAAATTTCAAATGTCATATTTAAAACTGTGTTCGAATAGATTTTCGACAGAAAAAAAGTATGTAGAATAGGCTAGTCATATAAAAAAATATGTTCGAAAAGGACTGTTATGTACAGAAGAATGTTTTGAATGAAGTTTTGGTTCTAAATTATATGATCGAATAGAAAAAAGTGCGTTCGAATGGATTTTCGGTAAACATATATGTAAAAGAGGGTTCACATATGTATATAATTATGTTCAAAAATAGTATTTTACATGAAGTTTTGTTTATAGAAAGTAATTTTGGAAATAACTTTGTTATTTTAGAAGAGAGTATTTCGGAAGGAGTTTTGGTCATAAAAATGTTTTCGAAAATAACTTTTTTACGTCAGACAGTTTTGGACATAAAAAATATTTTCGAACATAAATTGGCATATTATTTTCGAAACGATTTTCGGTATGAAAAAATATGTAGAATAGGGCTCACTTTCATAAGAATAGAGAAGAGAGTTCCGAATGGAGTTTTGATCATAAAAATGTGTTAGAAACCAAATTTGATGTAAAAAAATATTTTTCAATAATTGCCAAAAAATATGTGAAAAAGAGAAGAGAGTTCCGAATAGAGTTTTGATAATAAAAATATGTTCGAAAATAAATGTTATGTAAAAAAGTATCTTCAAATACATATTCGAATAATTGGCATATAAAAAAGTGTGTTCGAATCGATTTTCGGTATGAAAAAAAAGTGTAGAATAGGTCTCACTTTCAGAAAAATAGAGACGGAGTGTTTCGAATAGAGTTTTGGTCATAAAAATATGTTCGAAAATAACTTTGATGTATAAAAGGATCTTCGAATTCATATTCGAAAAATTGTGATATCAAAAAGTGTGTTCGAATGGAATTTTCGGTGTAAAAAATATGTAGAAATGAGGTAACTTATTGAAAAATATGTTCGAAATGATTTTCTATGTAGAGAAGAGTGTTTTTTGGTAACTTCGAATACATATTCAGCTCATTGTCGTATTAAAAAGCGTGCTCGAATAAATTTTTAAAGAGTTGTTATGTAGATAAGAGTGTTTTGAATGGAGTTTTGTCTATAGAAAGTATGTTCGAAAATAGCATTGATAAAAAAAAGTATCGTTGAATAGTTTTCATATAAAAAAATACGTTCGAACGGATATTCGATTTTAAAAAAATATGGAAATAGGTTTGTGTTATAGAAAAATAAGTTCGAAAAATTGTGGTATGTAGAAAAGAAGTTTTCGAAAGCTTTTTCGATATAGAACAAATTTAGAATAGGGCTGCATCAGAGAAAAATAAGTTCGAAAAGGTTTGTTGTATATAAAATAAGTTTTCGAATAGAGTTTTGGTCATAAAAAATACTTTCGAAAATATCTTTGATATTGAAAAGTATCTACATCTAAAGTATAATTAACATCATAAAAAGTGTGTTCGAATAGATTTTCAATCTTAAACAAGATGTAGAAAAAAATGGTTTTCGAATAAACCAAATAGTTGTGTCCCATATTTGAACAATGCTATATGTACAGAGTAAATGTCAGATATGGTGCTTTCGTGTCACAATAATGATTTTGGCATTAAATTCCATATTTAGTGTTTTATTTAATATTAAGAAAAACATGTTTAAATGAATCACCCATTACATAAAACCAAAAAATTTAATACATTATTTAGAATTTTTGCTTAAAAGCTCTTTCTCTTAAGCAAACTGTATTTGAGCCCATTTGAATTGAGCGATATTAATTTGCTATACGATAACAAATTTGTATTCGAATATTCGGTAAGTTTATTTACAAGGAAATTTAATTCAAATATAGTTTTTCATAAGTTTATTATGTTCTAACAAACTTTTTTGTATAGAAATTTGAATTCAGTTAATCAAATTTTTCTCCTTAGATGTATGTTCGAAAATTGCATATTTACACGATCATTTAAATAATGGAAGCCTTATTATTATTTGCTCAGTTCATCATCTAAAGAAAATCCAAAAATATTAAAAATCAAAAATCCCTGACTTTCTATTACAATTTCGGTTTTTATTAAACCATTGCTTAAGAGTGAACAAAGGATTATGACTACACTTCAGTTTCTGATCAATTTTTATCCAAAGAAAATCCGAAATTATTCTAAATCTCTGGCTTTTATTGACAATTTTAGTTTTCACTAACATACAGCTTAAGAGTGGACAAAGGATTACGACTACACGGCGTTTGTACATTTACTTTGTATATACAATGTATATTATATATATGTATATTATACATGTGTATAACAACTTTTTTTCTGATGCCATAATTATGTCGCTTCAACATAACATCGCCACACTTGCAGGCTATATTACAAATGTATTTTATCTATCATAACGGAAACACTTTAGGAAATCTTCAACAATTCCTTAACGTGTTTCCTTATGGGAATCCAGAAAATCATAAAGCAAAGCATAACAAATACTTGAGACTCAAATTAGAGCCATGGAAATGAAATTCCATTTACTGCAAAACTTTTCTGTACATTTCCCTCTTACCGAATTAGACAAACAAAAAACAAACAAAAAAACTACAACCAGCCAAGTTGACTTAATAGTCACACATGAATGATGTTGATATAATCATAATTTGCTATTCAATCATTAAACCATACTCACATATGTCTGTAATACTTACAGACAAACACTAACTTGTAGATTTGTTTGTAAGTAAACACGCATCGCCTGTTAAGCCGGGGCCAAAACGCTTGCACTGCATAGCCTTGCAGCGTTTGTTAGCCACAACTTGTTTATGGTCACGTGCATTGAACCTGCTGTGGCGGAGTTTTCTTATCTATTTTCTTTGGTCATGCATGTAGATCGATTGAGGAAATGTTTGCGTTTGTTACATTTTCCACAATGCATATGTTGGTTTTTGTTCGGAAAATCAACACCGTCATACAAGTTTGGGCCAGTGGGAGCGGTTTGCGTCTGCGTTTGCGTTCAATTGGTATCGGGAGGCGCTGTGAGCGTGAAAAGTAGTACTTACTTGTAACTAACATTGACCTTTAATTGGGCTATAGATAACAGCTGGATAGTGACGATAGACATAGAGATAGATTGATTTAACATCATGTTGGCTTGATGCATGACAAGTTTTTCATGAGCCATGTTTGTAAGTTTGTTTAATCAAAAAGACTTTCAATTTCATTTTTCTTTAAATAATTTCAACAATGGTGTAAGGCCGGCGTTAGGGGGAACAGTGGTTTGGTAGGCATTATAAATTGTAACAATAGTTGTGCCGAAAAAGTACTTTTGTAGACTAAAAAGTACTAAAAAGTTACTTTGTTGAACCAAAAAGTAATTTTATTGTACCAATAAGTACTTTTATTGTAAAAAGACAAACTGATTGTACTAAACTGTATATTTCTTGTACTAAACCGAACTTTGATTGTACTAAAATGTTAATTAAATGTACCGCAAAGTACTTTCATTGTGCCAAAAAGTACTTTTATAATAATAAAAAGTTTATTGTGTCAAAATTTATGGTGTCAAAAAAAAAAAATGAAATGATGAAATTATGTTATTGTACAAAAAATACCTTTGCTGAACCAAAAAGTACTTATAATGTTACCAAGCGTAAATTTATTATATATTTTATTTTATTTTATTTAATTGTACCAAAAAATACAAACATTGCACCTAAAAGTAATTTTTGTACAGCAAGAAGTATATATATAGTACTAAAAAGTACTTTTATTGTACATTTCTTGTACAAAGTAGTACTTTTAGTGTACCTAGTAGTATTTTCGTTATACCAAAAAGTACTTTTTTGTACCACGTAGTACTTTTAGTGTACAATGTAGTACTTTTTTGTACCAAAGAGTACTTTCATTGTACCAAAAACACTTTTTTCATACAAAAAAGTAATTTTATTATACCAAAAATTTATTGTATTGCAGCAAAAAATTCAAACATTGCACCTAAAAGTACTTTTTATATAGCAAGAAGTATATATATTAGGTTGATTCTTATTTGGCAAAAAAAAAATGTTTTTGGAATTTTTCATGGGCCAAGTTAAAATTTTATTAAGACGTATAAAAAAACTCTCTGTGAATTTTTTTAATTTTTTTCTTAAAGGTTTAGGGGTCGCTACCGGGGTTTGAAATTCAAAATTTTACCGTCATCCTGAGGGATAAGCTAAATAACTCGAGTAAACCTCAACTGATCCTTATGAAAATTTTTCAGCATCAATAATTTCCATAACGAAGTAATGGAATTGTAAATGGGCAGAATTGCCCCACCCCTTCTGGTACCTCCCATACAAAATTACCTATTTTTTGATAATTAATATTTCTCCCATAACTTTCAAACGGGCAGATGGATGGCATTTAAACTTGGTCAGTTTAATTACCTTTTAATAACAGATAAACTCCCAGAAAATCAAAACCTCTGTCACATCCCTTCTGGTACCTCCCATACAAATGACCGAATTAACCCCCATATTTTTAACTACATATCTTTTTAGTAAAAATACTGAATTCAATAAAATTTTGTGTGAGATGAACACATGCAAAAATTTGACTCGTGAGTGACTATGGACTATATAGGCCAACCCCTTCTGGTACCTCCCATACAAAATTACATATTTTTAGACAAATTAATTTTTACCAATAATTTCCAAACGGACAGCTGGATGGCATTTAAACTTTACCAGTTAAATTACCTTGTAATAGCAGATAAACACCCAGAAAATCAAAACCTTTGTCACACCCCTTCTGGTACCTCCCATACAAATGACCGAATTAACCCCCATATTTTTACCTACATATCTTTTTAGTAAAGATACTGAATTCAATAAAATTTTGTGTGAGATGAACACATGCAAAAGTTTAACTCGTGAGTGAATATGGACTATATCGACCAATCCCTTCTGGTACCTCCCATACAAAATTACCTATTTTTAGACAAATTATTTTTTACCAATAATTTCCAAACGGACAGCTGGATGTCATTAAAACTTGACCAGTTTAATTACCTTGTAATAGCAGATAAACCCCCAGAAAATCAAAACCTTTGTCACACCCCTTCTGGTACCTCCCATACAAATGACCGAATTAACCCCCATATTTGTACATACATTTTTTTGTAAGTATGCTGAATTCATTTATATTTTGCTAAAGATATACGCTTATTGTAATTTTACTAATGCTTATCTTAAATATAAATCTAGTTTAATGAATGTTATTAGATATTCAACATAGATAATGCAACGCTATTGTCTTGCCCCCTCCACTAATTTGCAGTCCACCTTAGGAATTTTTACAGTACAGTTAATAAGAAATGACTTATTTCAAATTTGTTCATCAGTTTTTGTTGTATTATTATTTAAAATGGTACATTTCGAAAATAAAAATTAAATTAAACAGTTAAAAAATAATATTAAAATAAAAATTTAATATATTAATATTAAACATGAATTCATTGCATGAAAAACTTAACATTAAAAAATATAATTATAAACAACTGTATTACTGCTTACAATTTTCTTTAAATTTTAAAATATTGTAAAATATTATTTACACATGGTAGATTTTTTTGGATCTGAATATTTTTTTCTAATTTTTTTTACCAATAATAATAGGAACTGCTTCTGTTCTCCATAATGTGTATGCAATTTATTGTATTCCTGCATCAAGGCCACTCCGTGTTCAGCAATATCATTAACAACCTTCAACCTAGACCGAACTAATTCTTTACTTAATTTAAAGTCTGCATCTTGCTCCCAATCTTCAACATATTTTTTAGGAAACCCAATTTAATACCCGTTATGCTGAAAAATCTATGAGTATTGTTGGATACAAAATGCTCAAGACTTTTGGAATGTAGTAGGTTTCCATCCACTGTAACTCGTTTTTCTGAATTATCTACTCCTTCTATGTGTAAAGCATTTACCATCTTCTTCTTAATTTCATGAGAAACTTTGTCATCAAAAATGCAAATCCAACTAGGTCTTCCTAAAAATACCAGAGATGACCTAGAATTTTTTTAAGGCTATTGCCGCTGTCTCTTTATTAATTGTTGCATAAGACTTCAAGTCTTTTAATAACTGGAGGTCTTTTCTTGAAGCAGAAGGTCCAGAAGTGGATTCAAACCAATATTTAAGGTAAATATTAATTATAAAAATGCAAACATCCTGTATTCCACATAATTCGCTTTCGTTTAACTTGAACTGCTCTCTGAATAAATATATTTTTAAGGAATATATTGCCTTAGCCTTTCATCTAGCACGGTGAAGACCTGCTGGTGCTCTGAAGAATATTTGTGTTTTTGGAACATCCCGCAGAATATTATTGTCAGCTTAAGTAGCTCTTTGTAGTCCTCTCGTGGCTGAAACTAGCAGAACTCTTTACTTGTCTTAATATGAGATCATCCGATATGCCAGGTTTAAAATTGGAATGATCAATTTTTAAACCTCTCTTAAACCTCTTTAAAATTAATATTTCAGGACCGGTTGATATTCCCGAAATACAATGCATAACTCATTTTATATGACTTCTACGTTTAAAACTGCGCATTCTTTTGTACGTCTTAACAAAATTTTAAGTTAACCTATGAAAAAAATCAAAATTTTCTGTCAAATAAGTAGCATAAATATGTAAAACTATGAGGGTGAATTCGGGCATTTGTATGGGAGGTACCAGAAGGGGCGTGACAAAGGTTTTGATTTTCTGGGGGTTCATCTGTTATTACAAGGTAATTAAACTGACCAAGTTTAAATGCCATCCAGATGTCCGTTTGGAAATTATTGGTAAAAAATAATTTGTCTAAAAATAGGTAATTTTGTATGGGAGGTACCAGAAGGGGTTGGCCGATATAGTCCATATTCCCTCACGAGTCACATTTTTGCATGTGTTCATCTCACACAATTGAATTGAATTGAATTATTGAATTCAGTATTTTTACTAAAAAGATATGTAGATAAAAATGTGAGGGTTAATTCGGTCATTTGTATGGGAGGTACCAGAAGGGGTGTGACAAAGGTTTTGATTTTCTGGGGGTTTATCCGTTATTACAAGATAATTAAACTGACAAAGTTTAAATGCCATCAAGCTGTCCGTTTGGAAATTATTAGTAAAAAATAATTTGTCTAAAAATAGGTAATTTTGTATGGGAGGTACCAGAAGGGATTGACCGATATAGTCCATATTCACTCACGAGTCAAATTGTTGCATGTGTTCATCTCACACAAAATTTTATTGAATTCAGTATTGTTTCTAAAAAGATATGTTGGTAAAAATGTGGGGGTTAATTCGGTCATTTGTATGGGAGGTACCAGAAGGGGTGTGACAAAGGTTTTGATTTTCTGGGGGTTCATCATAAAATTTTAACTTGGCCCATGAAAAATTCCAAAAACATTTTTTAAGACTCACCCTAATATATATTGTACCAAAAAGTACTTTTATATGCCAAAAAATACTTTTATTGTTTCGAAAAGTACACTTATTGTACTAAAAAGGAACTTTGAATGTACGAAATAGTTTATATAAGTTACCAAAAAGTACTTTTATTGCACCACAAAGTACTTTTATTGTACCAAAAAGTACATTTGTTATACCATAAAGGAAATTTATTATAGCAAAAAGTACATTTCTTGTACCAAGAAGTAATTTCTTTGTAGCAAAAAGTACTTTTATTGTAACAAAAAGTAAATTTATTGTAAGAAAATGTAAATTTTTTGTACCAAGTAGTACTTTCATTGTACCGAAAAGTACTTTAATTGTACCAATAATACTTTTTTTTATACCGAAAAGTACTTTTATTGTGCCAAAAAAGAAAAGTTTATTATATTATACCAAGAGTACTTTTTTTGTACCAAAAAGTATTTTTATTGTACGGTAAAGTACAGTTCGTGTACCAGGTACTAATTTTAGTGTACCAAGTAGTACTTTTTGGTACACAAAAAGTGCCAAAAAGAAAAGTTTATTATATTATACCAAGAGTACTTTTTTTGTACCAAAAAGTATTTTTATTGTACGGTAAAGTACAGTTCGTGTAGCAGGTACTAATTTTTTGTGTACCAAGTAGTACTTTTTGTGTACCAAAAAGTACTTTTATAGTATCGAAAAGTACACTTGTTGTACTAAAGTGTACATTTTTTGTTCCAAAAGGAACTTTGAATATAAAAAAAAGTTTCTGTTATGTATCAAAAAGTACTTTTATTGTCCCAAAAAATATCTTTTTTGTACCAAAAGTACTTTTATTGTAACAAAAGTAGTATATTATACCAAAAAGTACATTTCTTTTACCAAGTAGTACTATTAGTGTACCTAAAAGTACTATTATTGTACCAAAAAGTACATTTCTCTTACCACGTAGTACTTTTAAAGTACTTGTATTGTACCAATAAGTTTTTTTATTGTACCAAAAGTACATTTCGTGTACCAAGTAGTACTTTTATTATACCAGTTGCACTTTTATTGTACCTAAAAGTACATTAATTGTACGAAAAGGTAAATTTGTTATAATCAAAAGTAAATTCCTTGTACCAAGTAGTAATTTAAGTGTACCAAGTTGTACTTTTATTGTACCTAGACGTGCTTTAGTTATACCAAGATAAACTATATTTTGTATAAAAGTACTTTTTTTGTACCACAAAGTACTTTTATTGTACCAAAAAGTTAATTTATTAAACCAAAAGGTACATTTCTCTTACAAATTAGTACTTTTATTGTACTTGAAAGTACTTTTATTGTAGCGAAAAATAAATTTATTATACCAGGAAGCAAATTTCTTGTACCAAGTAGTTCTTTAATTGTACTAAAAAGTACTAACAATATACTCAAAAGTACATATATTCTACCAAAAGGTACAAAGTTGTACTTTTATTACATCTAAACGTACTTTTGTTATATCAAGAAATACTTTTTTTTTGTATAAAAGTACTTTTTTGTACAACAAAGTACTTTCATTGTAACAAAAAGTAAATTTATTATACGAAAAGTACACTTCTTGTACGAAGTAGTACTATTATTGTACAAAAAAGTGTTTTTATTGTACCAAAAGTACGTTTATTGTACCGAAGAATAAATTTATTTTAGCAGGATGTGAATTTCTTGCACCAAGTAGTACTTTTATTGTATCAAAAAGTACTTACATTGTACTCAAAAGTACATATCTTGTACCAAAAGGTACTTTGACTGTACCAAAAAGTATTTTATTTTACCAAATAGAACTTCTTTTGTACCAAAAGGTACATTTGTTAGACCAAAACGTACCTTTATTGTACCAAAATGTACTACAACTGTGCCAAAAAGTACATTCATGGTACCGAGAAGTACTTTTATTGGTCCAAATAGGAATTTAAGAATTTAAAAGAACTTAAGTACACCAAAAATTATATTCTTTGTACCAAATAGTACTTTTATTGTACCAGGCATTAGTTTTATTGTATCAAAAAGTACTTTTATTGTACCGAAAATTTAAATTTTTGTACAAAGAGGTGTTTTGGCTGCATCATCAAACTACTTTAATTGTATAGTACTTTTATTATAACAAAAACTAATTTTATTGTACGAAAATGTAAATTTGTTACACCAAGTAGTACTTTTATAGTACCAAAACGTATTTTAATTGCACCAAAAAGTACCTTTATTGCACCAAAGTTGTACTTTGTACCTAAAAGTATTGTACCTAAAGTATTGTACCTAAAAGTACTTTTATTGTATCAAAAAGTACATTTCGTGTACCCAGTAGTACTTTTATTGTACCAGTTGTACTTTTATTGTACCTAAAAGTACTATGATTGTACCAAAAATCCCTTTTTTTGTACCAAAAAGTATTCTTATTGTCTCGTGAGGTACATTTCGTGTACCAAGTAGTACTTTTTTTGTACCAGTTGTATTTTTATGTACTTATAAAGTACTTTATTGTACCAAAAAGTAAATTTGTTATACCAAAAAGTAAATTTTTTGTACCAAGTAGTACTTTTATTGTACTAAAAAGTACTTTTATTTGTAGCAAAAGTAAATTTATTATACCAAAAAGTACATTTCTTGTACCAAATAGTACTTATATTGCACCTAAAAGTACTTGAATTGTACCAAAAAGTACTTTTATAGTATCGAAAAGTACACTTATTGTACTAAAGAGTAAATTTTTTGTTCCAAAATGAACTTTGAATGTAAAAAAAAGTTTCTGTAATGTATCAAAAAGTACTTTTATCGTATCAAAAAATACCTTTTTTGTACCAAAAGTACTTTTATTGTAACAAAAGTTGATATATTATACCAAAAAGTACATTTCTATACCAAGTAGTACTTTTAGTGTACTTAAAAGTACTGTTATTGTACCATGAAATCTTTTTTTTACCAATAAGTACATTCCTTGTTACAAAAAGTAATTTTATTGTACCAAAAAGTACTTTTATTGTACCAAAAAGTACTTTAATTGTACCAATAATACTTTTTTGTACCAAGAAATACTTTTTTTTATACCAAAAAGAACTTTTATTGTACCAAAAAGTACATTTCTCTTACCATGTAGTACTTTTATTGTGCCAAAAAGTACTTGTATTGTACCAATATGTTCTTTTATTGTACCAAAAAGTTAATTTATTAAACCAAAAAGTACATTTCTCTTACAAAGTAGTACTTTTATTGTACCGAAAAATAAATTTATTATACCAGGAAGCAAATTTCTTGTACCAAGTAGTACTTTAATTGTACTAAAAAGTACTTACATTGTACTCAAAAGTACATATATTGCACTATAAGGTACAAAGTTATACTTTTATTACATCTAAACGTACTTTTATTATATCAAGAAATACGTTTTTTTTTGTATAAAAGAACTTTTTTGTACAACAAAGTACTTTCATTGTAACAAAAAGTAAATTTATTATACGAAAAGTACACTTCTTGTACCAAATAGTAATTTTATTGTACTAAATGGTACTTTTATTTGAACAAAAAGTAAATTTATTATACCAAAAAGTAAATTTCTTGTACCAAGTAATACTTTTATTGTACTTGAAAGTACTTTAATTGTACCAATAATACTTTTTTTTGTACCAAAACGTACTTTTATTGTACCAAAAAAGAAAATTATATTATACCAAGAAATACTTTTTTGTACCAAAAGGTGTACCAGGTACTACTTTTAGTGTACCAAGTAGTACCTTTTATGTACCAAAAAGTACTTTAATTGTACCAAGTGTATCAAGTTGTTCTTTTATTGTACCTAAAAGTACTTATATTGTACCATGAAATACTTTTTTTGTACAAAAGTACCTTTTTTCTACCAAAAAGTGCTTTCATTGTAACGTAAAGTAAATTTTTTATACGAAAAAGTACATTTATTGTACCAAGTAGTACTTTTATTGTAACAGGTTTTACTTTTATTGTATCAAAAAGTACTTTTGTTGTACCGAAAATTTAAAGTTATTGTACATAAAGTACTCCCACTGCACAAAAAAGTACACTTCTTATACCAAGTAGTAATTTTACATATCTAATTAGTACCTTTATTGTACCAAAAAGTACTTTTATAGTACCGAAAGTAAATTTGTTGTACAAAAAGGTGTTTTGGCTGTATCATCAAACTACTTAAATTGTTTCAAATAGTACTTTTATTATAACAAAAACTAATTTTATTGTACGAAAATGTAAATTTATTATACCAAGTAGTACTTGAACAGTACCAAAACGTACTTTTATAGTACCGAAACGTACTTTTATTGATAATAAAAGTTAATTTTATTAGTCTAAAAAGTTTTATTTATTATCTGAACCAACACTTTTATAGTACCAAAAAGTACTTTTTTGTGGGAAGTTTCAATATTTTTTCTGCATATCTTTTTCTATTAATGACTTTCGCCAACAAACCACTGTCCATTAAAATACAAATTTCTTTTTCTATTACAATTTTCTATTTCACGTTTTGCTTTTAATGGACGAAAAAAAAAAAAACAATTTGCAACAACAGCGATTCGCTAACAAAGCAGCATCTACTACGTATTATTATGCAGTCGTATGTTGTGGCTAGTTTTGTGGCATATCAAAATGTTGCACATGCTCCACATGTTTGTCTATTGTCTATGCCACTGAGAGTTATAAAAGCTGTTGTCAACAAGCGACCAGAGTTAGAGAAACGTAATATTTCAAAGGTGTTGGAGCTGTAAAACAAAGGATATATTGTGATAAAACGCAACAGAAACGGAGTAAATAAAAGTGAAATTGTAAGGATCAAAACGAAAAGAAGATATGTTTTAAAAGAAAAAAAATTAATAAAATAAAAATAATAAAAAAAAATTATTTGGTCACAAGCCTTCAGAAATTTTTCGGCCAATAACAAGTTTGTGTCTTAAGTCTTTGGTTTTTAGTGGAAGTTAAAAGACATGTAAATGTGATGTTGTGTAAAACTCTATAATAACAAGTATAATTTAATTACAACATTTGTTGTTATAATGACAGCATATAAAAGTCAATGACCTTGACTTTGAAAATTGAATTGTTTAATAAAAACACCGGCTCAAGCATATTTTTAGGCGCCAGAAAAATTTAATGCATCAGAAAATATGAAACAATTTTTGTTTGAACTGAATAAATAACACAGGTATATGATGAAGATTTATTTCGATATTTAAAATTGAGATTTCAATTGCATTTCATTATACTTTTCAAAATTTTTGCTACGCTATTGGTTTTGAATGGCAACTATAATATGTGATTGTGACTATAATACAGGTGACCTGAGTTTCAGCCCTACCACAGTAATCTTCATATTGTTGGTTGGCCGTCTTCACTATGTCGTCGGAAAACAAACAGTTAAAGAAACAATTACAAAAATTGGGGTGAATATTTCAGTGATTTTTACAAGCAATCACCTTTGTATATTTTTATTGATTTTGGGTTAATGATGGCAATTGCTCTCTTGAAAAAATGGGCTTTTGGAGATAAACGATTGCTTATGAAAACATCAGATTTACATTATATGGATAGATATTGCTCTTGTATAGTAGCTGTGCGTCACAGATGAATTTTGCGAATTTCATATTTTTAGAAATCATAAGGAAATGACAAAATAAGGACCATCACGGCTAAAGTTATAATCACCAAAATCGTCTCACGGAGAAGTTGTGCACAAGTGCTCTTGAAAGAGCCTTAAGACTATTTGTTTTTTTTTTTATCAAAAAAAAAAAAAAAACAGTACAGAAACTTTAGTAAGGCTGATATATACCCTCACACACTGGGATTATTGATTTCACTGTGGTAGTCGAAAAAACACAAGCCCGGACTCAACTGTTTTATCCTAATTCGGATGCGAGGAATCGAACTGCATCATTATTTTTTGACATACAATGACGGATTCATAAATTCGTATAATACTATAAGACAAATTTGAAATGTGTAAAAATTTAAGAAATGCATCACATGTAAAGGCAGTTTTAAGGAAGGTCCCTGAATTCAAAAAAATTTTATATAAAAGTTGGGAAAATTTAAACACAAATGTGGACACACAGGATCAATACATTTTATTTGTATTTTTTTTTTCAAAATGTTTGAATATTTTTGCAAAATGAGATTTATAAATCATGACAAAAATTATTAACGATTTTTACATGGGCTTAGACTATAAAAATATCAAATAACTACAATACATACAAAAAAATAACTATAACACATACAGATCAAATAAAAAATTATCCCTTAAGATGCTGGAAAAAATCCCAGGGAAACTTGGGATGAAGATGTTAGAAAAATTATCTTTAAATGTTAGCCTTAGCCTAAGAACACTTTTTGCTCACGATTGGCTCTCTTAAGCTCTCTTCTGTCAAAACCAAAACAATAACAATTACCTACTAAAGGGTTTTCCAATAAGAAGTGTTATTTTGGTATTCAAAGTAAAATGCCATTTTTTGAGATAATGGTTTTTTTCGCTGAAAAAAGGACTTGTCAGGACATTTGTGGCCATGTTTTTCATGCCGTTGGATGCGTCTTTAAAAACTCTTTCCTATGAAACTAATATTGCACATATTAATATCAAAAATTTCTGAAAAACTCAAAAAAATACTTTTTTTTAAAAAACGGACTGGATCTTAATCCTAAACACGAAATTTTTAGGGAATCATCATAAAACGAGCCAAGTCCCATTTTGGGGGGTGGACCGAAGATACTTTATTTGGTGAGTCGGTCTAATGTACATAGTTCTTGCTTTTTGGTAAAAAAGCAAAACTTTTTTATACAATAATAGTACTTGTTAGTAATATTAAAGTATTAAGTGCAATTAAAGTAATTTTTGGTACAACAAAAGTACCTTTTGGTAAAATTTAAGTACTTTATGGTACAGTTAAGGTAATTTTTGTCACAATAAAAGTACTTTTTGGAACTAGAGTTTGTACTTTTTAATCAAAAAGTACTTTTGTTGTAAAAAAATAGTATTTTTAGTGTTGTTTCAAAAAAGGACTTTTATTACACCACTAAAGTACATTTACTGTTTCTAAAATGAACTTTTACTGCAAAAAAGTACATTAAGTGTCTAAAAAAACTACTTTCATTTTATCAACAAGTTTTATACAGTTGTTTAAAAAAAGAAATGCTATTGTACCACAAAAGTAAATTTATTGTATCTAAAAAGTACTCTTATTGCTCAATAAGTACTTTTCTTGTACCACAAAAAATTTATTGTACCAAAAAGTGTTTTTATTGTTGTTTCAAAAAATAAAAAGTACATTTATTGTTATAAAAAAAGTAATTTTAATGTTCGAAAAAGTACATTTATTGTTTAAAAAAAAGTACTATTGTTGTACAAAAGCACTACAAAGTTCTTTTATTGCATCACAAACAGTACGTTTATTGTTTCTAAAAAGTACTTTTATTGCACAAAACAAACTTTTCTTGTACTAAAGAGCATTTTATTGTACAAAAAAAGTGTTCAAAAAGTAATTTTATTGCACCATAAAAGTACATTTATTGTTTTAAAAAAGTACTATTATTGTACAATTTCACCACAAAGTACTTTTATTATACTATAAAAAGTACATTTAGTGTTTCTGAATAGTACTTTTGTGAAGTACTTTTTGGTACAGTTAAAGTATGTTTTTGGTAAATTGAAAGTATTTTTTTGGTACATTAAATTGTACTTTTTAGTACAATTAAAGTATTTTTTTGGTACAATAAATCGAACAAATTCGTCCAATAAAAATACTTTTTGGTACAATTGTACTTTAGTAAATTGTATTTTTTGGTACAATTAAATGTACTTTTTTGTACAATAAGTTTAACTTTTGGTACGATAAATTTTACTCCCGAATAGAAGGTTGATTGTACCTATAAACTTTCTTCAACAAAGTTATTCCATACGCTTTGGGTTTCAGGTTTTGTTATCAAATTTTCAAGGATATGCAAGAATATAATTGGAAATGAAATTTGTTGCATATATTTCTTCCGAAAAGTCGCAGCAATATAAAACTATAATATGCTGAGACTGTCTTTTTTTGTTTGATATCCATATCACCATTGTATAACAAAGAGAGCGCATAAAAACTCGAATAATAAAAAAATCTAATGTATTAGTAAAACGAAAAAAAAAAATTTATGAATCCGTCATTGTATTTTAAAAACTTCTGAAGCAGTTCGATTCCTCGTGTCCAAATTAGGGCAGAACCGTCCTCTCCGGCCTTGTCTTCGAAAATTTTTGCCAAAAACTATCACAGTGTATTATTATTCGATTTCTGAACTGGGAGGAATGGTACATTTGTATGGAAGGTACCAGGGGTGGCGTGGCAAGACTGCCAGATGTTTTCTCCAAAACTTTATCCTGTTGTAGCTTTACTAAATACAAAATTTGGGCACGATCCTGTTGGTTATATTGATATTATTACTCGATTTCTAATGTAGCCAGAATCGTAGATTTGCATGGGAGGTACAGAAGGAGCGCGGCCATGTAGCTCAGTTGCAATACCGCAAGTAGTTTTAGGGAAATATTAACCCATGCTAAGTTTCAAAATAATTTGTTGCGTCTTTCGAAAGTTTTCGTGCGAACCAGCCGGACAGACAGACCAAAAAGTACAATTATGGTCTTGTACCAAAAAGTACAATTAATTGTACCGTAAAAAAAAAAACAATTTATTGTACCAAAAAATAATTATTTTGTACGTATTTGTTAGATTTATTGTACCCAAAATAATGTGATTGTACCTAGAACAGTGATTTTTATTTAAATAAAATTTTTTTGTATGAAATTGTTTAATTTATTGTATGGAGAAGTACAATTTAATGTACCAAAGAGTACCTTTATGGTAACAAAAAGTACAACCTATTGAACCAAAAAGTATTTTGTTGTAAGAATTTTTCAAAATAATAAGTAAATATTTTTTATCAAAAAGTACTTTTATTGAACCAAAAAGTACAATTTATTTTATTAAAAAGTACTTTTATTTTACCAAAAAATATTATTCATTCTAATAAAAAGTACTTCTATTATAATTTGATATACAATTTTTTTTAAAACTACAATTTATTGTACCAAAAAAGTACTATCTGTTGTACCACAAAGTACAATCTATCGTACCAAAAAGTATTTTATTGTACGAAATCGTCAAATTTAATGTTGCAAAAAGTACAAATTGTTGTACAACTTTTTGAAACTAAAAATATACTTGTGTTGTACTAAATAGTACATAAATAGTACTAAATAGTACATAAATAGTACTAAATAGTAAAATTTACCAAAAAATTCTTTTAGTGTACCAAAAAACTCTAATTACCGAAAAGTATATTTTTGTACGGAATTGTTTAATTAATTGTACGAAAAAGTACAATTTATTGTACGAAAAAGAACAATTTATTTATGAAAAAGAACAATTTTTTGTACAAAAAAGTACATCCAGTCGTTCGAAATTCTTAAAATTAATGTTGCAAAAAGTACAAATTATTGTACAATTTATTTAACTACAAAGTACTTTTATTGTACCAAAAATCAAAATCTAATCTAATAAAAAGTACTATTATTGTACAGAATATTAAAAATTATTGTATAAAAAAATAAAATTTATTATACCAAAAAGTATAACTGCACCAAAAAGTACTTTTAAAGTACGAATTTGTTCAATTTATTGTTCCAAAAAAAATCTTTTAATTGTACCAAATAGTACAATTTAATGTACCAAAAAATACTTAATTTGTACTAAAAAGTATTTTTTTTTTGTACGAAATTGATCAATTTATTGTTGCAAAAAGTACAATTTATTGTATCAAAAAGTACTATTTATGGTACAAAATGGTACAATTTATGATACCAAAAAGTCTTTTATTGTACGAAATTGTTCAATTTATTGTTGTTACAAAAAGTACAACTTATTGCATCAAAAAGTACATCTATTGTACCAAAAAATAAACTTATTTTTTACCAAAAAATATTTTTATTGTACCAGAGAGTAAAATTTATTGTACCAAAAGTACAACTTATTGTACAAAAAAGTATAATTAATTGTACTAATAAATACAATTTACTAAAGTACAATTGTACCAAAAAGTATGGGACGAATATGTTCGATTTATTGTACAGAAAAATTACTTTCATTGTACCAAATAGTACAATTAAATGTACCAAAAAATACTTTTAATTCACCAAAAAGGTACTTTACAAAAGTACTGTTTTGAAACACTAAATGTTCCTTTTAAAGTATAATAAAAGTACTTTGTGGTGAAATTGTACAATAATAGTACTTTTTTAAAACAATATATGTTCTTTTTTGGTGCAATAAAATTACTTTTTGAACATTTTTTGAACACTTTTTTGTACAATCAAATGCTTTTTAGTACAAGAAAAGTAATAAAAGTACATTATAGAAACAATAAATGTACTGTTTGTGATACAAAAAAAAGTACTTTGTGGTGCTTTTGTACAACAATAGTACTTTTTTTTAAACAATAAATGTACTTTTTTCGAACATTAAAAGTACTTTTTTTTAAAACAATAAATGTACTTTTTGGTACAATAAAAGTACTTTTTTTTAAACAACAATAAAAACACTTATTGGTACAATAAAATTCTTTATGGTACAATAAAAGTACTTATTGAGCAATAAAAGTACTTTTAGATACAATAAATGTGGTACAATAACATTCATTTTTTTTTAAACAACTCTAAAAAACTTTTTGGTATAATGAAAGTAGTCTTTTTAAACACTAAATGTACTTTTTTACAGTAAAAGTACTTTTTAGAAAGAGTAAATGTACTTTTTGTGCAATAAAAGTACTTTTTAGAAACTATAAATGTACTTTTTATGATACAATAAAAGTACTTTGTGGTGCTTTTGTACAGTATTTCTTGGTGCAATAAAAGTACTTTTTTCAAACAACACTAAAAACAATTTTTGCTACAATAAAATTCTTTGTGGTACAAGAAAAGCACTTATTGAGCAATAAAAGTACTTTTTAGATACAATAAATGTACTTTTGTGGTACAAAAACATTACTTTTTTTAAACAACTCTAAAATACTTTTTGGTATTATGAAAGTAGTGTTACTAGTAGTACTTCTTTGCAGTAAAAGTACTTTTTAGAAACAGAAAATTTACTTTTGTGGTGCAACAAAAGTCCTTTTTTGAAACAACACTATAAATACTATTTTTTACAATAAAAGTACTTTTTTTTATTAAATAACTTAAATTGTGACAAAAAGTACATTTCTGGTTCCAAAAAGTACTTTTATTGTGACAAAAATTACCTTAACTGTACCATAAAGTACTTATATTTTACCAAAAGGTACTATTGTTGTACCAAAAATTACTTTAATTGCACTTAATACTTTAATAGTACTAAAAAGTACTTTTATTGTATTAAAAAGTTCAGCTGTTCTACCAAAAAGCAAGAACTATGTACATTAGACCGACTCACCAAATAAAGTATCTTCGGTCCACCCCCCCAAAATGTGCCTTGGCTCGTTTTATGATGATTCCCTAAAAATTTCGTGTCTAGGATTAAGATCCAGTCCTTTAAAAAAAAAAATTATTTTTTTGAGTTTTTCAGAAATTTTTGATATTAATCTAAAGACAATATGTGCAATATTAGTTTCATAGGAAAGAGTTTTTAAAGACGCATCCAACGGCATGAAAAACATGGCCACAAATGTCCTGACAAGTCCTTTTTTCTGCGAAATAATCCATTATCTCAAAAAATGTCATTTTACTTTGAATACCAAAATAACATCTCTTATTGGATAAACCTTTAGTAGGTTATTGTTATTGTTTTGGTTTTGAGAGAAGAGAACTTAAGAGAGCCAATCGTAGGCAAAAAGTGTTCTTAGTTAAGGCTAACATTGAAAGATAATTTTTCTAATATCTTCATCCCAAGTTTCCCCGGGATTTTTTTCCAGCATCTTAAGGGATAATTTTTTATTTGATCTGTAAGTGTTATAGTTATTTTTTTGTATGTATTGTAGTTATTTGATATTTTGAAAATCTAAGCCCATGTAAAAATCGTTAATAATTTTGCCATGATTTATGATTCTTATTTTGCAAAATTATTCAAACATTTTGAAAAAAAAAAAAAAAAAATGTAGTAATCCTGTGTGTCAACATTTGTGTTTACATTTTCCCAACTTTTATATAAATTTTTTTTTTTTTATTCAAGGACCTTCCTTAAAACTGCCTTTACATGTGATGCATTTCTTAAATTTTTACGCAACATTTCAAAATTTGTCTTATAGTATACTATGGATTTGATATATTTTTCTAGAGCTTAGTGGCCCTTTTACCATTCAGTTCACATTTTGTTTATAATATGTTTCAGTCACTTGCTGCTTTAACCATATTGCATTTAAAGTGACTGTTCGCAATAATTATTTAATATATTAGTTATTAATATAAAATTTAAAAATTAACTTAATTATAACTTTATCAGTAACTGATCTGTGTTTTTTTTTTGTTTAATTACAGTTTTGGTTGTTGCTGAAACAAAAACGAAGCAAACCCCCATCCTTCAAATATGCATCAACTACTTTTACTTTTATTGGCACTGCCCACATTTATCACAGCCGGACCAGTTTCCAATCCCGAGATATCCAGCAAAACGGGTAAATCGAATAACTTACAACAGCAACAAAATTACAACAAGCCCAACATACAAGACTCTCATCTCAATCAGTTGAGTGTTTATGCCACCAACTTTGATATGATTGCCAATAATCAAAATTCGGGCAATTCAAATGAAGACAACTTTAAGCCGTCATATAAAATGCCCGATATGGAAACTAACTTTACACCGCTGCACAACAGCAATAGCATTGCACCCGATTTGGGGCAACATCAGCAGCATTTCCATCATCATCCTCAACATCAACATCAGATAACAGGTCCCACACCGGTGCTAATGCAATATTTGCCTCAGGCTGTGGCGGGAGAGGGAGGCGTACAGTATTTGCAGTTAATACCCACTAGACCCTTAATAGTGCCCATAAGCCCTTACCTGGCGGGTCATAATGCTGCACATTCTTTGGGTTATCAGCAGCCAATAACGGCACCCAATCATATAGAATTTGCACCACGTCCCACAGCTATGTTGAATGCCATGCCCGTTAATATGCCACCACCAGCTCCCACCTCGGTGGTAGAAGTGCCAGCTCCTCCTTTGCCTGCCTATGGTATACCCTCGTATGCGGGTCATATACAACAACAGCAATATAAGCAAAACTTCCGCATTAATCGTGAAACAAAAGACAAACAAGTGCTGGGTCCTTTGAATTTGAGCTTGAATATGAATGAATACATACCGGGACCACAAACCCAGTCACATTCTACCTTTCTAAGAGGACGGCCTTAAAATGAGAGCAGCTAGAGAGAGAGAGAGGGAGAGGATGAGGAAGAGAGCAAGAGGGACAACTTGTCAAGCCAGAGGCCATTAACCAAATATTGTTATAATAATCATATATAGACTTTAAGTCAAAATAATTTGTTAACGATGTGTTGTTGTTTGTTGCAACAACAGCAAAATAAGTAAAGGTGCAATATAAAACTAATGTGAATAAAGTTGTAATCTTATGCCATTAATAAAAGCCTTGATCATAATTTATATTGTTTATTGAATATCTAAATGTATGATTTTCTTTCATTTGTTGCTACAACAAATCTATAACTTAAACTCTATCATTAAGACTGGCATTTAAATTGTTTCTAGCTATGTATAAGTAAGTATAAAATATAATAATAATATACTCGGCAAAGCTGTTGGCATAGCGAAGACGCCCCTTGTGATCTTGGAGATTAGTTTTTAATTAATTGTTAATATAATATGTTTGTAAACAAATTGATAACAGGCGAATTTAGAATGGTGTATTTGAAAAAAACACACACACACACACATATAAGGGTACAGTGGTATGAGGTGTGAGGGGGGCGATAAAGAAAAGTAAGTTTGGTGTGGCCTTTCAAAATTATTATAAACAAGATTGACACAAATCGAACAGTATAAAAAACCATAATATAAAAATCTAGGACAAGACGGGCCGTTCAACACAGTGAAACATATCGTGAACAATGGCAAATCTAATGATTGCTAAACCAACAACACAACACGTGTGTTATTAAAAGCCTACGGCTTTAAATAATATAAACAACAAATAAGTTTTTTAAGTAAATGATTTCTTAAGGGTAAATGTTCATCACAATCACTGTACCAAGTCTGCTGGCTGATAAAGTATAATATGAAACAAACACTGTACCACTGTACTGGCTGCGAACTCTCGTGAGTTCGCATTGACTCTTCCTCTCTTTGAAATATCCAGCAATTAATAAGTGGACACAAACCTTAACTTTTGGCAGTTTACACTTGTGCTATGTAGCATCCACAAAAAAGATGGTCCAATAAGAAATAATAGTAGAAAACACTAAACATATATTTCTGAAATGGATATACAAGCTCTCCCGCTGTTGTTGGGGAATTCGTTGAAAACATTTCCTTAGCTTCATTTTTTTTAAACAAATATTTAAACGCAGTTTATCGCCCATGTTATTGAATAGCGCAAGACGATTAGAGGTGTAAAGAAACATATTTACGTTTACTTAAAACATGTGGTATAATCAATAAATACGTTTTTCTTGTCTTCTTGGTTGTGGAAACCTCCAGGGGGTATATAAAAGTATTTTGGCGTAACGTTTTGCATTAGATTGATTATAACGAAGCAATGACCACTAAATCAATTGGTTCATTACAACCAACAATCGTAGGCCTTAAAGTGTGAACAATGAATATGTTTGTTAATGGAATAACTTGGGCATGAATTACGGTTATGGATTATGTAAATGTTTAAATGTACGAAAATTAAATCATTTTCTAGCGATCATGACAAAAAAAATAATCTGTAGTATCTTTAGGATCTTTCGTACCTTTAGTATATTTAGTGGCTTTAGTATCTTTAGTATCTTTAGTATCTTTAGTATTTTTAGTATCTTTAGTATCTTTAGTATCTTTAGTATCTGTAGTATCTTTAGTATCTGTAGTATCTTAAGTCTCTTAAGTATTTGAAGTATCTTTAAAATCTTTATTATCTTTAGTTTTAATATCTTTAGTATCTCTAGTAACTTTAGTATCTTTAGTATCTTTAGTATTTTTAGTATCTTTAGTACCTCTAGTATTTTTAGTATCTGAAGTATATTTAGTCTCTTAACTCTCTTTAGTATCTTAACTGACTCTAGTATCTTTAGTATTTTTAATATATTTAGTATCATTAGTAACTTTAGTATCTTTAGTATCTTTAGTATCTTTAGTATCTATAGTATCTTTAGTTTCTTTAGTATCTTTAGTGTCTTTAGTATCTTAAGTATATTTAGTATCTTTTGTATTTTTAGTGTCTTTAGTATCTTTAGTATATTTAGTATCTTTAGTTTCTATAGTATCTTTAGTGTCTTTAGTATGTTTAGTATCTTTAGTACCTTTAGTATCTTTAATATCTTTAGTATCTTTAGTAGCTTTAGTATCTTAAGCATCTTTGGTATCTTTAGTATATTTAGTATCCTTAGTATCTTTAGTATCTTAAGTATCTGTTTAAGCGCCCATGAAATAACCTACGCTTAATTATCTCCCCTCCTAATGTATCTGGATTAATCCATGAAAGCTCTCTCTCTCTCTCTCTCCTGTGAATTTTAGTTATATATTTATAAGTACTAAAAGGTATCGAGATCGCTCCTTAGCGATCTCTTAGTCAGTTAAATACTTCAACCCAACCCGCGCAGTCGTGACTGTTTCCCCCCCAACTCGCCAAGTGTATACGGTTAACCCGGCACTATTTAAAACCTTATAATAAATTGTATTATTTGAAGATTAGAAATAAAGTGTTTTATTTCCCGTTTTTTCCCGGACAAAAGGTAACCCCCAACAAGCCAGTAAAATCTGAGTTTAAACCCCCTACTAATTCCGTTTCACGGTATTTTATCCCCCCTATAATTCTTGTGTGAGTCTTTGCTAGATCGGCTCACCCCCTCAACATTTGGTCCTTCGAGCCGGATCAGCAAAGATTCTGACAAGAATTATTTTTTCAGATTTTGGCTATCCTTTTTACCAAAAAAAATCCCCCTCTGTGCAAGTGATTATCGTGGAAGTGAGTTTGATAAATCCCCCCGAGTGCACAATAAAGTGTTACATATTGCACTTAATACTTGGATACAGTTGAGTTTGCCGTGTTCCAGAGGAATCCCTGTATCCCAACATAAGATACCAAATCCCAGTAAGAGTAAGCTCTAACCCAAGGTACGTACCACATACATATATGATCATACAAAGTGGATTACAACAAAACTCTCTATTTACCATTCGCGCAAACGGTAAAAGCTTATTTATCGTTTGAACAAGCTAAATTTCCCTCACTTTTATGCAACGAAATCCACATTTTGTGTAAGTTCGTTTTGTTCGGTTCGAATCTACTTACAACCGTCGGTCCGCGCTTTGCTCGTTTTTCAAATCCCTTTTCCCTTTAACACTCATCAAACGTGTTTTAAGTTCGAAGTTGATCGACGCGGTTCATTAGAACACCGAGCAATCGAACGAGTGCTTAATATATTACAAGTGCAATCGATCGAACGAGTGCGAACCATCAAACGCGTTCGCTGGTTTGTCCGAACCTCCCAACACAAAGTTCGATCCAACATAGTTCGAGAGGTAGTGCAAGCGTTTTCGACGGCTTATGCACGGTTTGAAACCTATCTACGACAGTTGGTTCGATTGTTTATGTATCTGAAGCCCGTGTCCATCCATTATCAAGGATTGTTTATGTTCGTGCTCGACTCAAGCATTTTTAAGTCCGTTTGCGATACATTTACAGCAGTTAGAGATAAACATATGTTTTGATTGTACTGGAGAGTTGTACATATCGTGTTTTAACGTGAAAATAACGTTTTTTATGCAGAAATTTTTCGATAATTCTCACTGCTGGTCAAAAATACATTAAAAAAGATAAATTAAAAACTTTTTTTGTGAATTTCTTAAGAAAATTATTGTTTTTATATAGTTTTTTATGACACATTTTATTTTCTTATAATTTTTTTACTTTTTTCCCGCGGATTTAATAAATTGTTATCTGAAACAATATTTTTATTAAATTTTCTCCCTCAAGAGATTTTTTTCTCTCTAAAATTTTTTTAAAATAAATAAACCAACGAAGTTTTCTTACCACCTTTTTCTCTTTTGTGTTATTTTTTATTATTTTGTATAAATAATTTTGAAATAAACGAATATATAATATATTTTCGTTTGTTTGCAACCATTTTTATAACATTTTTTAACTTTTTCTCCCCCTAAAGAGAATTTTTTCTATTGGAAATCAAAATAATAAAATAAATCATATTGATTTTAACACTTTTGCCTCTTGTGCAATTTTTTAATTCTATGGTATAAATATTTTAATCATAAAAGAATAAAACAATATATTTTCGGCTCTTTTTACTGTTTTTTATGTTTTAATATTTACCAATTCTCATCTGGAAATTTTTGTTAAATTTTTTTATAATTTTTTAAAGCTTTTCCATCTACTTATTGGTGTGCTCAAAGTGTACCATAAGGTTACAATTAACAATTTTCGATTTAATCAATATTTTTTGACTTTAGTCGCAAAAATCACAAATTTTTACGTATAATCGAATTTTTTTTCGGACTTTTAGTGAAATTATATCCCCTTTTATCGGATTTTTCGAATTTTTTCGGATTTTCATTGAAATTTCTCACCTTTCATTGTACACTCAATATATTCGTGCAAATATGCAAGAATTAAACGCTTTCATACAGGCCTCCGATCGTGTGGTTGAGTTTAACGCTCACTTCACCCCTATTGCTGAAAAAGAGCATACGGTCCACACTCTAGAAGTTTACAAAGATGAAATTCTTCATCTTTGGAACGGTCTTCGAGCTGCCTATGATCTGCTTCTTAGCAAATTACAATCCCAAGAGGAAGATGTTGACTTAGAAAGCATTCGTGCTAAATTCTATGCCGCCTTTGATGCGCATCTAAAAAGTCTTTCGACGGCAAATGAATTGGTGGACAAATTAAAGACACCTGTGCCTCGAACTGATGAAAGTGTACCCGCCGCTGTCGGACATAGTCCAAATATCTCTCTACCTCCTTGCGATACCGACATCTTCTACGGTGACTATGCCTCTTGGCCATATTTTAGAGACATGTTCACGGCGTTGTACAAGAACAATGATCGTCTCACACCAGTTGAGAAATTATGTCACCTTCTTAAGAAGACACAAGGTGAAGCTAGAGCGATCCTTAAAACATGCCCTCTCACCAATGACGGGTTTGAGATGGCGTGGAAAAATCTTGTTGAAAGATACGAGAATACGAGGGTTCTTGTCAATGCTCAACTGAAGACCCTTTTTAATCTTTCGCCCATATCAAAAGAGTCCGGGCCAAACATCAAAAGCCTACAACGGACTATTAACGATTGTGTGGCGAACCTCTCCCTTTTAAAGATTAACACTGACAACTGGGACATAATTTTCGTCTACTTATGCTTTACTTGTCTGCCCAGTATAACGCTTCACTTGTGGGAACAGTCCATCCAAAACAAGTCAAAACTTCCGACATGGAAAGAGATGGATAGTTTTCTAACTTCGCGTTACCACACGCTTGAATCTGTAGCAGACATTAGGACCCCATTACCTGCATCTGAAGGTGCTAACAAATCTTCGTCCCAGAAGAGCTTACCTCACTCTAATTTTCGAGAAGGTAAAAAGCTTAATACTTTTCATAACAAAGTGACCAATGAGACAAAGAAATGTTCTCTTTGTAGCGAGTCGCATCCCCTGCGATTATGTTCAGAATTTCTGAAAATGTCTGTTGACAATCGCCTTGCCATTGTGAAGTCTCAGAAACGTTGCACTAACTGCCTCGCGACTTCACACGAATATAAGAAGTGCAATAGTTCATATGTGTGCTCTTTATGCCGTAAGAAGCACCATTCGCTTCTTCATCGTACCGTGGACCCATCAAAATCGGATAGATCCAGGGCTGAATCTGCCACTTCCGATCCCACACTTCCCCCTTCCTCAGGTACAAATTTCAATACCCCTCGAAACCCGTCTAACCAGGCCAATTTTGCACACAATGATCTACCATCTGGATCATGCGGTGCCTCAACGCGTCAAGCCTTTACCACACAAATACAGTCCACTCAATCCTCATCAACCATTCTCGGCACTGCCTTTGTAGATGTGTGCGTCGGCGCAAATAGATTTAAAGTGCGTGCTTTAATTGACCCTGCGTCAGAAGCATTCTTTGTCTCCAAGCCATTGCAAAGGAGACTCGGGTTACCTACAAAGTCTTCGAACACCGGTGTCATTGGTCTTAACGGATCTTTATCCGCTACGTCTAACAAAACCTGTTGTCTTACAATAGGATCTCCCCTCGATAAGACCTTCCGGACAGACGTTGACATGTTTGTAGTTCGAAAACTCACGGGTGACCTTGAGTACCAATCGCTACTTCCTTCTCTCCGAGCAAGCTTTAGCGACTTGCAGCTAGCTGACACAGCTGAGTCGCACTTGCATATAGATATCCTCCTTGGAGGAGACATATACCCCCTTTTAATTTTGGATGGAGTCCGTTGGGCCCATGACCAGAAACTTGTAGCTCAGCAAACAGTTTTCGGCTGGATTGTTACCGGAAGGGTGACAACCAGTAGCCCTCGCCCCAATGTCTCGTCTTTTTATAACGAGATTGCGCTTAACAATCAGCTCAAGCGCTTCTGGGAACTTGAAGAGGTCCCTGCCGTTGTTTACATGTCAGATGATGATAAATACTGCGAAAATCTATACAGAGCTACAACCTATCGTAAACAAAACGGTCGATTTGTCGTCTCATTGCCATTTAAACGAGAGTTTCCCCAAGTCTTGGAGCTCGGTGACTCTCGCAAAAGTGCCTTGAGCCAATACATTCGCAATGAAACGCGATTGAGCAGAAATCCCGAAAATAAGGCTAACTACGACAAAGTTGTCGTTGAATACTTGACACTTGGTCATATGACCAAGGCCCCTAAAAACGGCTTAAGCACTAATGCTGCTTTTTATTTACCCCATCATGCCGTTTTTAAACCTGACAGCTCTACTACGAAGCTGCGGGTGGTTTTTAATGCGTCTAACCCCTCGTCCAATGGCAAAAGTCTTAACGACGTGCTATATCCCGGACCAACCTTGCAAGCAGATCTAACTATACTGCTTTTGCGATGGCGCCTATTTAAATACGTATACAACGCAGACATTGAGAAAATGTATCGACAGATTCTCATTACCCCCGATCATACCCCTTTTCAGCGGATTTTATTCCGAAATAGCCCTCAAAACGACATTGACGATTATGAGTTAAACACAGTCACCTTTGGTGTCAACTGTGCCCCTTATCTGGCTATAAGGACGCTGCTCGCATTAGCCGAGCAGTGCATGTCAGAATTCCCCGCTGTTTCCGATATTTTGCGAAACTATATGTACGTCGACGATGTCTTGGGTGGCGCCCATGATCTTGATACTGCATTACATACGCAAAAAGATCTTGTGTCAGTATTGAATTCTGCTGGTTTCCCACTTCGAAAGTGGACGGCGAACCACGAATCATTGCTACAAGATATTCCCCATGAGTTTCTATTAAACGACGATTTTTTAAAATTGTCGGATGCGAGTACATCAAAGACACTAGGCCTGAGATGGAATGCAGGAAGTGATTACTTCTATTTTATCCCCGGTGAGCATTCCCATATCGATAATGTCACAAAAAAGAATGTCTTGTCCGACATTGCCCATCTGTACGACCCTGCTGGATGGCTGGCCCCAAAAATTATTGTGGCCAAAATTATAATGCAGCAAATCTGGAAGGATAAGACAGATTGGGATGAGTGCATTAGCGACAGTGCCCTGGCTCAGTGGAAAACGTTTGTCGAAGATTGCCCCAATATTGGAAAAATTCGCATTCCTCGATTTGTAGATTATCACCCCTCGTTTCCCGTAGAATTACACGGGTTTTGCGATGCCTCTGAAAAGGCTTATGCGGCCACTCTCTATATCAGAGTCGAACTCCCAACTGGAGAAATTCGAACGCATCTATTAGCCGCTAAGTCGAAGGTAGCCCCCGTTAAGTTTGTAACGCTTCCTCGAAAGGAACTTTGCGGCGCTGAATTAATGGCGAAACTCATAAGTACTTTACAAGTACAGCTCAAAATCGATGAGCACAGATTATTCTTGTGGACAGACTCAACAATTGTGTTAGCCTGGCTTCACAAACCCCCATGCCAATGGAAAACTTTCGTGGCAAATCGTGAAGCGTACATTCATGAGAAAGTGGGTAACCGTAATTGGGCCCATGTTCAATCTCATGACAACCCGGCTGACTTAGCATCACGCGGTGTTTCTGCCAGTGAGCTCAGTGTGAGTAAGTTGTGGTGGAACGGTCCACCATGGTTACGGCTTCCTTCCACACAATGGCCGCTATGTCCCCAGAACTATGACACTCATGAAGAAATTCGACGGGTGCAAACTTTTTCTAATCAACTTACCGATGACATTTTATCTAGGTTTTCTGATCTGCCTAAAGCCATTCGAGTCATTTGTTATATATTTCGTTTTTTCCATTCTACCCATCCTCTACGTAAACAAAATGCAATTTATACCTCTCATGAGCTGGAGGCGTCCGAATTTAAATTCGTAAGGACACGCCTTATAAGTTTATGTCAAAATCAAAATTTCCCGGAATATTCAATTCTTTCTAATGGTATGCCATTACCACGAAAAAGCCATCTTTTGCCTTTAAATCCTTTCTTGGACTCGAATGGATTAATGCGCGTTAATGGCCGTCTTGCAAAATCACCAACCCTCACTTATGATGAGAGGTATCCAAAGATCCTTCCTTATGGTGCTAAATTCACCCGATTGTACCTCGAATTCGTACATAAATACTCTTTGCATGGATCTAACGCAGTAATGCTCAGGCTTATGCGCCTCGAATTCTGGGTACCTCGATTGAAAAACCTTATTAAAACGGTTATTTTCAATTGCAAACCTTGTGTCATTCATAAACACAAATTTCACAATCAAATAATGGCGGCTTTGCCCCCTGAAAGAACTTCTTTATCTCGCCCTTTGACGAATACCGGAGTCGACTTTGCTGGCCCTTTTGATGTAAAGTCTTACGTGGGCCGAGGCCTAAAAATTACCAAAGGTTACGTGCTCGTTTTTGTATGCTTCGCTGTCAAAGCCATTCACTTGGAAATAACAAGTGAAATATCCACTCAAGCCTTCATGGCTGCATTTGCCCGTTTCTTTTCCCGTCGTGGGACCCCTAGTTCAATTTATTCTGATAACGGCACGGCTTTCGTTGGCGCAGCTAACCTCATAACCTCTACTCAGGAAAACATAATCGCCCAAGTCAGGCAGCAAGTTATATCACAGTCTCCTTTTCAATCTGTTGAATGGCATTTTATACCCCCTGGCGCTCCTCATATGGGGGGTCTCTGGGAGGCAGGTGTAAAAAGTTTTAAGGCGCATTTAAAAAAGGTTTCGCAATTGCACACTCTTACATATGAAGAGTTTTCGACCATGCTTGCTAGAATCGAAGCATGTCTAAATTCTCGTCCACTAAGCCCCATGAACGATTGTCCTTCAGACCTTAGTGTACTAACACCAGGTCATTTCCTCATTGGAGCCCCGCTCCTTGCCCCAGCTGAAGTCGATTGCTCTCAGCAGCCCCTTAGTTATGCAAACCGCTGGAAAAAGTTACAAATACTTCACCATCAATTGTCAATTAGATGGAAAGAAGAATACCTTAAGGAACTTCATAAAAGAACGAAATGGCAATTTCCTCAGCGTGATTTTGCAGTCGGTGATCTCGTTGTCATTAGACGCGAAAATTACCCTCCAAATCAATGGCCTCTTGGTCGTATTGAGAAGGTCATCGCAGGTTCCGACCTTAAAGTTAGAGTCGCTGAAGTGCGAACACAAAATGGTCTAATTACCAGACCTATTGTGAAACTTGTCTTGCTCCCATATATAAACCAAAATTAAAGCACTTTATTTTTACAGTTCACGATGTCAACCCCACCACGACGCCTGAGGACGAACCGCGAAGACGACCACACCAACGAGAACCAACTCCAGACCGCCTCGAATTCCCGACCACCCCGGCAAAGATACTCGGCCGACTGCCGATACTGCAAAAAGGACCACCCCTTGCGAAAATTTTATCGCTTCCGAAAGATGTCAGTGCCGGAGCGCATCAAGTTGGTGCACAAGCTGCAGTATTGCGTAAACTGTCTGGCACATTCGCATCGGGTTCGCGACTGCAGAAGCCGTGACAGGTGCAAAATCTGCCATTCTGAGCACCACACCCTCTTACACAAGTCAAGTCGCAGGCGAAATAGTCAAAGGACCCAAACGCTTCAACGTCCTAGTGCCCAAACGTCCAGCTCAAACGCCATAAATGTCCCTCGAGGAAATGGGTCAACCTCCGGAGGTGCCACTATTATTATTAATGTGAACTCCCATTAATTGCCTACATATACAAAATAATGAATTTATTGTAAATTTTTTAATTTTATTGTATCTAATGGATTTTTTTGAAACTGAACCCCATTTTTACTTTTGTATTTTAAAATTATGAATTATATATATAAATACTTTATTATTAAATTTTTCAGAATTTTACAATTCTGCAAGGGGGGCGGAATGTTTAAGCGCCCATGAAATAACCTACGCTTAATTATCTCCCCTCCTAATGTATCTGGATTAATCCATGAAAGCTCTCTCTCTCTCTCTCTCCTGTGAATTTTAGTTATATATTTATAAGTACTAAAAGGTATCGAGATCGCTCCTTAGCGATCTCTTAGTCAGTTAAATACTTCAACCCAACCCGCGCAGTCGTGACTGTTTCCCCCCCAACTCGCCAAGTGTATACGGTTAACCCGGCACTATTTAAAACCTTATAATAAATTGTATTATTTGAAGATTAGAAATAAAGTGTTTTATTTCCCGTTTTTTCCCGGACAAAAGGTAACCCCCAACAAGCCAGTAAAATCTGAGTTTAAACCCCCTACTAATTCCGTTTCACGGTATTTTATCCCCCCTATAATTCTTGTGTGAGTCTTTGCTAGATCGGCTCACCCCCTCAACAGTATCTTTAGTATCTTAAGTATCTTTAGTATCTTTAGTATCTTTAGTATCTTTAGTATCTGTAGTATCTTTAGTACCTTTAGTATCTTTAGTATCTTTAGTATCTTCAGTATCTTTAGTATCTTTAGTATCTTTAGTATCTTTAGTATCTTTAGTATCTTTAGTATCTTTAGTATCTTTAGTATCTTTAGTATCTTTAGTATCTTTAGTATCTTTAGTATCTTTAATATATTTAGTATCTTTAGTATCTTTAGTATTTTTAGTATCTTTAGTATCTTTAGTATCTTTAGTATCTTTAGTATCTTTAGTATCTTTAGTATCTTTAGTATCTTTAGTATCTTTAGTATCTTTAGTATCTTTAGTATCTTTAGTATCTTTAGTATCTTTAGTATTTTTAGTATATTTAGTATCTTTAGTATCTTTAGTATCTTTAGTATCTTTAGTATCTTTAGTATCTTTAGTATCTTTAGTATCTTTAGTATCTTTAGTATCTTTAGTATCTTTAGTATCTTTAGTATCTTTAGTATCTTTAGTATCTTTAGTATCTTTAGTATCTTTAGTATTTTTAGTATCTTTAGTATCTTTAGTATCTTCAGTATTAGTATCTTTAGTATCTTTAGTATCTTCAGTATTAGTATCTTATCGTATCTTAGTATCTTTAGTATCTTTAATATATTTAGTATCTTTAGTATCTTTAGTATTTTTAGTATCTTTAGTATCTTTAGTATCTTTAGTATCTTTAGTATCTTTAGTATCTTTAGTATCTTTAGTATCTTTAGTATCTTTAGTATCTTTAGTATCTTTAGTATCTTTAGTATCTTTAGTATCTTTAGTATCTTTAGTATCTTTAGTATCTTTAGTATCTTTAGTATCTTTAGTATCTTTAGTATCTTTAGTATCTTTAGTATCTTTAGTATCTTTAGTATCTTTAGTATCTTTAGTATCTTTAGTATCTTTAGTATTATTAGTATCTTAAGTATCTTTAGTATATATCTTTAGTATCTTTAGAATCTTAAATATCTTTTGTATCTTTAGTATATATAATATCTTTAGCGTCTTTAGTATTTTAAGTATCTTTAGTAGCTTTGGTATTTTTAGTAACTTTAGTATCTTTAGTATCCTTAGTATCTTTAGTATATATCTTTAGTATCTTTAGAATCTTAAATATCTTCAGTATCTTTAGTATATATAGTATCTTTAGCGTCTGTAGTATCTTAAGTATCTTTAGTATCTTTAGTATCCTTAGTATCTTTAGTATCTTTAGTATCTTTTGTATCTTTAGTATCTTTAGTATCTTTAGTATCTTTTGTATCTTTAGTATCTTTAGTATCTTTAGTATCTTTAGTATCTTTAGTATTATTAGTATCTTAAGTATCTTTAGTATATATCTTTAGTATCTTTAGAATCTTAAATATCTTTTGTATCTTTAGTATATATAATATCTTTAGCGTCTTTAGTATTTTAAGTATCTTTAGTAGCTTTGGTATTTTTAGTATCTTTAGTATCTTTAGTATCATTAGTATCTTTAGTATCTTTAGTATCTTTAGTATCTTTAGTATCTTTAGTATCTTTAGTATCTTTAGTATCTTTAGTATCTTTAGTATCTTAAGTATCTTAAGTATCTTAAGTATCTTTGGTATCTTTAGTATCTTTAGTACCCTTAGTATCCTTAGTATCTTTAGTATCTTTAGTATCTTTTGTATCTTTAGTATCTTTAGTATCTTCAGTATCTTTAGTATCTTTTGTATCTTTAGTATCTTTAGTATCTTTAGTATCTTTAGTATCTTTAGTATCTTTAGTATCTTTAGTATCTTTAGTATCTTTAGTATCTTTTGTACGTTTAGTGTCTTTAGTATCTTTAGTATATTTAGTATCTTTAGTTTCTATAGTATCTTTAGTGTCTTTAGTATGTTTAGTATCTTTAGTACCTTTAGTATCTTTAATATCTTTAGTATCTTTAGTAGCTTTAGTATCTTAAGCATCTTTGGTATCTTTAGTATATTTAGTATCCTTAGTATCCTTAGTATCTTTAGTATCTTTAGTATCTTTAGTATCTTTAGTATCTTTAGTATCTTTAGTATCTTTAGTATCTTTAGTATCTTTAGTATCTTTAGTATCTTTAGTATCTTTAGTATCTTTAATATCTTTAGTATCTTAAGTATCTTTAGTATCTTTAGTATTTTTAGTATCTTTAGTATAATTAGTATCTTTAGTATCTTTAGTATCTTTAGTATCTTTAGTATTTTTAGTATCTTTAGTATCTTTAGTATCTTTAGTATCTTAAGTATCTTTAGTATCTTTAGTATCTTTAGTATCTTTAGTATCTTTAGTATCTGTAGTATCTTTAGTATCTTTAGTATCTTTAGTATCTTTAGTATCTTCAGTATCTTTAGTATCTTTAGTATCTTTAGTATCTTTAGTATCTTTAGTATCTTTAGTATCTTTAGTATCTTTAATATATTTAGTATATTTAGTATCTTTAGTATCTTTAGTATTTTTAGTATCTTTAGTATCTTTAGTATCTTTAGTATCTTCAGTATCTTTAGTATCTTTAGTATCTTTAGTATCTTTAGTATCTTTAGTATCTTTAGTATCTTTAGTATCTTTAGTATCTTTAGTATCTTTAGTATCTTTAGTATTTTTAGTATCTTTAGTATCTTTAGTATCTTTAGTATCTTTAGTATCTTTAGTATCTTTAGTATCTTTAGTATCTTTAGTATCTTTAGTATTTTTAGTATCTTTAGTATAATTAGTATCTTTAGTATCTTTAGTATCTTTAGTATCTTTAGTATTTTTAGTATCTTTAGTATCTTTAGTATCTTTAGTATCTTTAGTATCTTTAGTATCTTTAGTATCTTTAATATATTTAGTATATTTAGTATCTTTAGTATCTTTAGTATTTTTAGTATCTTTAGTATCTTTAGTATCTTTAGTATCTTCAGTATCTTTAGTATCTTTAGTATCTTTAGTATCTTTAGTATCTTTAGTATCTTTAGTATCTTTAGTATCTTTAGTATCTTTAGTATCTTTAGTATCTTTAGTATTTTTAGTATCTTTAGTATCTTTAGTATCTTTAGTATTTTTAGTATCTTTAGTATCTTTAGTATCTTCAGTATTAGTATCTTTAGTATCTTTAGTATCTTCAGTATTAGTATCTTTAGTATCTTTAGTATCTTTAGTATCTTTAGTATCTTTAGTATCTTTAGTATCTTTAGTATCTTTAGCACCTTTAGTATCTTTAGTATCTTTAGTATCTTTAGTATCTTTAGTATCTTTAGTATCTTTAGTATCTTTAGTATCTTTAGTATCTTTAGTATCTTTAGTATCTTTAGTATCTTTAGTATCTTTAGTATCTTTAGTATCTTTAGTATCTTTAGTATCTTTAGTATCTTTAGTATCTTTAGTATCTTTAGTATCTTTAGTATCTTTAGTATCTTTAGTATCTTTAGTATCTTTAGTATCTTTAGTATCTTTAGTATCTTTAGTATCTTTAGTATCTTTAGTATCTTCAGTATCTTTAGTATCTTAAGTATTTTTAGTTTCTTTAGTATCTTTGGTATCTTTAGTATCTTTAGAATCTCTAGTATATTTTATATATTTAGTATCTTGAGTATCTTGAGTATCTTTATTATCTTTAGTATCTTAAGTATCTTTAGTTTCTTTAGTATCTTTGGTATCTTTAGTATCTTTAGTATCTTTAGTATCTTTAGTATCTTTAGTATCTTTAGTATCTTTAGTATCTTTAGTATCTTTAGTATCTTTAGTATCTTTAGTATCTTTAGTATCTTTAGTATCTTTAGTATCTTTAGTATCTTTAGTATCTTTAGTATCTTTAGTATCTTTAGTATCATTAGTATCTTTATTACCTTTAGTATCTTTAGTATCCTTAGTATCTTTAGTATATTTAGTATCCTTAGTATCTTTAGTATCTTTAGTATCTTTAGTATCTTTAGTATCATTAGTATCTTTAGTATCTTTAGTATCTTTAGTATCTTTAGTATCTTTAGTATCTTTAGTATCTTTAGTATCTTTAGTATCTTTAGTATCTTTAGTATCTTTAGTATCTTTAGTATCTTTAGTATCTTTAGTATCTTTAGTATCTTTAGCATCTTTAGTATCTTTAATATCTTTAGTATCTTTAGTATCTTTAGTATCTTTAGTATCTTTAGTATCTTTAGTATCTTTAGTATCTTTAGTATCTTTAGTATCTTAAGTATCATTAGTATCTTTAGTATCATTAGTATATTTAGTATCTTTAGTATCATTAGTATCATTAGTATCTTTAGTATCTTTAGTATCTTTAGTATCTTTAGTATCTTTAGTATCTTTAGTATCCTTAGTATCTTTAGTATCTTTAGTATCTTAAGTATATTTAGTTTTTTTGTATCTATAGTATCTTTAGTTTTTTTAGTATTATTAGTTTCTTTAGTATCTTAGTTATCTTTAGTATATTTAGTATCTTTAGTATCTTTAGTATCTTTAGTATCTTTAGTATCTTTAGTATCTTTAGTATTTTTAGTATCTTTAGTATCTTTAAAATCTTTAGTATCTTTAGTATCTTTAGTATCTGTAGTATCTGTAGTATCTGTAGTATCTGTAGTATCTGTAGTATCTTTAGTATCTTTAGTATCTTTAGTATCTTTAGTACTTTATAGTATCTGTAGTATTTTAGGTATTTTTAGTATCTAAGGTATCTTGAGTATCTTAAAGTGTTTATTATCTTTCATATCTTAACTATCTTTATTTTCTTAAGTATCTTTATCATCTTTGTTTTTACACTCGAAATTTACATTTGCTCCCCCTCTCTATATGTATTTCCATACCTGTTACCACAATGTATGGCTGCCAATGCTAAAAAAAGTATTGCACTTGCCTGCTGGATACTTCGTCAATTCAATACATATGGGTAATTTTTCTAATTCAAAAGTTCACTTGATAATGATTGGTATTATGTCATTTCTCTACCAGCAACAGCAACGTGATCATTTATATGAATGAACATTTCAATTTTATGAAGCGGAAGTATGAACCTGCTATTTGTCTATATACAAATGCGTATGGTCTCGTCTGCCGCTACAAATGATGGAGAGCATTTTCATTATGCATAGGTGTAAAGTTAAATGTTCAGTTGAAATTAATTTCAATTGATTTCAATTCATTTGTAATTAACAACAACAAAAATAGGCTCTGCGAGCTGGTTAAATTCAAATGAAGTTCCATTAATGCGTTTGAAGGCTAAATGCCAATTTATGGCTGATTTAGCCAAAGGTGAAATTGTATAATGTTAACATTTTGTGGTTTACATGTGTGATGTGATTTATTTTATTGTATATGTAAGTTTTTCATAATATGAAATTACATTAATTTTGTAATAAATTGAGGGATGTTGGGGGTGGTGTAATGATGATTAATGTTTCAATTAATAGACCAATAGACTTTTTCTTCGTATTAAGTAAGACTAAAGCCTATTTTGAATTACCATATTTGAATTTAGTACAAATTAGTGGAGTTTGTAGACAAACAAAGGGGCAGCATCAAAGAATTGTATAGCAAACTGTCACACGCAACGTTTGAATCAATATAAATGGTAGACGAAAATTTAACAAAATATTTTTTTGGGGAAATTTTAATATACGACATAAGATAAGAATTTGAATTCCTTACTATTTGAAGCTAACGAGTATCAAGGGAATTTTTTTCGAGGTCCCTAAGATGATTTCTGTAGAGATATTAGTCTTGTTTGAAAATATGAGTTAAGAAAATTGTTTTTATCCATTAAATTTCCCTTTTAAATTTGTTAATTGACCTCAAATATTTTATTATACAATTCAAGTAGGGTCTGTGTGTTTCATATAGGCTCTTACATTCTAAGTAAATGTTGACTACTCAATACTCACATATCAGCGATATTCTGTAAGATAATAATAGGAAAGTCTGTGTGTTAGATATAAGTTGCAACAGCGTTCATAGGATTCCAAGGATATCTTGACGGCCACTTGTTATTCACATATCTGCAAAAGTTTGTATAATAGTACACTTAATATGTGATAGATGGCGGACTAGATATTCTAATAACTTTTTACATAGCAATGGCAATTCTATTGTAATCGTAGAAGGACAGATAAGTATGTTCTCTAACTTCATGTTAAAAATTTTAATGTTCACAACTTTCCCAATGTTGTCGACAGCAACTTCGCAGTAAAAGTATAGGAAAAGCTTCTCAAACAGCTGACATTCGCATATAAACAAGTAGGTCCCGTTGTGAGGGTGTAGTGTAATATAGAAGATGTAATATAATATAGTGTGTAATAGAAGAGGTGTCCATGTCTATGTTATGTGTTTCTGAGTTATTGATTATTAAGTTTATTTCCGCTTGTGTTTTTATACTATAACTATAAAACTACTTGAAATAGAAACTATCCCATACCTCATTCTTGGGGTGTTAAGGAAACTTACGTTTTTTAAGCTTCTCTGATTGTTCAGAATAATTTTCAATTTAAAAAGGCAAATTCACTTTCCGTTTTTTTTTCAAATTCCTAAAAAATATATTTGCCTTAACCTTATAAATCAATCTTCTTTTGAAATTTTTTTCATATAGACTATGAATTTTGGAACAGTTTGGCATTATAAAGTCCATTTCACAAAAAGTGAACTTAGTCAGTTCTACCTACCTTTCTTTTAAGCCTAATAGTACTATTTGAAGAGTTAACCACTTCATAGATCCACGTTCCCGAAGTTTCCTAAGATATTTTTAATAAATTGTAAAAAAAAGTACAATTAATTGACGATAGGTGGCGCTGTAGGAGTTTGGATTATGTTAGGTGACACTTACGAATAAATCGATTTTATAGATAAAAGATAGAGTTTCCTTTTGTAAGAGATCACAAATTATCTTCTCATTGCTAAAAGATTCATAGCTCTATTTGATTCTCTCTTTGATTTTTTACTCTTTCAATAGTTGGCTTTTTCTTTATTGATAACGGGTGATTCATTTAGAACTTTTCTTTTTAATTTTAAATAAAGTTCTTAAAAATGAATAGGAATTGGAAATCGTTATTAAAGCCCAATAGAACAATCTCTGACATTTACTATTTAAAAATAATTTCATTGAAATATTGGTCGGGACTATGTCGTAGTTGGTTAATTTGGAAGGTCTTACCTTTGATCATTATTTTCAATATTGTCATAGATATCTCTCTTATTATGTGAGTATTGTTGCATTCAAGCCTTAAATCATCATAGTTGGCATGTCGACGAAGATTTTCGACCTCACATTACTTATAAATTTTGCACTATTTCAATAGTCGACCTTTTCTCTGTTAAGAAGGGATGATTCATTTAGAACTTATCTTATTAATTTTAAATAAATTATTTAAAATTGAAGAGAATGTCGGATACGTTATTATGACCAAACAGAACAGTCTGTGGCATTTGCTTCTTAAAAATAATTGCATTCAAATGATGACCGGAGTTGCGCCGTAGTTGATCCATTTCGGCCTGCTACCACCGCAGCGTCTTAGAAGGTAGTTAACAGAAGTTACTGAAGCTCAACACAGGCTCTCCTAGTGGCTTTGGCAGTCCCAAGAAACTAGGATCGGGAGCGGTGGCCTAATAAGCCACTCACCATAGACAAAATTTATTATGAAAACACGGAGAATAAATAAAACAAGACGACTTTAATGCAAAAATAGGAAGGGAAAATGTTCTTGGTCCATCGATCAGCGCACGTGAAGTTATCACGCCAATTTTCGACGACGGCTTAGATTGCCCACCACCAAGTCAAGCCGAGGTAAGAAGAGCAATATCGCGGCTGAAAATCAACAAAGCAGCCGGTGCCGACGGTCTGCCCGCAGAGCTCTTCAAGTCCGGTTGCGAGGAGCTGATAACGAGCATGCACCAGCTCCTGCGCACGGTTTGGCTTAAAGAGTGCATGCCCGACGATTGGAATGTAAGCGTATTATGTCCTGTGCTGAAAAAAGGTGATCCAAGTGTGTGCTCCAACTACCGCGGGATCAGCCTTTTACCCATCGCATATAAGGTCCTGTCGAGTGTGCTATGTGAAAGACTAAAGCCAGTGTTATCCAACCTGATCGGACCTTATCAGTGTGGCTTTAGACCTGGAAAATCAACAACTGACCAGATTTTCACACTTCGGCAAATCCTGGAAAAGACCCAAGAGAAACAGATCGACACGTACCATCTTTTTGTCGACTATAAAGCTGCCTTCGACAGCCCGATACGGCAGAAATTACTTGAAGCCATGGCTGAGTTTGGTATTTCAGCGAAGCTGATACGTCTTTGCGGAATGACGCTGACTGACACGAAGTCTTCAGTGAAGATTGGCAAGGACCTTACGGAGCCATGCTATACCAGGACGAAGCCTAAAACAAGGCGACGGCCTATCGTGCGATCTCTTCAACATTGTGATGGAGATGATAATGAGAAAAGCTGCAGTAAACACGAGTGGCACTATATTCAACGAAAGCTGCATGCTACTCGCGTACTCTGATGACGTAGACATCATCGGTCGAAAACTGCGGGATGTGACTGCAGCCTTCTCAGGTATACAGAAGGAATCAGCCAAAATGGGCCTAACGGTGAACGAGGACACAACGAAGTTATTAGTTTCAACCAACAAAGAATCTACTCGTTTGGGAAACTGCGTGAACGTTGACAACTATAATTTTGAGGTGGTAGATAATTTTGTCTACCTAGGCTCCGCCATCAACAAAGCAAATAATGTCAGCCTAGAATTTCGGCGAAGAATCCTGCTTGCAAATAAATGCTACTACGGACTAAGCAAGCGATTCAATCACAGAGCCCACTCTCGACGAACAAAACTCCAGCTATACCAGATACTGGTTCTACCTGTCTTAATGTATGGCTCAGAATCCTGGGTTTTCACACAAGCGGATGAATCGGTTCTGGTGGTATTCGAGAGAAAAATACTCCGTAAAATATATGAGCCCATCATCGTTAACGGAGAGTATCGGCGTCGTATGAATCATGAGCTGTACACTGACATTGAAGTGGTCAGAAGCATTAAGGTGCAGCGGTTGTGTGGGCTAGGTCATGTTGTACACATGGACGAAAATGCTCCAGCTTGAAAAGTCTTCGACAACGAACTCGATGGACGGCGCAGAAGAGGGCGACCAAAAGTCCGTTGGAAAGACCAGGTTACTGAGAACGTTACAGAACTCGGTGTGACTCACTGGAGAAGAAGCGCAGAAGATCGAGGCGCTTATAATATTATTCTATGTGCGGTATATAATCCACTGGGATTGCATAGAGGTACCAGCTAAGTAAGTATGTAAGTAAATATGTATTTTACATATTAGGACTTGTCATCTTGCTCCATGTTAACTACACAACACAATTAAAATTCGTTTAAATTTTTGCATTATGCAAATTAGGGTGGGAGTTAACAATGTCCAGCTAAAACCCAAATGCAAATATTCGCATTACTGTATGCAAATACACTAACCCACAAGCAATGAATTTTAAATGAACCAAAACTATAACAACTCCTAAGCAAACACCACATTTAACAGTTTCAATCTCTCAACAATCTTAGCTCTAAACATAATGTGGAACGTAAGTTTTCGGCTTCGCAAAACTCACACACACACACAGTCCACCGCCACTCACGACTCTAATAGCATTTGAAGTATAAAACTAACAACTAACTGTTAAGAGCCAAACATTTTGTGGCCAACAATAAAACGCAAGAGACCTACAATGGTACATTAAGACGAGTCTACAAAAAAAAGAACGGTTACATACGAAAAACCACAAACACAAACGAAAACGAATACAAATTTAACGGTTATTTAAACAAGGGATTAAAAAAAAACAAAGTGTTTAAAGAAAAAAAGGATTACCATCTTCAAGAATATCAAGTGCCGTAATAATTTTTCATTAACTTGCAAATAACAACAAGAGCAACAAAAAACATGGTGAGTTTAGCCACAAATGACAACGGCCCCTAAGTGCTTTACCATATAACATAGTATAGTATTCTATTTTGACTGCAAGTTATTACCGAAGTTACAGCGACTAGCATTGCATGCGTGTTCTTTATTGTGGTAGCATCGGATGCTCTTAAGTGCTTCTTGCAGTTCAATAACAAAGACGCGAAAAAGTGAATGTTGTTTGGAGCAGCTTTAAAGTCACATGACATCCGACGGTCGGTGGCTGCCACACACAACAAATAACAACAACAAATGGAATCAACTATCCAAAAATGTGAAATAACCGCACATATAGTTTTTAAACTATTTATTTGATTTTATGACGCCAGTGGCATCATCATGATGATGTTCTCGCTATGTAGTGAATTGTATAACAGATTTTGGCTTAAAGCATTCGAGATGAAAAACTATGTAACATAGTCCGGTTTTCCTTAACTCTAAAACAGAGTAGACAACAACAAGCGTTGTGGTGACCATTGTTCAACAAACAGAACTTTTTGACAGTCCCCTCCCTTCCCCTCTTCCAACTGAATCATTGCGCAGGAAAGGCAACTAGTTTTTGATAGTTGGTCACATTTATGGTCAACTCTACTATGATGTGAGATAATTATTTTGTAATTTGTTCGCCATGATTTTGTTGCAACGAGGAGGTAAAGGGGATGGTTGGATGTAAACAGTGAATAATAAAAAAATTAAAACTGAAAATGTCATAAAACAAAAAAGATATAAATATATATAAAATTCGAAAAAAAATTAAACAAAAACTGTCTAGTAAGAGCTTCTCAAACAGTGACGTTCGCTTTCGTCGATAAACAAGTAGGTGCCGTTAGTTGTGAATCTAAAAATAGAAAGCGTGTTAATTCACAACAACGCGAGAAGCTATCCCATACCTCATGCATGGGGTGCAAAGGGAAATTAAGTAAGTAAAAGCTGTGGAAAGGCCTTACTGCATAATAGAGTACATACGGACAAAATTGAAAAAATGGCAAGATTTGAAAAAAATTAAAAAAAAATATATATAATAGAGCTGTGGAAAGGTCTTACTGCATACTAGAGTACATAAGGACTACTGGAAAATGTTAAACGTCTAACTATACAATACATGATATAAGTATAAGTGAAAGATAAAATACTCAAAACTAAAAAAAAAACAAAAAAATCACGAAAAAATTTTGAAAACTTACACAGTATGACATATGATTTTGGGACTCAATTCTGAGAACTACACGTAAAAGTAGCCCCAAAAAGAAGAAGTTTTGCATCATTCGTTTTGTCAAGTTACATGCATTGAAAATTTAATACCATTGGGCGCGATAAAACCACTTTTTGGTACAAGAAGAGCAACTTTTGTATACCATAAAAGTACTTGTGTTGTCACTGAAAGTACTTTTTGGTACAATAAAAACATGCTTCGCTAGAAGCATATAGTACTATTGGTATACAATAAATGCAAATTTTCTGTACTATAAAAATACAATAACTTGTACATTTTGTTAAACTTGAAAAAAGCTCTAAAAATTTTTGTGTAAGTGCATCAAATGATACACCATAGTGGCTAAACGATCACAAAAGTGTTTTATTGTTTGATATTAATGGTAAAATTCAGTGTCAAGCACTAGGATGACGCATTTCAAACTCCCTGACGAGTTCATATTCAGACTCTATTGTGATGAACTGATGGTCTATTAGCAATTATAGAATTGATCTTCAACAGAACATTGAAAACATATTCAAAAGTACTTTTTGGTGCAATAAGATAACTTTTTGAACAATAAATTTAAGTTTTTGCTACAAAAAAGTACTTTTTGGTACAATAAAAGTACTTTTGAAACTATTTTTCGGTACAATTAAAACACAATACAAGAAATAATACTCTTGGTATACAATACATTGTACTTTTTGTGTACAAATACTTGTACTTTTTATTACAAGTGTACTTTTAGCGCACTATAAAAGTACAGTAAATTGTACTTTTCGGTATCCAAAAATTTTCATAAACAAACATAAACATAAAGCAATGAATTAACTTCATGAACAATAAATTTTAAATTTTTGAGTAAAAAAACAGAACTATTTGGAACAATAAAAGTACTTTTTGGTACAATAAAAGTACTTTTTGGTACAATAAATAAAAATACTTTTTGGTAAACTAAAAGAACTTTTTGTTACAATAAAAGTACTTTTTAAGTACAATAAATTTAATTTTTGTATACATTAAAAGTACAATAAATTGTACGAGTTTATAACATAAATGTACTTTTTGGTACAGTAAATATTACTGTTGCGTACAATAAATGGTACATTTTGTGTAAAGTAATTTGTACTTTCTGTGCACAATCAATATTTTTGTTGTATTCAATGAATTAAACTTTTTGTACATTAATAGTACTTTTTGTTACAATAAATTTTCTTTGTGGTACAATAAAAGTACTTTTTAGTACAATGATTCAAATTTTTTTGGAATAATCAATTTTACTTTTTGGCAAAATAAAAGTACTTTTTGTTACAAAAAATATGTACTTTTTGATATAATAAATTTACTTTTTCTGTACATTAAAAGTACATTAAATTATATTTTATAGTACAATAAATGTACCTTTTGGTACATTAAAAGAACTGTTTGGAACATAAATAGTACTTTTTGTTACAACAAATGTACTTTTTGGTACAGTAAATTCACATTTTCTGTACAGTAAAAGTACAACAGATTTTTCTTCTAGTACAATAAATTGTACTTTTTGGTACAATAGTAAATGCAATAAATGTACTTTTCGTATAGAATAAAGTTATAATAAACTGACCTTTTGCAGTTAATATTACTTTTGCGTACAATAAATGGTACTTTTTTTGCACAATAAATTTTACTTTTTGGCCATAACACATTTTTTTTTTGGTGTACAATAAATTAATATTTTGGTTCATAATTAGTACTTTTTGGTAAAATAGATATACTTTGTGGTAAAATAAAAGTACTTTTTGTTATAATAAATTTACTTTTTGGTACAATAAATTTACTTTTTCTATACAGTAAAAGTACATTAAATTATATTTTATAGTACAATAAATGTACTTTTTGGTTTATTAAAAGAACTGTTTGGACAATAAATAGTACTTTTTGATACAAAAAAAATGTACTTTTTGATACAATAAATTTACTTTTTCTGTGCAGTAAAAGAACAAGAGATTTTTTTCTAGTGCAATAAATTGTACTTTTTGGTACAATAGTAAATGCAATAAATGTACTTTTTGTGTAGTATAAAGTTATAATAAACTGACCTTTTGCAATTTCTTTGTACAATAAATTGTGCTAGTTGATACAATAAATGTGCTTTTTGGTACAGTAAATATTACTTTTGCGTACAATAAATGGTACTTTTTTTGCACAATAAATTGTAATTTTTGGCCATAACACATTTTTTTTTGGTGTACAATGAAGTAATATTTTGGTTCATAATTAGTACTTTTTGGTAAAATAAATGTACTTTGTGGTAAAATAAAAGTACTTTTCGTTACAATAAATGTACTTTTTGGTACAATAAATTTAACTTTTCTATACAGTAAAAGTACAATAGATTGTATTTTGTAGTACAATAAATGTACTTTTTGGTTCATTAAAAGAACTGTTTGGAACATAAATAGTACTTTTTGTTACAATAAATGTACTTTTTGGTACAATAAATTCACTTTTTCTATACAGTAAAAGTACAATAAATTGTATTTTGTAGTACAATAAATGTACTTTTTAGTACAGTGAAACAACTGTTTGGTACATAAATAATACATTTGGTAAAATACATTTACTTTTTACTACAATAAACGTACTTTTTGTGTACAACAAAAGTTTAATAAGTTTTACTTTTGGGAACAACATATTGTATTATTTGTACAATAAAAATACTTTTTGGTAAAATAACTTTTTTTTTTTTTACTTTTTAATAGAATAAAAGTACTTTTTGGTACAAAAAATTTACTTATTGTTACAATGAAAGACTTGTTTGCTACATAAATAATACTTTTTGTTACAATGAAAGTACTTTTTTTGTTACAACAAAAGTACTGTGAGAATCGAAATTCATTGCTATATACTACATTGTACTTTATAGAGCCGATAAGGTACATTAAGTCGTATTAAAAATTTAGCAAATAATGCAAAATACTAAAAAATTTTTATGATATGTACCAAAAAGTTTTAAAAATCCACCTTGAGGAAACAAAAATCATATGGCCATTAAATTGTTAATGCAACCAACTTGACAAAACGAATGATGTAGAAGTTCTTATTTTTGGGATTACTTTTACGTGCAATTCTCAAAATTGAGTCCTAAGATCATGTGTGTAAGTATTATACACTGTGTAAGATTAACATAGTTTTTGGTGTAATGCAATTTTATCATACCGACCATGACATGATGTATAGATTAAAAAAAAAAAACATAATTTCCCATGAATGAGGTATGAGATAGCTTCTCGCGTTGTTGTGAATTAACACGCTTTTTATTTTTAGATTCACAACTAACGGCCCCTACTTGTTTATCGACGAATGCGAACGTCACTGTTTGAGTAGCTCTTACTAGACACGCCGATTGACTCGATACTTATACTGCGAAGTTGCTACCACCAACATTCGAGGGGAGCCGACAATGAAAGAACAATTTTTTAAGATGACACCCGCATGGTTGTCGCGTGTACTAACCACTATGCGGTTCGATCCCTGCCTCAGTCATTAACATTTCTTGGATCGGCTTCTTTTCCCTCAATGTCAACTCCGTGGCGTATGATTTACGTGGAATATTACTTATGATAATCATACGCCATCATATAACAATATAACAAAAGTGCCTAAAACGTGACAAATTCCGCTATACGATACTTACTACCTTCAAATCGATATTAAATTATTATGGCATGTAACTTGACAAAACGAATGATGCAGAACTTCTTCATTTTGGGGCTACTTTCACATGCAGTTCTCAAAATTGAGTCCCTATTCAATGAGCTGAAAAATTTTGTACTGTGTAATATTAACGTATTAACTTACTTAGATAAGAGAAGCTTTCTTATATCACTTTTACAGGATGCACAGGGAGAATATTGTCGAAGGTTTACAGTTTTGTTAGAAAGAGTTTTTTTATGTTAAAGTCGTACGAAGTTACAGCTTTGTTATTATTGTTGCCATTCATTCAAATTCAACTTTGTTATTTCTTCCATTTACTATTTGATAGCCAACAAAATTTAAAGGTTAATTTACTAAAGTTGTTAAACATGACTTGATTATGTTCGCTGTATGGTTTGTCTAAAAACGACAAAAGCATAGTTGCTTCAAAAAAAACAGAAACTACGATTAAAAGATTAAAATTCCTTAGTTTTTGGTAGTGGATTTGCTCAAAAGTTGGACAATTCTCAGAGGACTTGAAGAAAATCTGATTGATATTTACTTCAGCTACAAGTATTAAAGGTTGTCAAGCCATCAAAGGTAACATAGAAGTTGGAGAATTGAAGAATTTTTGTAAGTTACAGTTGAATGACACAGACGAATAAGGCGTTGGCGTAAACAAAAGACTTAAGACACGAACTTTGATGTGAGGCTGTAATTCTTTGAGAAAACGTTGTTGAAAAAACTTAACTTAGTATAAAAAGTTATTAATATGTTGAGGGCATTTTATACACAGAACACATGTTAGTGAGAGAAACAGAGCACAACAAACGAAGGACTTAAGACACGAACTTGAAAGGCAGATGAGTACTATGGGAAAAAGAGCTTTGCTAGGCAAAAGACTTAGGACACGAACTTTGTTGTAGGGCTATAAGTTCTTCAGGCCAACATAAACTTTTGTTTGGTCCAAGTAGATGGTAATATGTTAAAGACACATTGTATATTGTCAAAGACACATTTTAACACACAGAACACATGTAAGTGAATACACAGATCACAACAAACGAAAGACTTAAGACACGAACTTGAAAGGAAGATGAGTACTTTGCGAAAAAGAGCTTTCCTATGCTAAAGACTTAAGACATGAACTTTGTTGTAAGAACAAACGAAAGACTTAAGACACGAACTTGAAAGCAAGGTGAGTACTATGGAAAAAAGTGTATAACGTCCGGATTGTAAAGCAGCTAGAATCTTATATTAGAAAACTTAATCTTCAACTACTACAACTAAAAACTACTTCTCCTGCTCCTCTTCAAGATAAAACTACCCCTACTGTATGTATAAAATTTAACGAAAATCAGAGTAGTCACAGTTAAGACACAAAACCAGTATTAATATTATATAGCATTTTTAAGTTAAGCTTAAAGTAGATATTAAAAACCTAAACTCCTGTCGTTATTATGTAACTAAACTAAGAAAACGACCGTAAGACACTATCTTTAAAGCAATACACAACAAATCAGCGATAGCACAGGTGAATTTGAAAGAAAATTACCTAAATCTACAATTTACTCTAACAAATATCTTTGATATCATGTCTTAGGCTAATTACTATCACAAGGAATGCCTTAACGTTGAGCAACTAAACTAAATCAACTAACAAATAGTAATTATTTGTTTTTTAAATATATCACGCTGGGCTTTATTACATACCAAAGAAATAGCAACATAACATGAAAGTTTATTTTTTTTTTGTGGTATTTTATCGGTTAATAGGCAATTTCATGGATCAGTAGCGTTTTATGTGTTGTGGATTAAGTTTTTTTTTTTGTACTACTCAACATAGTAATGAAATTATTTATGCTTTTCAGGAGAAATTCAAAAAACATCACATTGTTTGAATAAACGGTCATGAGGTTGAGGGAAGTTTGGCTGACTTACTCACGAATGTTTTTATAACGATTTCCAAATCTTGTGAAATTATTCTATAAAACTTTAATTTTCTCTAGCTTAGACTAATAGTCATTGTATTGTAATAAATAACCTCTATACATTTGTAAAGTCTTAAGATTCACAAGTAAAAAACTGATAGATGTTTTTAATTATATATATTAAATTTTTGAACTTCAGATTTGCCAAAAAACCATTACAGTGTAATAAGTGACCTGGCTTCAAGCTCTGTCACAGTCAACTACAAGTTTTCACTTATATGGTTTCTTATTAAGAAATCAAAAAATATGACACCCTATATATCTGAAGTATGTATCACGTAATTCCTCTATTTTGATTTATTTATTGCAAAACATTATGTTTTTTTGTTTACTTTCAAATCAGTCGCTGAGAAAGTTTTACGTTAAATGGTGTTGTGTCTAGTCGTTATTATTATTATGAGTACAATTTTATTTTATTGCTATTTACTAATTTTACACATAAATACACATATGCATCTGCTGCCTATAGTTACTGCGCTTGTGTCTTAAGTCTTTTGTTTGCTCTGTTAGTTGACCATGTCAACAAAATGTGTACATGATACAAATAATTTTCTTTAAAAGATGACGTTCGGAATTGTCATTAAACGGAAGGTACTTACTTATGTTAACTTGCGCATATGCGAGAAGCTCTCATATAACTTATTCAAACACACATATCTGTTGTCAATAGAAGCTACGCATGTGTCTTAAGTCTTTTGTTCGCTAGATGTTAATATCAATGATTATTTTTAATAAATTTTTAATACTTTGTCTTGACTTACATCTATATTGATCCCTTCTCGAACTAAAGTTATTGTCTTATTGTTGTTTTGTTTTGTTTTGAATTTTTTTTTAATAATTGTTAATACTGTGACTTGATTTTGCTGTCTCTTTTGCTCACATTTTTTAAAAGTATAAACGGACATTTTTCTGAAATTATTTAGATTTTTCTGTTAGTTTGCTAGATGTTAATATCTAAACTTGAACATTTTTTGATAATTTGTAATACTATGTTATGTCTTGATTTAATTCGACATCGATTCCTTCTTGAACTAAAGTTCGTGTCTTAAGTCTTTTTATTTGTTTGTTTTGTATTTTTTTTTAAATTGTTAATACTATGACTTGTTTTAGTTCTAACATCGATCCCCTTCTTGTTCGTGTCTTAAGTTTTTTGTATTTTGCTGTCACTTTTGCTCACATTTTTTTAAAGTATAAACGGACATGTTTCTGAAATTATTTAGATTTTTCTGACATTCAAGAATATATTTTAGGGTGTATACATTTTTTTTTTGCTTACAAGGAGTTCGGCAGAAATTTTAAGCAGTTTTTTCTACATATACAGAAAGAATTCTTCAGAAGAAGAAATAGGTCTGTTCTTCGGTAGTTTGAAGGAATTCTGCAATGGGAGTGAGGAGTTGCAAGTGCTTTAGTTGCAAAGTTCGTGTCTTAAGTCTTTTGTATATAATTGTCAGCTACCTCCAACGCTTACATTTTGTACATTATCTTGATTTAATTCTACATTGATCCCCTACTTGAACAAAAGTTCGTGTCTTAAGTCTTTTGTTTTTATGCCACATCAAGTTGTTCTAACTCAATCGTTCACAATATCTCAATGGATTTACGAATGTAAAATTTTTCTGACATTCTTTTCTTTAAAGAAAGTCTACATCAGAAGAAGATATTAGTTCGTCCTTCCGTTTTATGACGAAATTCTGCAAAGGAGGTTAAGTGTTCAAAGAGTTAATTTTTTGTTATCTTTTAAATGACATAGCCAAAAAGAAGACGGCATAAAAATTCTAAACAATTTGCAGAAATTTATTTAAGCTGCAGAAAGTCTGGGGACAAGTGTCTCTAAGTTAGCACTTTTGTCGACCGTGCCAACGAAGCGTCTACACTTTGGGAAGAAATAAGAAATATTTTTTTACATATATGAAACTAAACAAATTTCTTTTTAGTAATCCATCTTATATACCCTTCCACCTATACACATGTGAAATTGAAGTACAACGTTCCAAAGTGTAGACAAAAATTACTAAAATGTCTTTGGTTATAATGCCTCCATTGATCACATATGAACTGCATAGTTAATAGATAAAGTTAATAAATTACTACAGCAGAGACCCTTGCCCAGGGTACAATTGGTCAGAAGTGCTGGTGACCAGTACAGTTTTACTATCGACGATTCCTTCAGGATATCTATTTTGACAGTCCTTCTGTATTCGACGTAGCCGACATACTTACTTTCATTGTACCAAAAAGTACTTTCATTAAACCAAAAAGTATTTTTTTGTAGCGAATATAACTTTAATTGTACCCAAAAGTACTTTTGTTGCAGCAAAACGAACTATAAAAATACTTTTAATGTACCACAAGGTACTTTTATTGTACCAACATGTACTTTTAATGTACTAATAAGTACTTTTGATCTACCAAAAAGTACTTAAATTACATGGAAAAGTACTTTAAAAGAACTTTAATTGTACTCAATAGTTTTTTTTTGCCATGAAGTGATTTTGTGGTACTAAAAGTACTTTTGATGTGCCAATATGTACTTTTAATGTAACAAAAAGTACTATTATTGTACCAAAAAGTAATTTCGTTTTAGCAAAATACACTTTTATTTTAGTATTTTAATTGTACCAAAAAATACTCCTGTTGTATCAACGAGTATTTTCCTTGTTGTAAATAGTACTTTAATTGTATTAAAAGTATTTTAAATGTATTAAAAGTACTCTTAATGTACCTAAAGAACTTTTGTTTTGAACAAACTGAACTTCAGTTGTACCCAAAAGTACATTTATTGTACCAAAATGTACTTTTATTGTACCATAAAGCATTTCTATTGTACCAAAAAGTACTTTTATTATATCAACAAGTACTTTTATCATACCATAAAGTACTTTTATTGTATCGAAAAGTGGTTCGTATCATACCTTATAGAACTTTTATACCATCTATATAAGGCTGATGTAGTCTTATCCGCCTCCAGGGTATTCGCAAGGACCCCAAAACCTACCGAAATAAAAGAGTAGATTTTCCCTGACATTGTACCAAAATGTACTTTTATTGTACCATAAAGCATTTCTATTGTACCAAAAAGTACTTTTATTATATCAAGAAGTACTTTTATCACACCATAAAGTACTTTTATTGTATCGAAAAGTGATTCGTATCATACCTTATAGAACTTTTATACCATCTATATAAGGCTGATGTAGTCTCATCCGCCTCCAGGGTATTCGCAAGGACCCCCAAAACCTAACGAAATAAAAAAGATTGATTTTCTCTGACATGGGCAAGATATTATATATTTATTTCCTTATTTTACAATCCACAAAATTTAAATATAACGAAATACTCCGGATCCTTAGGCTAAAGTGCAATCACTGGCCCGATATCCTTAAGATGTTTGATGGCGGATAATGATGTCTGGGGATTCGGTTTGGTCGGTGACCTCGTATCGTTGGGTTGGTGTTCTTTGGTGTTTAGATCGACGTTAATTCGGTGAAGGGAAACATGACGGGTTCGACACGGCGGTAATTCGGTGATTGGATAGAGGAAGGTTTAAAGTTGCTGTAATTCGGGTGGCGTCGGACATCGGGGCCTCGCATGTATATTCGGTAGATAGAAGAAGAATTATAACAACTATTAATAGGCCCTGGCCATATAAGTAAGAGAACTTGTTGTACAGTCTTGTTTAGACTCAAGGTCCGATTGTATAGCCCTAAGGCCCGGTTGTACAGGCTCGTAGCACGGTTATATAGGCTTGTTGTTCGATTGTAGAGACTCAAGGTCCGATTGCAGCCCGGTTGTACAACCTCGTCGCCCGGTTATACAAACTTGTTGTCCGATTGTACATACTTGTTGTTCAATTTTACAGACTCAAGGTCCGATTGTACAGCCCTATGGCCCGATTGTACAGACTCGTAGGACGGTTATATAGGCTTGTTGTCTGATTGTACAGACTCAAGGTCCGATTGCAGCCCGGTTGTACAAACTCGTAGTCCGTTTGTACAGATTTACTGTCTGATTGTACAGATTCAAGGTTCAATTGTACAGGCCTATAGCCCTATTGCACAGACTTATTGTCCGTTTAACAAAGATTGTGGTCTTCGTACAACCCCAAAGGATCAAGGAGATCAGATAACATTCCTTGACTTGGCAATAAATTTTGTCTTGCAGGTGTGACCAACGATTGTTGCAGAAAAACGTCGTCTCCTAATATTATGCAAGACATTAACAAAATGCGAATTATGAACCTTTGCGCTGCTGACCGATGATGCTGTTGTCTGGTGGTATGGTATGCATCGCAAAAGTCTTTGCATTGCTGATCGGTGATGCTGTGTGTGTATTGTGTGGTGGTATAATATGTCCTCTTTAAGTGCTCGCGTTGCAACCGTCTGACATGGTGTAGTTCGAATCCCACTGTAGTCGGTTTAAAAATTATTTTTTTTATACCCTCAACCTACGGGTAGGAGGGTATATACCATTTGATACGACCCACAAGTGTAACACATAGAAGGAGTCACTTTAGACCCTAAGTTTTTTGAATCAAATTCGATTCATGACTTTTTAAGTCGATCGCGCCCAAATTCAGTACTTAGTAAAGCTATAAAAGTTTTGGAGAACAGAAGTGGAAGTCTGGTACCGACCACTTTGGAAATCGAATAATATTATTAATACACCCAACATTATCGTGTCCAAATGTATTTAGTAAAGCTGTACCAGGATAAAGTTTTGGAGAAAAACATTGTAGTTTAGCCACGCCCCATCTGGTACCTCCCATATAAATGTATCATTCCGCATACTTTAATAATCGAGTAATAATATCAATACACCCAATGCGATCGCGCTGAAATTCAGCTATATCAGTATAAAGTTTTGGAGAACAAAGGTGGAAGTCTAGCCACGCCCTATTTGGTACCTCCCATACCCATTTGGTACCGCCCACTTTAGAAATTGAATAATATAATTAATACACCCAAGCACGATAAAGTTTTCGAAAAAATTGGTATTCTAGCCATGCCCCTTCTGGTACCTCCCATATAAATGTACTACTCTGCCCACTTTAGAAATCTAATAATAATTTTAATAAACCAAACGCAATCGTGCCCAAATTCTATATGTAGTAAAGCTGTAGCAGGATACAGTTTTGGTGAGAATAACTGGAAGTCTAGCCACGCCCCATCTGGTACCTGCCATACCCATATGGTACCGCCTACTTTAGAAATTGATTAATACTATTAGTAGGCCTAACGCGATCGTGCCCAAATGCTGTGTTTAGTAAAGCTTAATCAGGATACAGTTTTGGAGAAAAATTTAGTAGTATAACCACGCCCCTTCTGGTGTCTCCCATACAACTGTACCATTCCGCCCACTTTAGATAACGAGTAATAATATCAATATACCCAATGCGATCGTGCCCAAATTCTGTATTTAGTAAAGCTATATCAGGATAAAGTTTTGGAGAAAAAACTAATAGTCTAGCCACGCCCCTTCCGGTACCTCCCATTCATATGTACTACTGCGTCCACTTTAGGAATCGAGTAATAATATCAATACACCCAATGCGATTGCGCTCAAATTCAGTACTTAGTAAAGCTATTAATGTTTTGGAGAACAAAATTGGAAGTCTAGCCACATGCCATCTGGTACCTCCCACACAAGTAGATATCGATTAATTATATCAATACACCCAAAACGCGATCGTGCCCAAATTCTGTAATTTGTCAAGCACATTTTTTTTGTTTATACTGAGGGTGAAGGTATATGTTAGTCAGTTTACCCGACTGAAACTTTATTTCTTTTATTGAATATCTAAAACTTTATTTTAGACACAAAAGAGATATTCCGAACGTTATACTGAGATATAACCGTGTTAAAATATAGATAAGGGCTAAAAATCCACCTGGAGCAAAAAATTTCATATGACCATTAATTTATTAAGGCAGCCAACTTGACAAAACAAATGTTGCAGAAGTTCTTGTTTTTAGGGCTACTTTCACGTGAAATTCTCAGAATTGAGTCCCAAACTTAGTTTAAGACACAAAAGAGATATTCCGTACGGTATACCGAGATATAACCGTGTTAAAATATAGAAAAAGTGCTAAAAAACCACATAAAGCAAAAAATTTCATATAGCCATTAATTTATTAAGGCAGCCAACATGACAAAACAAATGATGCTGAAGTTCTTGTTTTTAGGGCTACTTTCACGTGCAATTCTCAGAATTGAGTCCCGAATCAATGAAATGAAAAAATTTGCTCTGTGTTATACAAGATATAAATGAGCCTATGAATGTAAGATATTATATTTGCTAACTTGTGGTTCCCTAGCACTAGAATTCTATACGATTTCAAGGGATTCATAGATAGACGAACTCAAGAAATTATACTTGTTTTTAAAGCCTGTTATTAATTTAAAAATAATCGATATTAAATTATTATGGCATGTAACGTGGCAAAACGAATGATGCAGAACTTCTTCTTTTTGGGGCTGCTTTTACGTGGAGTTCTCAGAATTGAGCCCCAAATCAATGAGCTGAAAAATGTTGTACTGTGTAGTATGAACCACTAATATTTAATTTGTATTAATTTGACCTTTCCCTTTCAAATACCATATTAAGTCTCGTAGCATCTCAATTACCTGTTGCCATTACAGTTTCACTGTTGTGCTCACTGTAAAGCCCTTTTATTTTCTTTTCTTTTAACTGCCCAAGTCACTATTAACCAAAATATTCAATGGGCGTGAAATCTATAACGGTTGAGGTTGCCGACATAATTGCTTTTGTTTTTGTTTTTACTATAGATTAAGAGTACCACCTTTGCCTTTGGTTGCGGTCTAACGTTCAAGAAAAACAACGTAATTGCGGTGCACAGATATGAAAGGTTACCTGTTTTGCCAACCACAAAATCATAATATTTTTACTTACAAAGTTCCACTTTACATTCATATACATGGCAACAACAAAATAAACGTTGCAATTTAACTCACAAAAAAAAAAACAACAAAATTAAAAATGATTAACAAACAATGACACCATGATAACCATATTCATGCACATGTGATATAAAATATTATGGGAGTTTTTTTTGTCCTCAGGATACAAAAGCTCCAATACAAGTGTGAGCATGACTGGGCAAATTCAAAGAAAAATTGCAGCAGATTCCTAAAAGTCACTCCCACGCCACCGCAAACAGGTGAAAGGTTTAGCCAAATGTCCGCAGCAGACACAATTCGTTGATGTCAGCTTGCTACAGTTCTGTAACTAATCTAGTAATTTTAAAGCAAGTCATTGTTATGATGGTTAGCGCATATGACCATTTTCAAAAATAATAAATGATGAAAAATTATAAAAAAATTAGTAGGTAACAAGTACGTAGTACTTTAGCTGTCTTAAATGGAGTTGTTGTGAAAACTTTTTGTGTGTTTGTTGTTTGGTGATGGGAGTGTCCACAACTAAATAAATATTTTGTTAACAAAATTGAAAGTTTTACTTTTACCAAACTCTAGACGAAATGAAAGCAATAGTTTTTGTAAGCTAGCGGAAGTTTTACAAATATACAAAACTTTAAACTCTTACTGTCAGTAATGGAAATTAACTCATAAACATTTTGAAAGTCATACGTGAGTTTCAACAGGCGGCAAATATGCAGCATCTGTTACTAAGTAATAAATGCCACTAACAATTAAATAGATTTTTTCTCACTTCACAGATCAACTGGGATTAATTTTATGTTGTAAGCAGATTATTGTAGATAAAGAAAATCTCTTTAAGCGGCAGTCAACTACTAAGGTAATATTTGCTAGGATATTCTGGGAAAGTATAACATTTCCCATTGGCGTTTGCTGTGTATATATGTTTGTTGTATAACATTTGATTGTTCGTGTTGGTGTCTTAAGTCTTTTGTTTGCTTAATCACATGATGATGTTAACACCGTAACAGTATTTTGTATAATTTTTAATGTTTTGATCTATTAATTTATATGTCTGCATATGGAGTATCGTAAATAAAAGTTTGTGTCTTAAGTCTTTTGTTTTTGCGCCATATCAAAATGTTGTTGTCGACAACATCTATGGGATAGCCGATTAAAGAAATGTAAAAAACAGAAATAGGAATCGTAGCCTGATCTACTGCATTTTTAAGGCTGTTTACTATTCGTTTAATCATTTTGGTAATATTCTTATATACCATTTATGAACACCCCAATATAAAGTGTTTTATTTCTGCACTTGTTAAAATACCTTTTTTTATAGCACTTAGGCGCTGCAAGCTCCATCACTCACTCACTATCCGCAACTGCAACAAAGTTCGTGTCTTAAGTCTTTCGTTTACTTCCTTCCTTGCTGATTAAGAGCACAGCCAATGCCATAGTTTGGCATAATAAAAATTGGCATAGCTTTACTTGTATTTGAGTTTGGTTTATTCCAATGGTTTTTTGTTTTTTTTTTTTTGGTTTTCATTAAAAAGGCGTTGCTGTTGATTTAACAGCTCGTTAAAGACAAGGTATAAAAAACCCATTAAACGGATGTGTCAACATCACCTATGAATATATATTGTGAATTTGTATACTAAAGCACTAAAAATTACTAAATTCAAATCAACTACACTTAGTTCACACCCAGTACTTTAGACAGCAAATCTGATAGCTGTTGGAGTACAAATTTTGTTAATTAAAAACTTAGCTTACTGCTTTTGTCTTCATACTACAGCCGCTGATTATGGTTTTGTATTCTACAAAATTGAAGCTAAATACAAATTTTTTGCCAGCTATGGCATTGATTACTACCGGAAAGAATTATTGATTTAAAGAGCGAAATTATTCTAAAATTCAAACCGTATTGCCTCCATATAGAAGAGTGAGTTAAGTTTCTAAGACATTTTTGTTTTTTTTTTTAATATTCCACAGGATATAAATTTTCACCTTGTGTAGGGTATTTGAAGTAAATTTTGGCCAAACACAGTGCAAATAATACTAAAAATATTTCCGATGTGATTTTCGATAATTAAGTTTACTACACACACACCCGTTTAATAGGCATTTTTATGTGCGAGGGCTTTACGATCTAATAAACCATTCAAAAAAACTTTTTTAAGCAAAAGCATCTCTAGCAACAACAACAACAAGTAATTTCATACAAATAAGCAAATAAAATCAAAGCAATGCTAAATTTGTTTAATGCTAAAAACAGTGTTAGTTTCTTCGCGAACAACCATATAGCAGCGGAAGTAAACGAAAGACTTAAGACACAAACTTTATAGGAGTAAGAGCAAGAATAACACAGATGAAAGTAATTGTGTAAGCTGTATAAAAATTTGCCATATAACAATTAAAATAAACATAAATTGTATGTTGAAACGAGTGAGAGTGGATGTCATGGATTTTGCCAAGTAATATTGAAAAGTAGAATTTGCATAAAAAATCTGACTATTTTTATATTTTAATATAAAAGTATATATTTATATATATATATTTCTATTTTAATATTTTTATATTCTTATATTTTTTATATTTTTTTATATTTTTATATTATTATATTTTTATATATTTATATTTTTATATTTTTATATTTTTATATTTTTATATTTTTATATTTTTATATTTTTATATTTTTATATTTTTCTATTTTTATACTTTTACATTTTTATATTTTTTTATATTTATATTTTTACATTTTTCTATTTTTATATTTTTATATTTTTTATTTTTATTTATTTTATTTTATATTTTTATATTTTTCTATTTTTATATTTTTATATTTTTATATTTTTTATTTTTATTTATTTTATTTTATATTTTTATATTTTTATATTTTTATATTTTTATATTTTTATATTTTTATATTTTTATATTTTTATATTTTTATATTTTTATATTTTTATATTTTTATATTTTTATATTTTTATATTTTTATATTTTTATATTTTTATATTTTTATATATTTTATTTTTATTTATTTTATTTTAAATTTTTATATTTTTATATTTTTATATTTTTATATTTTTATATTTGTACTCACGCCTCTTCCCCCCCCAGATACCGCGCGAGCTGGGGTCCATTTAAGCTGAACAAGACGGTGGTCTCGGCCACAAGTCACTTCAGCACTTCATGTTAAAGTGTTTTTTTTTTTTTTAAATTGAATTGAATTAAGTTGAATTGATTTGAATTAAATTGAAGTGAATTATATTGAATAGAATTGAATTTATAATATAAAAGTTATAATTGATCATTTCCACCAGCCTAAAAACATCCTCATAATCCGGCATGTTCCCAAGGCAATGGCTTTCGACATTTCATGTAAAAGAGATGAAAGTCCCAATTCGTCGAGATGTTGCGTAACAGAATTTACCACAATACCAGTACTCGATATTACAATTGGGATAGTCTGTACAGTTGTTAGGTGTTCTCTCTGTTTCACTTCAAACGCAAGATCTGCATATTTGGAAATTTTTTCACTTATGGTACGATTCACGTTATCCGAAAGTGGAACTGCGACATCTAGGATGTATCCAACCCTTCTGCGTATGTCTATCCATATTATATCTGGTCTGTTGGCGATGATTGTCCGATCTGTTGACATTGATCGGTCCCAATACAGTTTAAAGTTTCTGCTCATTAGCACTACCTCCGGTTCATATCTGAAATATGGAAGTTTTTCCTCCAAGAAACCACTTCTAATCGCAAGGTTTTGATGGATTATTTTCGCCACGTCATTGTGCCTTTTGAGGTAGGCCGTACTCGCCATTATCGAACAACCATTGATGATGTGTTCTGTAGTTTCCGCAGCCTGGCCACATCGCCGGCAGTGATTATCAATGTCTTCATGCAGGATAACTCGGCGGAAATGCTTGGTGTGCATTATCCCATCCTGTATGGCCATTAAAAATCCTTCTGTTTCCGAAAACAGTTGTCCGTATTGAAAACATATTGTGGAGGCATGTTTATCCACATTTTCAAGTTCCAGTTGGTGTGGAAATTTGCCATGTATGGCTTTATGCTTCCATTGTTCCACTATATCGGCATCACTAGTAACATTATCCAGCGGTGTAAAACTAGGTGTTGATAGTTTTAGTGGGGTGTGGTTTGCGTCCAGATTTACCAGGATGGAATATCGGTCTATCTCTTATCTCTTATCTTATATTTTTATATTTTTATATTTTTATATTTTTATATTTTTATATTTTTATATTTTTATATTTTTATATTTTTATATTTTTATATTTTTATATTTTTATATTTTTATATTTTTATATTTTTATATTTTTATATTTTTATATTTTTATATTTTTATATTTTTATATTTTTATATTTTTATATTTTTATATTTTTATATTTTTATATTTTTATATTTTTATATTTTTATATATTTATATTTTTTTATATTTATATTTTTATATTTTTTTATATTTTTGTATTTTTATATTTTTATATTTTTATATTTTTATATTTTTATATTTTTATATTTTTATATTTTTATATTTTTATATTTTTATATTTTTATATTTTTATATTTTTATATTTTTATATTTTTATATTTTTATATTTTTATATTTTTATATTTTTATATTTTTATATTTTTATATTTTTATATTTATATATTTTTATATTTTTATATTTTTATATTTTTATATTTTTATATTTTTATATTTTTATATTTTTATATTTTTATATTTTTATATTTTTATATTTTTATATTTTTATATTTTTATATTTTTATATTTTTATATTTATATATTTATATATTTTTATATTTTTATATTTTTATATTTTTATATTTTTATATTTTTATATTTTTATATTTTTATATTTTTATATTTTTATATTTTTATATTTTTATATTTTTATATTTTTATATTTTTATATTTTTATATTTTTATATTTTTATATTTTTATATTTTTATATTTTTATATTTTTATATTTTTATATTTTTATATTTTTATATTTTTATATTTTTATATTTTTATATTTTTATATTTTTATATTTTTATATTTTTATATTTTTATATTTTTATATTTTTATATTTATATATTTTTATATTTTTATATTTTTATATTTTTATATTTTTATATTTTTATATTTTTATATTTTTATATTTTTTTATTTTTATATTTTTATATTTTTATATTTTTATATTTTTATATTTTTATATTTTTATATTTTTATATTTTTATATTTTTATATTTTTATATTTTTATATTTTTATATTTTTATATTTTTATATTTTTATACTTTTATATTTTTATATTTTTATATTTTTATATTTTTATATTTTTATATTTTTATATTTTTATATTTTTATATTTTTATATTTTTATATTTTTATATTTTTATATTTTTATATTTTTATATTTTTATATTTTTGTATTTTTATATTTTTATATTTTTATATTTTTATTTTTTTTATATTTTTATATTTTTATATATTTATATTTTTTTATATTTATATTTTTATATTTTTATATTTTTATATTTTTATATTTTTATATTTTTATATTTTTATATTTTTATATTTTTATATTTTTATATATTTATATTTTTTTATATTTATATTTTTATATTTTTTTATATTTTTGTATTTTTATATTTTTATATTTTTATATTTTTATATTTTTATATTTTTATATTTTTATATTTTTATATTTTTATATTTTTATATTTTTATATTTTTATATTTTTATATTTTTATATTTTTATATTTTTATATTTTTATATTTTTATATTTTTATATTTTTATATTTTTATATTTTTATATTTTTATATTTTTATATTTTTATATTTTTATATTTTTATATTTTTATTTTTTTTATATAGAAAAATAGAAAAATAGAAAAGTGCAAAAACATTAAATTACGTAAAAATATCAGAAAAATATATAAAAATATTTATATAACATAAAAAATCATGTGGCAGATATAAACGGAAGACATATCTGTCACATGTTTCTTTTTTTTTTGTTTTATATATATTTATATTTTTTTATATTTCTGTACTCAGTTTCTCTTCCATTGCATCGAAGGACCTTTACTGATATATATAGGCAACAACAATTTCCTTTTTGAAAAATATGACCATTTATTAGGAAAACTAACAAGAAATTAAAAAAATTCTCATTGCGACCTTATTTTGAGTATCTAAGTATCATTATTTTCAATCACATGCAGCTGTATGTCCATCGTGGCCACTTGAAGACACAATGAACACCACATGGCAAAATATCAAGATGTTATTATGCATAGTTTAGAAAGTGTCAAGTCATTTGGTGGTAGCAATAACCAAAAAATACTTGTAAATAACAAAAGTTTACTTTAGCAAAATCTATACTTATCTCGTAGATATAAAACTTACACAAAACATATTTAGCATATTTCAAAAATAATGTCTTAGAAGGTTTTCCATGAAGAATTCATGAGTTGCTGCAATGATATTGATGATTTTTATACTAGATCAAAGGCAGATATGAAATATTTAACAATTTTAAAAGCTTATGCATATGTTGTTAAAAAGAAAGTTATAAAAAAAGATAAAAACAATTTACAATTATGCTTTACAAAATTATGCGTTAATCTCTCTTTTATTTTTTTACTTCCTTCACAGAATCGAGTGATTGTCTTCATGTTTTACATTTCACTGGTCACTGCGGCACCGCAACACTCTTCAGCCCAACAGATAACAAAACTTAATCTTCAGCCTCCCATACAGCCAGCAACAACATCTTCGCCTAAACGTTTCTATCAAGTGCTCGACAGCATTAGCAGCGGTAACAAGGAATCACAATCGCAATCACAATCACATTCACAGTCCAGTAAATTGCACAATTCACCAAATGGGCCAGCGCCAGATTTGATAGCCTCATACAGTACATATGATAGTGTGCAACGGCAACAACAGCAACAACATCAAAAGCATCTCCAGCAACAATCACAACAACAACAGGTGGCTACGCAACAAATTCCGCCACAATTGCAACTATATCAATCAAAATATGTACAATACAATGTACCAGCTCAGCAGGATGATGGCGATATAGATGATGGCTATCAAAGTTATAATCCATCGATGGAGAATCAAATTGATGCACCACAAAGAGAGAGACCATCGCTGTTGGCACAGCTTAAGAGTCAACAGAAAGAGTTAAGTGAAGGTTATGCTGTTTTTCTGCAAGATGATTATCAAGACAAAGCCGAAAGTGGAAGGTAAGTAAGAAAAATAACAAAACAAAAAAAAAACAAAACAGGAAAGTGGCAAAAAAAATAGAAAGCTAAATTAAATTTTTTACTATAACTGTAAACACAAAACTGTGACTAAAGTTTTGGGTTTAGTAAAGACTCATACCTTCGGTAAAGGCCACTGACAGACTTTATATTTTAGTCTGTGCGCCACTAGCCATTAACTTTAAGAGTCACGAGTTGAATGATACTTGAGCTTTATAGCAACAGCATTGCTTTTAGTGCTGTAAATGTTGCGATATAGCAAAACTTTTGGCTCTGTAAATGTTATAACAACGCAAAGCTTTTACTGCTGTATATGTTAATGCACTGCAAAACTGTTACTGCTGTAAATGTTAGTACATTCGAATTTTTTTTTGATTTTGGCTAAGCAAAAGACACAAAAACGTAAAAGCTTGACGTTTATTAACAGACTAAGACTTTAGTCTTATTTTACACTAGTTTTTTGTTTGAATGTGGGAGTTTAACGTTTAGTAACAGAATAGGACTTTAGTCATGACTTCTCAGAGGTTTGTGACCTGAATCATATGCTAGCTATAGCAACATATCAAACAAACCGAACTTGTGTATGAGCTAGAGAGGAAAGGTAAATTTTTATAAAAGACTATTAGGTTATCACATCCAAAAACTGTTATCTTCAGTTCGGTGTACTGCCTTTGGCCTGATCATAAATCTTTTATATACTTCCACAAACAAAAGACTTAAGACACGAACATGTTTAAAATTGTTTATTCAAAATCGTAAAATTTGGCACCTTCAGCCTGTTGCTATAGCAAGTCCTTACAAAAACGAAAGACTTAAGACACAAACCTAAAGATGATGGTAAAATAAATCTTTCAACAACATAGCAATTCAAAAATTAACTTGTTATCTTCAAAACACTTCATCATTCAGTTAAAGGACTTAACAAGAACACTCAAAAAACTTAAGATTTTTCTTGTAGTAAACATGGGACTTTGAACACGAACTTCTGGCAATTCTGCCTATCGTGGAATATAAAACTTTGGCTCTGGTTTTTATCTTGCTATATAGCATGACCTAAGGCGCAAATTTAATATTTTCAAAAAATAATAAAATCCATAATTAGTAATATCACATTTAATTATTTTAAACGAAAAGGTTTAAGACACAAAATTCATGATTTTGGTAAAAAAAATATTTTTACTAACTCAGAAAATATAAGCTTATCTTTGTGTTTACTTTTGGTCTAGTCACAAAGAAGATTTAAATCATAACTTTAAGCAGACCAAAGACTTAAGACACGAACTTTTTAGAATTGAAATATATACGGAAAAGTTTGCGTATTTGCCTGCTACAGCATGACCTAAAGGTAAACGAAAGATGCGAACTTAATATATTTGCCAAACTAACAAAATCCAAATTTTGTATGGAAGATGGGAGCAATATTTATCCGATCGTGCCAATTTAAGAACTAAACCTCTCCTTCGAGGATAGAAGCATGCATACCAAATTTGAGATAGGAGGACAGCCCTTAAAAGGGGCAGTTTCAATGGGAGTTAGGAGCATTTTTTATCCGATCGTTCTTATTGTAGAACTTAACCTCTCCTTAGAAGACAACAAATTTCAGCTTGATAGCTCTTAAACTATATAAGGTGGGCGTGTAATCGTGGGACAGACAGAAGGAAACCCCCAAAAAGGTACAGTTTGTATAGGAGTTGGTAGCATTTTTCATCCGATTGTTCCCATTTAAGAACTTAACCTCTCGTTAGAAGATAGAAGTATGCGTTCCATAATTCAGGTTAATAGCTCTTACTAGACGTCCTTAAACAGTTGAAGTTTGTATGGGAGGTGGGAGCAGTTTTCATACCCATTTTAGAATTTTACCTCTGCTGAGAGGATGGAAGCATGTATACTAAATTTCAGCTTGATAGCTCTTTTACTACGGCTGTAATCAAGGGTCAGACAAAAAGACATCCCTTAAAAAGGGTAGCATATATGGGAGAAGTTTTCATCTATTTTATAACTTAACCTTTGCTTAGAGGGTGTAAGCATGTATACTAAATAGCTAAATAGCGGCTTGATAGCTCTTAAACTACGGCTGTAATCGGGGGACAGGCAGACGGACACCCCCAAAAAGGGGGAGTTTGTATGGAATAGTTTTTGACCAACCCAACTCATCTTAAAACTTAACCACTGCTTAGAGGATAGAAGATTGCATTTTTCAGCTCGATAGCCCTTAAACTACGGCTGTAATCACGAGACAGACAGACGGACACCTTTAAAAAGAGGGTTGTTGTGGGAGGTTTGATGAGCTTTTGACCGACGTAAATCATCTTAGAACTTAATCTTTGCTTAGAGGATGGTAGCTTGCGTGCATATTAAATTTCTACTTGCTAGCTGCTAAAATACGGTCGTAATCGCAAGAATAGGCGGACATATACACTGACAGGCGAACGGACATCTTTAAATCGACTTAAAATTCGATGCTAATATTTTTAAGTATTATAGTGCACGAGCGGAATGTTGTGTTCCTTGTTATAAAACGGCTATGATCAAAATTTGTGCTAATCCGTGCCCCAAAAAGGTCAAAGGTCAATTCTATATATATGAAAATGAGTTTATGTTTGTTTATTTTATTTCGAGTCTAAACGATACTAACAGTTTAGACTCGAAAAAGGATAGACCGATCTTTTTTGATATATAAAGTGGGCGTGACCATGCCCATTGGATCTTATTTTTGAAAATGCAATATCTGTAGCAGTTTTTTTAAATCGCCTTGAAAATTTGTGTGTGAGTGCATTTGGCAACAAAGTTCGTGATCTAACAAAATATGGGCGGGATCAGAACAGTGGGCGTGGTATAAAACTTGAAACTTGAACCGACTGTATCTCATGAACTATCAGAGATATTAAGCTAAAATTTGGTATGTGTTGTAGGTACAGTAGGGATTATAGCCAGGGTGGAAGTAGGCTGTGCCACGCCCCATTTAAAGAAACCGTTATAGCAGACAGAATAATAGTTTGATCGAACTGAAATTTTCACAAAATAGTTAATATAAAACCAGGTTTTTTGGTTCTTCAGTGATAATGGACATTAAAAAAACTACAACAAACGGTAAAGTTTTGTAATTTAGTTAAGACTTAAGACAGGAAATTGATCTTGCTGTAGTAACAATATAATATAACAGAACAGCCTTTAGTCTTTACCCTCTACACCTTTTTTAAATGAAATTGAAATAAAATCAATTGGAATTCATAAACTCCATTTGAAATTCATATCTCGTCAATTTGAAATACAAATTTTCCATTTGAAATTCGAAAAATATCAATTGAAATTCAAAACTCTTCAATTGAAATTCAAAACACATCAATTGATATTCAAAATTCGTCAACTGAAATTCGAAATTCATCAACTGAAATTCAAAACTCGTCAATTGAATTTCAAAAATCATCAATTGAAAAAGTGTTGAAGATTATTAAATAACAATTGAACTTATTGAATTTCAAATGAGTTTTGAATTTCAATTGTTGAATTGAATTTCAAATGGAATATTCGAATTTGAGTTGACATTTTTTTAATTTCAAATGGAATTTTTGAATATCAATTGATATTTTTATACTATTTTTGAGTTGAAATTTTTTTGAATTTCAAATGGAATTTTTGAATAACAATTTATATTTTTATACCATCACCCTTAGAAATGAGGGTATATATCATTTGATATGACCCAAAAGTGTAACACATAGAAGGTGTAACTTTAGGCCCTGGGTTTCTTTGAACCAAATTCGATTCATGACTTTTTAGGTCGTTTGAGACATGTCCGTCTGTCTGTCTGGCTGTCCGGCTTGTGCGCACGATAACTTTCGAAAGACGCAACCAAATGTCTTTACATTTTGCGGAGTTAATATTTCCACAAAACTACTTACAGTATTGCAAATGGGCTGAATGGCCCTGCCCCTTCTGGTACCTCCAATACAAATACATCACTCCGCCCACATTAGAAATCGAGTAAAAATATCAATACACCCAACGGGATCTTACACAAATTGGTATTTAGTAAAGTTTTAGAAAAAATTAAAAGTCTAGCCACGCCCTTTCTGGTACCTCCCTGCCCCTTCTGGTACCTCCAATACAAATACATCATCCGCCCATTTTAGAAATTGAGTAAAAATATCAATATATCCCACGCGATCGTACACAAATTCTTTATATAGTAAAGCCGTAGCAGGATACAGTTTTTGAGAATAAAAACTGAAAGTCTCACCACGCCCAATCTTGTACCTGCCATACAAAAGTACCACCCCGCCCACTAAAAAAATAGAGATATTATATTAATACACCCATCGCGATCGTGTCTAAATTCTGTATTTAGTAAAGCTGTACAGTTTTAGACTTAAAAAAAGAATTCTGTCCACTTCCCATCTGGTACATCTAATACCCTTTTGGTACCGCCCACTTTATATATCGAATAATATTATTAATACACTCAACGCGATCGTGCCCAAATTCATGTGTTTAGTAATGCCAAAGCAAAATAAAGTTTTGGAGAGAAAATCTGGAAGTCTAGCCACGCCCCTTCTGGTACCTCCCATACAAATATATCACTCCGCCCACTTTAGAAATCGAGTAATAATATCAATACAATCAACGCGGTCGTGGTCAAATTTTGTACTTTATTAAGCTATAGCAGGAAAAAGTTTTGGACAACAAATTGGAAACATAGCCACGCCCCTTCTGGTATCTCCCATACAAATGTAGCATTCCGCCTTTTTTATAAAGCGAATAGTAATATCAATACAATCGACGTAATCGTACCGAAATTCGTTAGTTCGTTAAGCTATGACAGGATACAGTTTTGGAGAAACAAATTAAAAGCCACTTCCCTTCTGGTACCTTCTAGACAAATTTATTGCTCCGCCCACTTTAGAGATGGAGTACACTCGACACAATCGTGCCCAAATTTTGTGTTTTGTTAAAGTATAACAGGACAAAGTATTGTAGGAAAAAACTGGAAGTCTAGCCGCGCCCCTTCTGGTACCACCCATACAAAAATACCACTCCGCCCACTTTAGAATTCGAGTAATAATTTCAATATACTAGAAGATTTTATGTTTTACTGAGGGTGAGGGTATATGTAAGTCAGTTATCCCGACTGAAACTTTCCTACTGATTTGAATTTCAAATGACTTTTCTGAATATCAATTGACGGGTTTTGAATTTCAAATAGAGTGATTGAAAATCGAATAAAATTTTAAAATTTCAATTAATTTTTTTGAATTTCATTTGGAAAATCTTTAGCGTTTAGCCTTAAGCCTGTAGCCTTTAGTCTTTAGCCTTTATCCTTTAGCCTTTAGCCTTTAGCCTTTCGCCTTTAGCCTTTAGCCTGTAGCATTTAGCCTTTAGACTTTAGCCTTTAGCCTTTAGCCTTTAGCCTTTTGCCTTTAGTATTTTGCCTTTAGCTTTTAGCCTATAGCCTTTAGCCTTTAGCTGTTAGCCTTTAGCCTTTAGCCTTTAGCCTTTAGCCTTTAGCCTTTAGCCTTTAGCCTTTAGCCTTTAGCCTTTAGCCTTTAGCCTTTAGCCTTTAGCCTTTAGCATTTAGCCTTTATCCTTTAGCCTTTAGCCTTTAGCCTTTAGCCTTTAGCCTTAAGCCTTAAGACTTTAGCCTTTAACCCTTAGCCTTTAGCCTTTAGCCTTTAGCCTTTAGCCTTTAGCATTTAGCCTTTAGCCTTTAGCCTTTAGCCTTTAGCCTTTAGCCTTTAGCCTTTAGCCTTTAGCCTTTAGCCTTTAGCCTTTAGCCTTTAGCCTTTAGCCTTTAGCCTTTAGCCTTTAGCCTTTAGCTTAGCTTTTAGCCTATAGCTTTTAGCCTATAGCTTTTAGCCTATAGCCTTTAGCCTTTAGCCTTTAGCCTTTAGCCTTTACCCTTTACCCTTTACCCTTTAGCCTTTAGCCTTTAGCCTTTAGCCTTTAGCCTTTAGCCTTTAGCCTTTAGCCTTTAGCCTTTAGCCTTTAGCCTTTAGCCTTTAGCCTTTAGCCTTTAGCCTTTAGCCTTTAGCCTTTAGCCTTTAGCCTTTAGCCTTTAGCCTTTAGCCTTTAGCCTTTAGCCTTTAGCCTTTAGCCTTTAGCCTTTAGCCTTTAGCCTTTAGCCTTTAGCCTTTAGCCTTTAGCCTTTAGCCTTTAGCCTTTAGCCTTTAGCCTTTAGCCTTTAGCCTTTAGCCTTTAGCCTTTAGCCTTTAGCCTTTAGCCTTTAGCCTTTAGCCTTTAGCCTTAAGCCTTAAGCCTTTAGTCTTTTGTCGTTAGTCTTTAGGCTTTAGTGTTTAGCCTTTAGCCTTTAGCCTTTAGCTTTTAGCTTATAAAATATTAAATTTATCAACAAAAATTTAAATCTAACAATTTAATCTCTTCATGCATTTCTGTTAACAAATTTCTGTTTAACAAACATCGGTACACTTTAACATCGATTACATTGCATATTTATTTTCAATGTATTTCTGTTGTGATTTATTGCTTTTGGGTGGATCCTGTTGCTCATAAAATTTTTTAGGCTACCAGTTTCCTGTTCACTGCTCGCGTACTCACTCATTCAGAAGTTCCTACAACTTTGTTATGCACATTACGCCCAAATTGTATAACACTCTCGCTCTCTCTCTCTCTCACTCTGTCCCCGTTTGACTCTACGTTGCCAAGCTGTGTGTGTGTGTGTGTTAAAATCACAGAAAATCCAATAACTTGAACAAAACACAAACTTCCTGCTTGCGGTCAAATTATTGGAAATTATATGCAATTTCATTTGCAAAGAGCATGAAGACCTGCTATAGCATTGCTGCTCCTACTTACCTATATTTAGATAACATTGAATGCCGATGGTGGTGGTCAATTCGATTTCCTGATGTTAAGCTCAATGCAATGATGGATTATGATAGAGGAAGAAATATTCTTGTTGAGTTAATTGAAGGAAAATAGTAAGGGTTTTAGCTAAGAGTTTTCTTTAAGTGAATACTAAGGTGAATTTGATCAAAATGAACTCCCAACCAAATTGAATTTTCTTTTGAGAACAGTAATAGCATTGAAGGTTATTATAAGAAACATTTATTTGTCTCAAATATGATAATTAGGATAACTATTGTGTTCAACCGTCGTCGAAGGTGAGTTTCAATTCGTAACAACCTGAAAGGAAACTTTTTCTTTATTTTTTATTTTTAACCAATTATTTATTTTTAGTTTTTTATCCTACCATGAAAGTTTTAATTTCATTTCATTTAGTTGCTCACAAATTTAGTCAATTTGTATAGCTTTTGTTTGCCAACACACACAAACAACTTTGCACGAGTTGTTAGTCAATTCTGTTATTACTTTTTTCTTATTTATAGGCGATTTTTTTTAATTGCTTACTTTTGTGAGTTAATATAATTGTCAACACTCCTCTTTTAGGCAATTTTGATTGATACAACCAAATAAAAACAACATTAAGTATATTTTTATTAAGACAAATAATGACATTGGATGCGGTGAGAAAGAAAACGAAAGACTTAAGACACAAACTTTGATTAGAGCACTCAGAAAAGTAAATGTCTGCATAAAGACAACACTAAATTCTATACAAAAAGGTAATTTCAATAATATCCAATTTGGGTACGATCCCGTTGGGTGTATTGATATTATTACTCGATTTCTAAAGTGGGCGGAGTGATGAATTTGTATGGGAGATACCAGAAGGGGCGGGGCCCTTTCGCAATAGCGTAAGTAGTTTTGGGGAAATATTAAATTGTGCAAAATTTCATAACATTTGGTTGCGCCTTTGTGAAAGTTATCGTGTTTACCAGTCGGACAACCAATCAGACAGACAGACGGACATGGCTCAAACGACTTAAAAATTCATAAATCGAATTTGGTTCAAAGAAACCTAGGGCCTAAAGTAACTTCTTCTATGTGTTACACTTTTGGGTCGTATCAAATGATATATACCCTCCTACCCGTATGGTGAGGGTATAAAAAACATCTTTTTGGTCCACTAATATACCATTTGTACGGAAAAGTACATAAGTGTATCACGAAGTACCTTTATTATACAAAAAAAAAAACAATCACTTTTTAGTATCAAAAAGTACCACATATTGTACCAAAAAGTAAAATTTATAGCAACAAAAAGTGAAATTTATTATACTACAAAGTATAATTTTTGGTACCAAGAAGCATTTTTACTGTACCAAATTGTACAATTTATTATGCCGAAGGGTATTGTACCAAAAGATTCATTTATAGTATTAAAAATTATTTTTGTTGTACCAGAAGTACTTTTAATGTAACACAAAGTATTTTTGTTGTAACACAAAGTATTTTTATTGTAACAAAAAGTACTATTATTTTACAAAAATGGTACTGCTATTGTACCAAAAGTACATTAATTGCACAACAAGTAAAATTTTTTGTAACAAAAAATTACTTTTATTGTAACAAGAAGTACAATATATTGTACCAGAACTGAGTTTTATTATCCCAAAACGTACTTTAAGTGTACAAATAAGTACTTTTATTGTACCAAAAAGTAAACTTATTGTTATAACTGTTATTGTCAGAAAATTTACAATTAATTGTACCAGAAAGTACTTTTATTGTACCAAGAAGTACAATATATTGTACCAGAACTGAGTTTTATTATTCCAAAACGTACTTGTGCACTAAACCAGTTAGTAATTTTCTTGTACCTAAAAGTAAACTTATTGCACCAAGAAAAACTTTCTGGTTACCAAAAAGTACTTTTCCTATACCACAAGGTACAAAGTTCTAGTACTTTTAGTACAATGTATTGTACCAGAACTAAGATTTATTATCACAAAACGTACTGCCAGTTAGTAATTTTCTTGTACCAAAAAGTACATATATTGTACGTAATAGTATATTCATTGTACCAAAAAGTGAATTTTTTATCCAAAAGTAAAATATATTGTACCAGAAAGTACTTTTAAAGTCAAATTTATTATACCAAAAAGTACTTTTTATCGTACTAAATATACTTTTATTGTACTAGTGAGTACTTTAATTGTATCACAAAATTAACGTATTTGTATAAATAAGTACTTTCAATGTACCAAAAAGTGATTTTCTAATACTTTTATTGCGACTAAAAGTACTTTTATTGTGCCAAACAGTAATTTTATCAAAAACTAGTGGGCCCGGCAATGCTTCGCTATTGCATTTTAACTTGTAATGTATTTCACATTTAGGTCTACAAAGTACTTTGAAAACGGTACTTAAGCTCGATAACGATATGTTGAGTTTATTAACTTATGTAACTAATTTCAAGCAACTCCTTTACATGAAAGTTAACAAATTAAGTGTTGTTGTTTTAAATTCTAAATATCAAAGGCTCTATGATGATAGTAAAAAGTTTACCAGCATAGTCATATCTTTTACAAATCGGAAACAGACATTCCGTTAAAGATCAAAATTCAATGTAGTAGCGGTAACCGTCTGTATACTAACTATCTCTTTGGGCGTAAAAAACACTTTTGACATGCCTTCTCCGAATATTGACCGAAAATGATAATTTCGTTTGAAGCTTCATGCCTTTAGCCATAAAAACCTTTTTTTTTGTATTCTTCTCACATGGATCAAGAATATTTCCGAATACTATCTTTGTATTGAACTCGTATTACCATTCTATGAGATAATTCGGTCACCAACGTTTGGCTTTACAAAGTGATGATCTCACGCGCTGTATGGCATTTTACGCCGTCGTGTTGGAACCATTTCTCCTTCAAATAATGTGCAATGAAAAAAAATCAATTGATGTTCCACTGGTTTTAGTTCTTCTACCAGTTGGATATATGAATATAGGCCAAGATCTTTCCTCAGCATTTGCAGAGACCGAGTTGCTGAGAACGGCGTCGGTTCGATAAATTCGAGTCCCCTGTCACACTTACGTCTACAGCGTCGATGGCTTCTATTAGCTGCTCAGATGGATGAGTATATGCGCCATAAACTTCACAAAAGGCAAACAGAACGCGCATTTTGAAAATAAATTTGCAAGATTTGTAAACGTTGTTCTTGTGTAGTCTTTACATGGTGATTTTTCAAAGAAAGTCTCAATGAAAGTCTATCACACTTCACACACCTCGCCTGAATGACGAATTGGTTGACCTAAAATGGCAACAAAACGGTAAATGGGGTTTTGTTGGGGGTCAATTGTACATGAATCAAAATCCTAGCTGATACTTTTTTTAAGATATAAGGATTTTTCGTTTATTTACTCCGTTTTGCGCTTCTTTTAGAAGTGACGTTCGTTGCCCCATGATTATTGAAAGCGTACAGACATCAGCTTTTAAAACACTTCTATCAAAATTTAAGTTTTCTGCACTAAATTAAGCTTTCCCAGCGCGAGCTAGGAATTGATATTACACACAAAGTTTATTGGTGACATTTTCTAACAATTCATCGTAGATTTGGTTACAATTTTTGCGAATAAAAAAACTGGCCCACCTTACTGTTCATATCTCTAGGCGAACTGCAATATACTGTGGAATTTTGACATTTATAACTCTTACTGTAATTTATACTGCAACAACAACATATGTAACAAATCTCATCTTCATACCTCTTATAGTTCATGATATAAAGCCCTTTTTATTTTCATGTTGTATGGGCGGTGCCACGCCCCTTTATCCAATCACAACCAAATATAGCCAGGGACTATCTACAGGTCATCAGTACCATTTGGTAAAATTTTCGTATCAATCGGTGTATTAGAAAAGCCGTTAGAGCGATTTTTGGAAAGGGGGGCGTGGCACCGCCCACTTCCACCTTGGCAGTAATTAGTACTGCTCCAACAACATATATACCAAATCTCATCTTCATACCTCTGATAGTTCATGAGATACAGCCCTTTTGATTTTCAAGTTGTCTGGGCGGTGCCACGCCCCTTTATCCAATCACAACCTTTTATAGCCAGGGACTATCAACAGGTCAACAGTACCATTTAGTTAAATTTTCGTATCAATTGGTCTATTAGAAAAGCCGTTAGAGCGATTTTTGAAAAGGGGGCGTGGCACCGCCCACTTCCACCTTGGCTGTAATTAATACTGCTCCATCCAACAACATATATACCAATTCTCATCTTCATACCTCTGATAGTTCATGAGATACAGCCCTTTTGATTTCCAATTGGACCGAATTGTAAATATAAACCTCACGGAGCCCGAGAGCTTTCCAACGAATGCAAAACCGTGGAAATCGGTTCGTGCGTTCTGGAGTTATAGCGTCAGGAAGGAAAACACGACTTATTTTTATACCGATTTTTCCAATTTCCCGACTTTTCCGGAAGGTTTTCCAAAATTTTACTCCTTGCAATTACGAATAACTGAAAAAAAAATTGAGCCAAATCGGTCCAACCGTTCTCGAGTTTTGCGCTTAGCAACACATTCAGCGACTTATTTTTATATTATAGATTACTTTAATTGTGCCAAAAAGTACTTTAACTTTGCCAAAATGTTATTTTATTGTGCAAAAAAAAATCATTAATTGTACCAAAAGTACATTTATTTTACCAAAAGGTATAAATTATTATACTAAAATGTACTTTTTGGTACAATAATATGTATTTCATTGTGCCAAAAAGTACTTTCAATGTACTTACAAGTACTTTTATTGTACCACAACATAAAATTTTTGTATCAAAAGTACAATTTGTTGTACCAAAAAGTACTTTTACAGTAGCGGAACATAGCATTAATTGCACCAAAAGTACATTTATTTTACCAAAAAGTACAAATTATTGTACTAAAAAGTACTTTTTGGTACAATAACATGTATTTCATTGTGTCAAAAAGTACTTTTGTTGTATCAAAAAGTACTTTAATTGTGCCCAAATGAAGATTTAGTGTACCAAAAAGTATATTATTTGCACCAAAAGTACTTTTCTTGTACAAAAAGTACTTTCCTTGTACCAACATTTAGTTTTATTGTACCAAAAAGTACTTTTGTTGTACCACAATCAAAATTTATTATACTATACTATTGGACCGGCCGTGGCATTGTGGTTAGAACTCGCGACTAACAAGTAGAAGATCCGTGGTTCGATTACCGGCTGCAGTCACCTATGTTTTTCTTTCATTGCCGGCCACCTCGGTGTTATCGACAGCAATTTCGCAGTATTGTTTCGTATCAATCGGTAAGTCTAGTAAAAACTTCTCAAACAGTGACGTTCGCATTTGTCGATAAACAACAAGTAGGTAGGTTAGTTGTGAATCTAAAATAGACAACAGCGTATACAACAGTGCAAGAAATTATCCCACACCTCATTCATGGGCTGTAAAGAGTTATTAAGTTAAGTTAATTTTACTAAAAAGTAATTTTATTGAAAGCACTAATTATTGTCCAAGAATTACTTTCGAAATATTTAAAATAGCTTTAATAGTAGCTGGAAGCAAAACAGCTGACTTGGAATACTTGAGATTTCTCTCCCTTTAATATTTACAACTAGTGGGCCCGGCAATGCTTCGCTATTGCACATTAACTTGTAATATATTTCACATTTAGGTCTACAAAGTACTTTGAAAACGTTCATCAGCAAAGTCATATCTATAGTGCTTACATGTAGATTAAGTTTTTTCTGTATGTAGGGCGAAAAGCCACTTCTTCCAAAAATCGGAAACAGACATTCCGCTAATTTTAATAATTTTTATTTTGATCTGTACTAGCGGATACTAACTATCTTTTTGGGCATAAAAAACATTTTGTTATGCCTTCTCCGCCTATTGACCGCATATGAAAATTCCGTCTGAAGCTTCATGCCTTTAGCCATAAAAACTTCATTTGTCATGTCTTCTTATCACACGGATCAAGAATATTCCGGAATACTATTTTTGTATTAAACTCGTATTACCATTTTTTTGAGATAATTCGGTCACCAATGTTTGGCTTAACAAAGTGATGGTCTCACGCGCTGTATGGCATATTACACCGTCGTGTTGGAACCATTTCTCGTTCAAATAATGTGCAATGACATGATAAATAAAAAAAATCACTTGATCGTCCACTGGCTCAAATTCTTCCACCAGTTAGATCTTATATAGATGCAGGCCAAGATCTTTCTTCAGCATTTGCATAGACCGAGTTGCTGAGAATGGCGTCGGTTTGATAAATTCGAGTCCCCTGTCACACTTACGTCTAAAACGTCGATGGTTTCTATTAGTTGCTCAGATGGATCATTATATGCATCCTCATCTTCACAAAGGGCTCCATAAGTTTGGCGAACAGAACGTGCATTTTGAAAATAAATTTGCAAGATTTGCAAACGTTGTTCTTGTGTAGTTTTTACATGGTGATTTTCCAAAGTATACTAAAAGAAGTTCTATACGTCAAAAAAATTACCCCATATATAGGTTATTTACAAATATTTGCTTATGTTACCTCTGACATACTTTAAAAATGTTAATTGTGCCCCAATAAAACAAAAGGTGTTTTCCAGTATAACTACAATGAATATTGCATTTTTTTCTGAAAAGTAACTGGTGATAACGGACCATTATTTGATACAGTTTAAATATTTAACTATTGAAGTGCGTGGCAGCGCCTCGGCACTTTTTACTTATTAAGTTCCAAATAGCCTATTCATTAGGGCGGAACAATTTGTTCGCGTCTAAAAAAACGTGGTAATCGTATACCAGTATCGCAATGTACGATGAATTCTTAGACAATTTCGCTTAGAAACTATATGTCTACAATCAATTTCTAGTTCGCGCTGAGAAGCATGAAGATTTCAGGTTTAGGTACAGTGAAACTTCGATATAACGAATCTAGAGGGGACCGAAAAATACTTCGTTATAGCTATTGATTCGTTATACATATGCATTGTGAAACCTTGGTATAACGAAATTTAAAGAAATACGAAAGAAATTCGTTATAACTTTAGTTTTTTTTGTCCGAATTGTATTTTACACGAAAATACTAGTATAATAATAAAAATTAACTATTTAAGAGGTAAATAAAAAATTAAGTTTTTATTATTTTTTTATTTTATTACATTTTAGTAAAATATTGTGTAATTTTTGTTTGTTTTTTCTCGTACAGAAATTGATTTACGCTTTAATACACTCATTTTGACAAAGAACCAAAACAGAACTGACTATGTAATTTGTGGCGCTTTACATTTTAACCTGCAAAGACATTTACCTTTCGTTGGTTTTAAAAGGGAATTCCCCGTTTTGCTTAAAATTTAATTTTGCTTTATGCTTTATTCTGACTTCGTTGTATGGAGACTATAGTTCAAGACTTCGTTATGTAGAGGCTTTTGATAATGACTTACACACTTAAAATGTTATATGTATGTATTACTCAATTATAATTTCGTTGTATAGAGGCTTTTGAAAAAATACTTCGCTCTATAGAGGCTTTATAGATCAGAATTTTTTCGTTATAGCTATAGAGCATTTTTGTATGAAAAACTTTGCAATAAAAAGGTTTTTTCAAGGGTCTCAGCTAAAAATTCGTTATATTGAGTTTTTCGTTATAACGAAGTTCGTAATATCGAAGTTTCACTGTATATTTTTAGCAATTTTTGCAGTTACGTCAGACGTACCATCCCGATGTTTGGAGACCAAGACGAAGAGAATAGTATATTTTTGACATTGTTTTGAATCCCGCCCAATATTCTGAAAAATGATTTTTAAAAACTTAATTTCCGTATGCCAACTCTCAGAGGTCATAACTTTTTAACCAATACATAGATTTGCTTCTGTAATACCTCATTTACTTTGCTGAGAAATTAGTTTTACGCAGGGGGTCTCGAAAAATATATATCTGAAGTATTCGGTTTGTGCTCATTTAAAAACCAAAAAAAATTACTTCTTGTAAGCGCGGAATACCTTGTGTTATCGAATATTGCCATTTTCACCCCCTAAATGTAGAAAAATCCAAACAATGTGTAGCCTATGTTACTCGCGGGGTTATTCGGAAGATTCCCTGAAAATTTCATCAAAATCGGTCTAGCCGTTTTCGAGTCCATACGTTACATATATACACACATCCTCTTTTATATATATAGATTGGTCTGTTAAACATTCAAACAAACTTCACTACCATACTAGATCCAAAATCCGTTTCTTAGTCGCATTTATAACGCTTACTTAGTCCCGACTTGATAGCTCCAACAAACTTCCTGATTCACCAACAATACCTCTTCACATTTAAAAGTTATCATCATCAAGCTAGGAACCCAGTTACCCACCAGGCTGGGAGTGGTCATCTTTGGACTTCAGTATGTTAGCTCCGCCATCATCTTTTAATTTTGTATATGTCGTCCTACCTTGAATTAGTATTCTTAGTGTAGTTCTGCTTTTAAGAGTCGATTCGCAGCCATAACGGTATCGCTCCGTGAATATATAGCATATTCCATACTAAACTTTTTATCTCATCTGGTGCGGGAACCAACTTGATCCTATGTATTTACTAGTCTGCAATATTCTTTGTTAAGAGTTTGAAGCAACATTGTCTCCAACAAAATTGGTTAAAATCATAAAATTTGTAGTGCAGTTCTTAGAGAAATGGAACACAGTATCCGAGTGTATTGCTGAGAACTTAAAATTTAGATAAACGCGTATACGAAAAAAACGACTATATGAAAATAATGATTATATCGTCCCCTTAATATAACAATAGTGTATGTGCTCATACACCATAATTTTTTTATTGCATATTTAGAATCTCCACCATTGATTCTATGCCTGGTCAAAATTTCGTCAAAATCTACTTCCACAAAGTTCGTCAAAAGGTCATTGGAAAAAATAGTGTATAATTTCTTCTTCGAAAGTTTCATAGACATCCGATTTGACGAAAACTTTAAACTCGATTTTCTCAAAACACCAAAAAAATTATACACTATTGTTTTATTAAGGGGACGATATGACATTTCATTCGCTGTATTATATTGTTGGCCTGGCCTGACTTTGTCTCTTGTTGTTATCTGGTATTGTAACTATTCTTTCTATGGTATCAGAAACTGTCAACCATTTTCACACAAGTGATAACATATGTAGCCGGGCGTTGACAATAAATTGTTTGCCTAACAAGTTGTCTGAAATACAATTAAGTCGGCCTACTATAACAACAGACAATGGATTGAGAGTTAATCCCTAATTGACCTCTTTTACTACAGCCATCCAATTCGAGCTAATTTGTTAATGTTTTCTGATCATTTAAAAAACCTAAACTAAATTTCGATCATTGCAAGTATTTGCCAAATTTAGTGGAATTTCAACGATTTGTGTGTGTTTACCAGCAATATTTTATGAAATTTGAGTTTTTATCTTCAGACATCTGTGAATGTGTGCATGTGGTCTTCTCAAATGCCTGAGTAGCACTTGAAATCATCGTTGTAAATTACTTACGTTTAAGCCATGTCTTTAACGTGTTAACCAATATGTTAACCACTCTTACAGCAGTAATGAAACGCAAGTTGGTAAAGTTTTGCGGTTTTGTTGCTTGTTAAATAACTCATTTTATTGCTTACATACATATGTATATGCCAATGTATATACAAGTATTTGTTAAAATATGTGTTATAGTTGTAATCTTTTATTATGCTTTTACAATGTTTATTATCACTTGTTGTCCCCTTTAATATTAATACGTTTTTTTTCATTTTATAATTCAAAGCCTCAGTGACAATCACCAACAGCAGCAGCAGCAGCAGCAGCAACAATTGCAACACCAATTACATTCACATACACAGCAGCAGCAACTGCAGCCCCAACCGGCTTTACCAGAGCAACAGTCCAGTGTACAGCAACAACAACAACTCCAGCTGGAACAACAGCTGAAACTACAGCATCAACAGCTGTTGCAGCAACAGCAATTGATCAAACAGCAACAGTTACTGCATCAGCAACAGCAACAATTGCAACAGCAACAGTTGGAGCAACAGCAATTGCATCAACTTCAACAGCAGCAGCAGCAGCAGCTACAGCAAGAGTCTAATCAACACCAAACCACCAACTACCACACTCAACTAGCCTATGCCACTCCAGCTCCTTCGCCGTCAATTGCCATGACAACAGCCAGCACAACGAGTCCAAACTTACACCATCAACTGGCACCCTCCACCATTGTGTCACCTAACACAGCCAACGAAGCATCACCACCACCACCACCAACCCAACACTCTGCAGCACATCAAGCCCCTGCGCCACCACCAGCAATAAACTCCCCATCATTCCAACGGCCACGCAACCATAATATGCCACCATTTGTAACCGCTCCGGGTGCACGCTTCTTAGCCAATAATTACTATCGCCAGCCGCCCCGTCATCCCGCACTGGTGTACGGTCCCCCACCAAATGCCATCCACTATTCTAAGCAATACAAATATGCACCCATGCGTTTTGTGTACGACCGCAAACTGCCATATTCCACGAAAACGTTGCCTTATCCTCCCTCGTTCATTTCCATAACCAGCACCACTAGCACCACCGAGAAGCCTTTGAAATACGATCAGGGTCCCGAGCACAGCTACAGCTATGACCACAAGGCGGCCTACAACAAAGTGCCGGATTTCTTTGTTCACCGCTCGTCCAAGTCTTTGTTGGATTCCTATATACCCAGTTGGCAGGTAATGAAATTGCTGCAGCAATATCAGCATCAAGTCCATCATCAACAGGGCACTCAACAGCTAAATAATAAGAATCTGCATACTTTGGCAGTGCCATTCAAGAGAAGTTTCCAAAGGCACACCAATACAAATCAGGGAAATCAATAGAGAAACTCACTCAAGTCGCAAAATTATCTTAATTTTTATAAATATTATTATAAAACAAAAACTATTTAAAAAATTATCGTTAATATTTAATAAAGAGTAAACTGTAAAGAAAAAGCCAAAAGAAAAAAATTAATTTTATTGTCCACGTGTGAGAAGTTAAAGGCGAAGGTTAAAGTATTAAAAGGTTTTTAATATTTTGATCATGTAAAATTTACCAAATTATATTTAATTATGAAAAAATATTTAAGTTTTTGATGAATATAAAGGAAATATGTCATTGTGAAAAAAAAGCCACTCAAAAGACTTAAGACACGAACTTTTTACAATTTTGACTTCAGTATTTTGCTTGCTGTAACATTAACTAAAGCAAACGAAAGACTTAAGACGCAAAACTTAATATTTTTGGCCTAACAACAAAATCTTAATTTCGTAATTTAATATTTCTGTGTTTCAGACGAAAGATTTAAGAAACGAACCTGATTATATTATTTTTAGCTTAACGATCAGAAAGGTTATTTACTGTCAACATAAATGGCAATTCGTTGTCACTCACTAGGATGACGCGTTTCGAACTCCATGACGAGTTTATCATCAGACCCCTTTGTGACGAATTGTTGCATTTTGGTACATCATCAGCTGTATATATATCTACAGTTATGTGCAATGTCCACATGCGAAGTAGATATCAGCCGAAAATGTCCATGCATCAATCCATGAATTAACCATTTATATTGACATGAGAATCCGAAACGCGTCATCCTAGTGAGTGACAACGAATTGCCATTTATGTTGACAGTAAATAACCTTTCTGATCGTTAAGCTAAATTAACAAATTTGGGGACCGGCCGTGGCATAGTGGTTAGAACACGCGACTACCATGCGGGAGATCGCAGGTTCAAACCTGGCTCAAGTCATCTTAAAAAAGAAAAAAAAATAAATAAAATTTTCTTTCATTGTCGGCTCCTCTCGAATGTTGTTTGACAGCAACTTCGCAGTATTAAGCGTCGATTCAATCGTCGTGTCTAGTAAGAGCTTCTCAAACAGTGACGTTCGCATTCGTCGATAAACAAGTAGGTGCCGTTAGTTGTGAATCTAAAAATAGAAAGCGTGTTAATTCACAACAACGCGAGAAGCTATCCCATACCTCATTCATGGGGTGCAAAGGGAAATTAAGTAAGTAGTAATATTTTTAATACTTTTAATATTTTAAATATTTTTTATATTTTTAATATCTATAATAACTTTAAAATTTGTAGTATTTTTTATATTTTCAATATTTTTATTATCTTTAATATTTTTAACATTTTGAATATTTTTAATTTTTTTTATACTTTGAATATTTTTATATGTTTAATATTTTAAAGTTTTTTAATGTTTTTAATATCTATTATAATTTGAAAATTTGTAGTATTTTTAAATTTTAAATATTTTTAATATTTGTAAATTTTTTATATTTTGAATATTTTTATATTTTTAATTTTTTTAAGATATTTAATATTTTTAATATTTTAAACATTTTTAATAATTTTAATACTCGTACAATTTTTAATGTTTTTAATACTTCATATATTTTAAATATTTTTCATACCTTTAAAATTTGTTGATATATTTTTTTAGTTTAATATTTTTAATTATTTTTAGTATATTTAATATTTTTAATATATTTAATATTTTTATTATTTATAATATTTTTAATATTTTCGGTATATTTAATATTTTTGGTATATTTAATATTTTTAATAATTTTTATATTTTAATTTTTTTTAATATTTTTAATAATTTTAATATTTTAAATATTTTTAATATTTTAAACATTTTTAATATTTTTAAAATTTTAAATATTTTTAATATTTTGAATATTTTGAATATTTTGAATATTTTGAATATTTTTATAATTTTTAATATTTTTAATATTTTGAATACTTTTAATTTTTTTGATATTTTTTATTATTTTTTTTATTTAAAAGATTTTTAATATTTTTAGTAGTTTTAATATTATTAATATTTAAAATATTTTTAGTATTTTTTATAATTTTTATGTAATTTTAATATTTTTTATGTTTTTAATATTTCGAATATTTATATATTTTATTCTAGTGGGCCCGGCAATACTTTGCTATTGCATTTTAACTTGTAATAAATTTCACATTTAGGTCTACAAAGTACTTTGAAAACGGTACTTAAGCTCGATTACGATATGTTGAGTTTATTAACTTACGTAACTAATTTCAAGCAACTCCTTAACATGAAAGTTAACAAATTAAGTGTTGTTGTTTTAAATTCTAAATATCATAGGCTCTATGACGATAGTAAAAAGTTAATCAGCAAAGTCATATTTTTTACAAATCGGTAACTGTGGGTATACTTACTATCTCTTTGGGCGTAAAAAACACTTTTGACATGCCTTCTCCACCTATTGACCGAAAATGAAAATTTCGTTTAAAGCTTCATGCCTTTAGCCATAAAAACCTCTTTTGCCATGTCTTCTTCTCACATGGATTAAGAATATTTCCGAATACTATATTTGTATTGAACTCGTATTACCATTCTATCAGATAATTCGGTCACCAACGTTTGGCTTTACAAAGTGATGATCTCACGCGCTGCATGGCATTTTACGCCGTCGTGTTGGAACCATTTCTCCTTCAAATAATGAGCAATGTCATGATATATAAAAAAAATCAATTGATCGTCCACTGGTTTTAGTTCTTCTACCAGTTGGATATATGAATATAGGCCAAGATCTTTCCTCAGCAGAGACCGAGTTGCTGAGAACGGCGTCGGTTCGATAAATTCGAGTCCCCTGTCACACTTACGTCTACAGCGTCGATGGCTTCTATTAGCTGCTCAGATGGATGAGCATATGCACCATAAACTTCACAAAGGGCAAACAGAACGCGCATTTTGAAAATAAATTTGCAAGATTTGCAAACGTTGTTCTTGTGTAGTCTTTACATGGTGACTTTTCAAAGAAAGTCTCAATGAAAGTCTATCACACTTCACACACCTCGCCTGAATGACGAATTGGTTGACCTAAAATGGCAACAAAAACGGTAAATACGGTTTTGTTGGGTGTCAATTGTACATTAAAAATCCACATGAATCAAAATCCTAGCTGATACTGTTTTTAAGATAAAAGAATTTTTCGTTTATTTACTCCGTTTTGCGCTTCTTTTAGAAGTGACGTTCGTTGCCTCATGATTATTAAAAGCGTACAGACTTCAGCTTTTAAAACACTTCTATCAAAATTTAAGTTTTCTGCACTAAATTAAGCTTTCCCAGCGCGAGCTAGGAATTGATATTACACACAAAGTTTACTGGTGACATTTTCCAACAATTCATCGTAGATTTGGTTACAATTTTTGCGAATAAAAAAACTGGGCCACCTTACTGTTCATATCTCTAGGCGAACTGCAATATACTGTGGAATTTTGACATTTATAACTGTTTATTTTAAAAGGGGTGTGGTACAGCCCACTTCCACTCTAACTGTAATTTATACTGCAACAACAACATATGTAACAAATCTCATCTTCATACCTCTTATAGTTCATGATATAGAGCCTTTTTATTTTCATGTTGTATGGGCGGTGCCACGCCCCTTTATCCAATCACAACCAAATATAGCCAGGGACTATCTACAGGTCATCAGTACCATTTGGTAAAATTTTCGTATCAATCTGTCTATTGGGAAAGCCTGCAGAGCGGTTTTGAAAAGGGGGCGTGGCACCCCCCACTTCCACGCTGGCTGTAATTAATACTGCTCCAACAACATATGTATATACCAAATCTCATCTTCATACCTCTGATAGTTCATGAGATATAGCCCTTTTGATTTTCAAGTTGTATCAGCGGTGCCACGCCCCTTTATCCAATCACAACAGGTCAACAGTACCATTTGGTAAAATTTTCGTATCAATCGGTCTATTAGAAAAGGCGTTAGAGCGATTTTTAAAAAGGGGGCGTGGCACCGTCCACTTCCACCTTGGCTGTAATTAATACTGCTCCAACAACATATATACCAAATCTCATCTTCATACCTCTGATAGTTCATGAGATACAGCCTTTTTGATTTTCAAGTTGTATGGGCGGTGCCACGCCCCTTTGTCCAATTGGACCGAATTGTAAATATAAACCAAGTTTATGCAAATCGGACCAGCCGTTTGTGAGTTATAAAGTCACAACACACTTGCAACAATTTTTTATATATATAGATATTTATAATTTGTTATATATTTGAATGAGTCAGATAATTTAATTGTTTATCTATAACGTATGTGAAGCCTGAGGTTTTACCTTATTAATGTGGAAAATCTAATACTCAAAGTTCGTGTCTTAAGTCTTTTGTTATAATGCCGTTGATATTTGTTTTACAGTAAAAGTTTATCCCTCCGCGCCAAAAAATGACGTGATCTAATCCACTAATGTATTTCTCCCATGTCTCTAAGAAATATGATTCGTTTCTTACAAGACATAAGAAACAATTCATATGACGAATCAATGACTAAGAAGGAAAAGTTAACTAATATCTATATCTATATCTATATCTATATCTATATCTATATCTATATCTATATCTATATCTATATCTATATCTATATCTATATCTATATCTATATCTATATCTATATCTATATCTATATCTATATCTATATCTATATCTATATCTATATCTATATCTATATCTATATCTATATCTATATCTATATCTATATCTATATCTATATCTATATCTATATCTATATCTATATCTATATCTATATCTATATCTATATCTATATCTATATCTATATCTATATCTATATCTATATCTATATCTATATCTATATCTATATCTATATCTATATCTATATCTATATCTATATCTATATCTATATCTATATCTATATCTATATCTATATCTATATCTATATCTATATCTATATCTATATCTATATCTATATCTATATCTATATCTATATCTATATCTATATCTATATCTATATCTATATCTATATCTATATCTATATCTATATCTATATCTATATCTATATCTATATCTATATCTATATCTATATCTATATCTATATCTATATCTATATCTATATCTATATCTATATCTATATCTATATCTATATCTATATCTATATCTATATCTATATCTATATCTATATCTATATCTATATCTATATCTATATCTATATCTATATCTATATCTATATCTATATCTATATCTATATCTATATCTATATCTATATCTATATCTATATCTATATCTATATCTATATCTATATCTATATCTATATCTATATCTATATCTATATCTATATCTATATCTATATCTATATCTATATCTATATCTATATCTATATCTATATCTATATCTATATCTATATCTATATCTATATCTATATCTATATCTATATCTATATCTATATCTATATCTATATCTATATCTATATCTATATCTATATCTATATCTATATCTATATCTATATCTATATCTATATCTATATCTATATCTATATCTATATCTATATCTATATCTATATCTATATCTATATCTATATCTATATCTATATCTATATCTATATCTATATCTATATCTATATCTATATCTATATCTATATCTATATCTATATCTATATCTATATCTATATCTATATCTATATCTATATCTATATCTATATCTATATCTATATCTATATCTATATCTATATCTATATCTATATCTATATCTATATCTATATCTATATCTATATCTATATCTATATCTATATCTATATCTATATCTATATCTATATCTATATCTATATCTATAGAAATATCTATATTACATATGAAATCTCTGCTGTCAAATCTTACAAACGTATGGAATAATGAAATTGTAACTTTAGGAGCAACGTTTGCTGCTTAAGTGTTGTGCTTCACAGAACTTTTGCGTCAATTAGATTTGATTGTTTTTACCCATTTATAGTAATGATCACCAACTTTTAAGGGACATAACTTAGGTAATCCCTCATATCGTTACATTTATATGCACTGACATCCCACAAATCGGAGCCAACAGACTAAAGAGTTCATTTTCAATTGTAGACATTATTAACAGTTTGCCTGCCCGATTTTATTTTTGATGCGTACTAAACCCTTTGTGACAACTTTTGTAAGATTCCAACCAAACGTGTAAGTTTTTTCAAACAAATCACCGCCATAAATCGTGATTAGCGCTAGAAAAAATTACTAAATCAGTTTCGTGCTATAAAATTAAGATATGACACAAATTGTTGAAAAATTACTTTCATTACTAAGCGAGAGTGAGAAAAAATACCACCAGATCACCACAAAGTGTGCCAGTATGACTGGCAAGACTTACGCTAGACGCTGCTAAAAACTCGCTTGGGAGATTACTAAGCTAGGGAAGCAGCGCATGTGAATTCGTATGCGAGTAATGAGGCGCCTTAGTCAAAGCAATCTAACGAATTCCACACCTTTACTAGCCCCCCTCGGAGGAGGAGAAGGATGATGATGAAGATGAAGTAGATGATGATGGCGACGGTGGCGATGACGATGACAACGTTGTTGAACAAGAATACGACGCAGAAGTTGAAGATGACAGTGCTAAATTTTTATGCAAGTAGGAAGTAAAATTGCAACAAAAAGATGGCTTATAACTTAGAGTAGCGCTGGGATGTTTTTAGTTTTTGTTTTTCAATTTTTTTTTTCGTGTTGTTGGTTTAGGCTGCGAACCATCAGCCTCTTTTTTTGCTACTACTGATCAAGGCAAAAATTGTGATTTTTTATTTGTGTTAAATTGCGATGGCAAGATTGGAATTACATTTTCTATGAGCTTATTTATATTAGATTGTTGGTGAAGAAGAAAAAGCGCAACACATACACAGAGAGCGCTTAAGTTGTTAGCGTTAAGTGGCGTTTTATGATGCAATACTTAGCTGTTATCGTATGTGTTGTTAATATTTAATTGGTGAAAGAGTTTTGCCAGTGAGTGATAGAAATCTGATTTTCATATAATGTTGTGTGTGTAATTATATAGGAGTGCAAACAGCAAACAATTTGCTGGTAAATTATGGGAAATATAGACGGTCAAATAATAACAAATGCAGTCAGCACATATAATTTATGGAAGTAAAAGGAATAGAAAATTGTCTATAACAATAAATCGAAGTAGCCCTTTATAAAAAATATTATAGGACAACATAACATATATAATTTTTAATATATTTACGATATGTATAAAAAATATGTAAACTATTATAAATCACAAATATGACAAATATTACAAAAATTCAAGTTATTAGAAATTGAAAATATTAAACACATTTTAAGTGTGACAGAAAAACAATCTGGAGCAACAAAACACTGAAGGTGCACAGTATGTGATTTGCACCTTTTCTAACAACAAAAGATTTGTTAAAAATATTAAAAATATTAAACCGGCCGTTGCATAGTGCTTAGAACACGCGACTACCATGCGGGAGATCACAGGTTCAACTCCTGGCTCCAGTCATCTTAAAAAAAAAAGAAAATAATTGTCTTTCATTGTCGGCTCCCCTCGAATGTTGTTGACAGCAACCTCGCAGTATTAAGTGTCAAGTAAATCGGCATGTCTAGTAAGAGTTTCTCAAACAGTAACGTTCGCACTCGTCGATAAACAAGTTGGAGCCTAAAGTTGTGAATCTAAAAATAGAAATCGTGTTAATTCACAATGATGTATCGGTTCTGGCGGTATTCGAGAGAAAAATACTCCGTAAAATATATGGGCCCATCATCGTCAACGGAGAGTATCGGCGTCGTATGAATCATGAGCTGTACGAGCTGTACACTGACATTGACGTGGTCAAACGCACTAAGGTGCAACGGTTGCGTTGGCTAGGTCATGTTGTACGCATGGACGAAAATGCTCTAGCTCGAAAAGTCTTCGACAATGAACCCGATGGACGGCGCAGAAGAGGGCGACCTAAACTCCGTTGGAAAGACCAGGTTACTGAGAACCTTACAGAACTCGGTGTGACTAACTGGAGAAGAAGCGCAGAAGATCGAGGCGCTTATAATATTTTTCTACGTGCGGTATATAATCCACTGGGATTGCATAGAAGTACCAGCTAAGTAAGTAAGTAAGTTAATTCACAACAACGCGAGAATTAAGTTTTAAGTTTTTTAATTAAAATATTAAAAGTAATTAATTGGTTGGTTGGTTGGTGTGCGGGCATCTCCATCTTCGAGGAGAACACTTAGGTCCTTATGGACCCATTGTGACACCCGTTGGGCATTTACGCCATCCCTTCAACCCATGCTATCAGCGCGTGTGCTGCCTGATTGCGTTGCCAGTTGTCGATTGGGTATCCGGAGTTTCGATCCAATCCGTCCAGTTTATAATTTTACAAAAGTTGTTGATCCTTCCTATATCCAACGATGCAAGTTCCTCTAAACCATTTAGGAAGGGTTTCCCCAGGGTTTCCAGTCTCCTTCTGTATAGCGCTGGGCAATCACATATAATGTGGTCGGTGGATGGTTTACTGCTGCCGCAGTAGTTGCATTCGCTTTTCGTTGCAAATCCCATTCTGCTCGCATGTCTGCCTATGCGTCCATGTCCCGTCAGATAGGTAATAATTTTCCTTATCTGGTCCCTTTCAAGACTTACCAGATACAATGTACGTTTCGCGTTGTATTCTGGTCAAGTCTTTTTGGTCTTTCTTCAGGTTTCTTCATTCTTACATATGTCGTTTGCAATGGTACTTTTACAGGTGGATATAGGGCGAAGTGCTACGTGTTCAACGTCACTTTCCTGCAGGGCTGAGCCCTGTCTGGCCTCTTCATCCGCTCTACAGTTGCCCTCGATTCCGCTGTGTCCGGGTATCCACGTAATCAGAACTCTGTTATTCCTGGATATCTCGTTAAGAGATTTCCGACAGGCACTGACCACTTTCGATTTGATGTCACAGGACTTCAATGAGTTTACCGCCGCTAGACTATCCGTGAAAAGGAGAATATCCTCCTGTGATATCTTCCTCACGTTGATCATGTCCGCGGCTCGTTTAATAGCAAGTATTTCCGCTTGGAAAACGCTGCAGTAGTCTGGAATTCTCGATATTATACTTAGGCCTAGATCCGCGGAGTAGATACCATAGCCGACATTGTCATCCAGTTTGGACCCATCGGTAAAGATGTTTATTGATCCATACATTGCGTTCTAGTTCTCTGCCCACTCCTTTCTGGTGGGCGTTTTGATTTCGTAGAGGATGTTTGATTTCCGTGTATTGAGCACGTAGTCAGTTTCAAGTGAGATGTTGATATGGTTCAGGATCCTTGAATGTCCTATGGAAGGATCCCAATGTTCAATCTCGTTTAGTCGAATATCTGATTTGAGAGCGGAGCATTTGCAGCTCAGATCAGGTGGTAGTAGATTGAGTATCGTGTAGAGAGCCTTAGAGGGGGTCGATCTCATATATCAGGTTATCAGAATCATATTACCGGTATTCTATCGCAGAAGTCGGTAGGTGCGACGGTTATAGTGTTTCACCCTCCCCTAGGGAAGTGGGTATCCGATAGGATTTCCAAGATTTCCTTTGAGGATTCAGTCCAGGTACCATCATTTTTCATTATGTATGCCGGGGCGCTGGTTGTCGAGGATAATATTTTCCTAAGTCTACTTACCTCTGCGGTTTTTTCGACATCGTTGGTATATTTCCTCCATGAAGATCTTTTTGCCTTCTTTAGTAGTTTCTTGAAGAGTCTTAGATTCTCCTTGTACTCCTCCCATTGGCCTGTTCTCTTGGCCTTGTTGAAGGGTTTTCTGGTGGAAGCACGGGATCTAGAAATCTCATCGTTCCACCATGGATGCTTCTGCTTTTTCCCATCTTTCCGTCTTGGGCAGGATTTCCTGGTGCTTAAGGCCAGGGCTTTTGTAACTTTTCCTACCATGCTGTCCAACTTTTGTGGGTTGTCAATGGTGAGGTCAGTTGTATTCGGTAGGAGCCTTGCAAGGTGTTCCCTGTAGACGTCCCATTTCATACGTCTCTTGTTGAAGGTTACTATCGGCTTCGTTATTTGAGCAGATATTTCAAAGGAAATGTATTGGTGGTCGGAGAAGGAGTGAACATCTTCAACCCGCCAGTTTGATATCAAGTCGTTTTCGGCATTGGAAATTGTCAGGTCTATAACCTGTTCAGTGATCGAGTTAATAAAGGTGGGCGTATCTCCCTGGTTATGCACTACTAAGTTCCTACTTAGAATATAATTAAAGAGTAACTCACCTCGTTTGTTGATCGTTTTACCTCCCCACAGCGTGTGGTGTGCGTTTGCATCCATTCCGACAACGAGGGTGGTCTTGTTGTGTTCCGCCGTTAGTACTGCTTTCTTCAGTTCATCTGATGGGGGGTTTTGGTCTTCGTATGGTAGATATTATACAAATTTAATAATAGTATTAAAAGTATTAATAATATTAAAAATATTAAAAATTTTAAAAATATTAAAAATATTAAAAATATTTTTAATATTAAAAATTCTTCAAATATTAAAAATATTAGAAATGCAAAAAATGTTAAAAATATTAAAAATATTAAAAATTTTAAAAATATTATAAATATTAAAAATATTAAAAATATTACAAATATTAAAACTATTAAAAATATTGAAAATATTAAAATTATTAAAAATATTAAAAATATTAAAGCTATTATAACTATTAAAAATATTAAAATATTAATAATATTAAAAATATGAACAATATTAAAATATTGAAAATACTAAAAATATTAAAAATATTAGAAATTTTAAAAATGTTAAAAATATTAAAAATATTAATAATATTAAAAATATTAAAAATATTAAAAATATTAAAAATATTAAAAATACTAAAAATAATTAAAAATATTAAACTAATAAAAAATATCAAAAATATTAAATATATTAAAAATATTATATATATAAAAAATTTTAAAGATATGAAAAATATATTAAATATTAAAAATATAAAAAATATTAAAAAAATTAGAAATATTAAAAATATTAAAGGTATTAAAACTATTTAAAATATTAAAAATATTAAAATTACCGAAAAATTATAAAAAATACTAAAAATAACAAAAAAAAATTAATATTATTAAAACTATTTAAAATATAAAAAATACTAAAATTTTTAAAAACATTAAAAATACTCAAAATATAAAATATAAAAATATTAAAAATATTAAAAATATTAAAAATATTAAAAATATTAAAAATATTAAAAATATTAAAAATATTAAAAATATTAAAAATATTAAAACTATTAAAATTATTAAAACTTTTAAAAATATTAAAAATATTAAAAATATTAAAAATATTAAAAATATTAAAAATATTAAAAATATTAAAAATATTAAAAATATTAAAAATATTAAAAATATTAAAAATATTAAAAATGCTCTTGTTTGTTATTGTCGATCTGTAAGAAGTATGAATATGTTTTAACACTTAAGGTTGTGATAATGAGTGGAGAAGGCACAGCAAACGGCACTGATGATGATGGTTTGGCAACCATCGAAATAGCTATCTGCCCTGCCAGCTGTCAACATAATACATTTCACACAACTCTTGTAAAACAAATTCTATTAGCGATAATAGAAAACTGATCTCAAACCGAACAATGAAAAACATATTCAATATTAAAAATATTAAAAATATTAAAAGTATTAAAAATATTAAAAATATTAAAAATATTAAAAATATTAAAAATATTAAAAATATTAAAAATATTAAAAATATTAAAAATATTAAAAATATTAAAAATATTAAAAATATTAAAAATATTAAAAATATTAAAAATATTAAAAATATTAAAAATATTAAAAATATTAAAAATATTAAATAGATAATATTAAATTTTTTTTTTTTTTTTTTGCGGGCAAGAAGTTAAAAATGCATTCTTGCATTCACGATACGCCGTCGCCAGTCGTGATATGTCGGGCTCTCCCATTTGGGCCTACAGACTAAAAGACCCCCTTGTCTCCATCCAGGAAATTAGTCCACTCCGGAACCGCGTTTGCATTACTTCGGGGTGGTTTCATGTAGGCTGAGTCAGCCATCGTCCGCTTACATACATTCTTGTGTGGAGTTCAGTCTGTTGCATCCAGATAGGGTTTTTTCAACCGCAAGATGTCTTCGCAGTACTGTTTTATTGCTCGCCAGTTACCTTCATCTCTAACCATCAGTTCCGTAAGATTCGACACCGATATTGGTCCTGTAACATCTTCCACTTGTCGCCTCTTCTGGGCCCATCGGGTACATTTAAAGAACGTATGTTCGGCATCATCAACTTTATCCTCATCTTCATACAAGCAGTACGGTGTGCAACACTTCCCCATTCTAAACAGATACTTCCTGAAGTATCCGTGTCCAGTCAGCATCTGCGTCAGGTAATAATCTACTTCTCCATTTTTTCTTTTTAACCAATTGTCAAGACGTGGAATTAGTTTGGCCGTCCATCTGCCCTTGCTTTCTGCGTTCCATCTTGCCTGCCAAGTCTGTAGGGTATTTTGCCTTATCTCTTCCTCTTCGCCTTCTTCTAACGCATTTGCTTGCTTCTCCTGCCATATTTTCCTTCTCTCCTGGATTTTCAGATCAATGGGGATTGTACCCGCAATGACGAGAGCGGCGGCAGCCGAGACTGTACGATATGCCGAGGTTATCCTCAAGGCAGTGGTTCGCTGAACTGCAAGTAAGGCGTTTGCCCTGTTCTTCCATCTCATTGAATCTCCCCAAATCTCGAAGCCATAAAGAAGTATACTGTTGCTGATATCCATCAGAAGTCTACGCTTTGATTGTAGTGGCCCACCTACGTTTACCATAAGACGGCTTAGTTGTGCTGTTGTCTTTGTGGGCCTGCTCGCCGCGTTGTGGATCTGGTTAGAGTACGTCAGTTTACAATCAAGTCGTACACCCAAGTAGTTCACACATCTTCTAGTTGTTAGGGAAATGTTTTCAATGTCAATTTTTTTTTTTCATTGGCATGTGTTTCTGGTAAGTAGAAGCAGCTCCGCCTTATGTGTAGCCAGTTGAAGACCGTGTGAATCAAGCCATCCACTGGTTCTTATCATGACTTTCCGAAGTTTTCGTTTTGCCTCGTCTGTGTCCCGAGCGCTAATTACAGCTGCTATGTCGTCTGCATAGCCCACTAGGAATGTGTCCTGTGGCATTTCTATTTCTATATTAAAACTATTAAAAATATAAAAAAAATTAATAATATTAAAAATATTAATAATATTAAAAATATGAAAAATATTAAAAATATAAAAATATTAGAAATATTAAAAATATTAAAAATATTAAAAATATTAAAAATATTAAAAATATTAAAAATATTAAAAATATTAAAAATATTAAAAATATTAAAAATATTAAAAATATTAAAAATATTAAAAATATTAAAAATATTAAAAATATTAAAAATATGAAAAAAATAAAAATATTAAAAAATATTATTTATTGTAACTGTTGTTGTAATTAATTGCAATTCGAATAATTTTCTGTAATTAAATACTTCTCATTAAATGCTAAACGAAAATTAAATATTATATTAGTGCACGCTAACATTTAAATAGCTGATATATCCTGCGTTGTGTTCGTAGCTTAAGTCTTTTGTTTTCAATTATAATTAACTGCATGTGCATTTAACACTAATGTGTGGAATTCAGTGTGCGGCAAAGAGATGCTGCCAATGTACAGCTCAAATAACGCAAATGAACATGCCGTCTATACAAATGCATGATAATCATTTCCTAAGTCTTTTGTGTTAGTTTACTGACCTCATAGTAGACATCATGTTGTGCATTGTAAATATAATTGGAGTTAAATGGTTAAATTGCTGTTAATAAATAAGATTTTAAGAGAAAAAAAACACAGTTGTGTTTAATTATATTGACAAGCTGAACAGGAGCTGGAGTTCGTTTCTTAAGTCTTTTGTTTTACCTTGCAGTTCTTTACTTAGTCATGATAATTTTAAGGGAAACCCCTTGAATTTTAAACAAAAAAAAAGCAAATATATAGCAAATGCTAATATGCATGTGTAAAGTGAATGCTTGTGAAGTTTTCCGAGTCTATACTCCCAAGAATGGGGTGTATAAGACACGATAAACATTTCACAATAATTGAACCAAGTCTACTGATAAGGATTCGTGGCTGAATCCCACATAGCTATGCAGACTGACTGGCATTAAGCGAATTCATTAACTGATATACTTCTTTCAGAAACATTAATGGTCTTGAGCTTGAATAAAACTTAAAAATCATGCAAATATCTTTTATACGTTAGCCTAAGTTAAAGTCAATTGTATGAAAGCCTTTATTGATGGCCATCCAATTTCCAAAAACATTGATTATTTTGAGGTAAAGACATTTTAAACATTATGAGATTTCTACTTCATTATAATCTTAGGTACTTTAGTGTGCAATAAAAATCATCTTTACTATCGATCTATTTTCACACAAAAGATTCTTTAAGGTCATATCGGTCAGAAGTTTACTTTCAAATGCTGTAAGTTAGTGTATACTCCATTGTTTGGACCCGCAAGCATAATTTCTGTAAAAGATTCAAGGTCACTTTTTTTTAACTTAATACTAAACTTAAGCCCCTGTAGACAATTGTTAAACCTAGATTTTTTTTATAATACTTAATGTGTAGCCCATTTTATGTGCCAGCTAAGGTACATGAGTTAAAAAGTTCAATAATCTTTCATAACAAGACGTAACTAACACCTTCAGTAACCAATCATCACTGTGGTAAATTCCTCCCTATTCATATGCTTCTACACTCAACACTTCTCTGACGCTATTGTCTTTTTATTATATTAAAATAATCTCTTCAAGCGACGTTCCATAAACTACAACTGTCCTATTATCAAGGGGTCATCGCTTTGTAACCAATCACGAATAGCATCGTGATAGTAAAATGCGTAACAAATCACGCTTCATCGAAAAAATATATCGCAGAAACATTAAGTTCACTTTATCAGCCTTTTGTTTTGAATTTAGTTTGCCACTCAACAGCTTTTGATAGACGACGATGGCATCGTGTTAAAGAGAAGCACAACAAATCCATGAATATGGTTTTAAATTAAATGCAGTAATGCGCAAAGTTTTTTGCTTAAGTCTTTTGTTGTGTATATAGAGAATTCCATAATAAATAGATTGAGATACAAAAATTTTAATACTGTGATAACTTCATAACTTAGATCTTTGAAAGCAATGTGTAGGATAAAATTACAAAATTACCTTGTTGCTAACTTTAACACTCACATTGTCCAATTGAGATATGACAACAAAAACTGTTGTCTATCAAGATAAAACAATTTCCAACCAAACCAAACTTTAGGCATAACTTAAGGATATCATAATACTTTCAAACGAAAGACTTAAGCACCGAACTTTAATATACACTTCTGTGGTATAGGGCACAATGCAATCATCAAATCAGGGGTAATTTTGCCAAAATATCTACTAAGAAAATATTGCTTTACACAAAAGACTTAAGCGACGAACTTGAAAAGGCGATATACATTTCTTTGAATTTTCTTGAATTATGTCCCCTAAACGTGGCTATAGGAGCTTCCAAAATCCCAAAAAGTAAATTAGGATCCTTGCCGTATGCTATGTCATCCGCATATGCGAGAGTTGTGCAGCACGTCTAGTCCTTTCTTTTTAGAAGAGCATTAATGTTAAGATTCCATAGAAGTTGTGACAGGTCGTCTCCTTGTAGCGTACCATGAACTAGATCCAAGTTTAGGGGTTTACCAACTAGTGAGATGTCCACTGCATTAATCTTCAGTTGTTCCTTTGAGTCAATTACAGATTCGAGTTAGACATTGTTGAAGGTATCTGAAAGTACAGAAAGTCGTCAAGTATGTATTCTTTATAGTTTAGAAATCATTCTATTAGACTAACAAAAAAATGTCTGTCTGTCTGTCTGTCTGTCTGTCTGTCTGTCTGTCTGTCTGTCTGTCTGTCTGTCTGTCTGTCTGTCTGTCTGTCTGTCTGTCTGTCTGTCTGTCTGTCTGTCTGTCTGTCTGTCTGTCTGTCTGTCTGTCTGTCTGTCTGTCTGTCTGTCTGTCTGTCTGTCTGTCTGTCTGTCTGTCTGTCTGTCTGTCTGTCTGTCTGTCTGTCTGTCTGTCTGTCTGTCTGTCTGTCTGTCTGTCTGTCTGTCTGTCTGTCTGTCTGTCTGTCTGTCTGTCTGTCTGTCTGTCTGTCTGTCTGTCTGTCTGTCTGTCTGTCTGTCTGTCTGTCTGTCTGTCTGTCTGTCTGTCTGTCTGTCTGTCTGTCTGTCTGTCTGTCTGTCTGTCTGTCTGTCTGTCTGTCTGTCTGTCTGTCTGTCTGTCTGTCTGTCTGTCTGTCTGTCTGTCTGTCTGTCTGTCTGTCTGTCTGTCTGTCTGTCTGTCTGTCTGTCTGTCTGTCTGTCTGTCTGTCTGTCTGTCTGTATGTCTGTATGTCTGTCTGTCTGTCTGTCTGTCTGTCTGTCTGTCTGTCTGTCTGTCTGTCTGTCTGTCTGTCTGTCTGTCTGTCTGTCTGTCGCAACCAAATGTTTTGAAATTTTGCAATAGTTAATATTTCCCCAAAACTACTTACGGTATTCCAAATGGGCTACATGGCTAAGCCCCTTCTGGTATCTCCCATACAAATACATGATTCCGCCCACTTTAGAAATCGAGTAAAAAATTTGAGTAAAAAATCTGTATTAAGTAAAGCTATAACAGGACAAAGTTTCGAACAAAAGATTGGAAGTCTATCCACGCCCCTTTTGGTACCTCCCATACATATGTACCTTTCCGCCCACTTTAGAGATGGAGTAATAATAACAATAAATTCAACGCGATCGTACCCAATTTCTGTATTTAGTAAAGCTCTAGCAGGATAAAGATTTGGAGAACAAATTGGAAGTCTAGCCACGTCCCTTTTGGTACCTCCCATACAAATGTAAAAAGCCTAGCCACGCCCCTTCTGGTACCTCCTATACAAATGTACCATTCCGCCTACTTTAGAGATGGAGTAGTAATATCAATACACCCAACGTGATATAGTAAAGCTCAAGTAGGATAAAGTTTTGGAGAACACATTGGAAGACTAGTAACACCTAATCTGGTACCTCCAATACAAATGTACCACTCCGCCCACTTAGAGATGGAGTAATAATATCAATGCAATCGACACGATCTTGTCCAAATTCTGTATTTTGTTAAGCTATAACAGGAAAAAGTTTTGGAAAAAAAACTGGAAGTCTAGCCACGCCTCTTTTTGTACCTCCCGTACAAATGTACCACTCCGCCCACTTAGAGATGGAGTAATAATATCAATATACCTAACGTGATCATGTCCATATTCTGTATGCAGTAAAAAACTGGAAGTCTAGCCACATCCCTTTTGGTACCTCCCATCCAAATGTACCACTCCGCCCACTTTAGAAATCGAGTAATAATATCAATATACTAGAAAATTTTTTGGTTTACTCAGGGTGAGGGTAAATGTAAGTCAGTTTGCCTAACTGCAACTTTCTTACTGGTTTTTATTTTTATATATATAACTGATTTCATAATACAGTTCTTGCCGCCGCTCCCATGGTGCCTCCTAGAAAGATAAGATGTATAACCTACCCCCAGTCATTTTATCTTCCTACCATTTTTCCCAAATATAACATACCTACCCCCCATCTTCATCCCCTAAGGAAGCTCCCATAGAAAAATAACATTTTTATAAAATTTGCTGTCATCGCTCAAACTGCCCCAAAGGTGCCCCTAGAGGAGTCAAATGTATGACCGACTCCCAATATTTTTGTTACCCCAACAGTTTCTCAAAACATATCTAAACTCTCTCTTCGACCCTTAAGCTGGTTACATACAATTTTTTTTTATATTTTATAGTATTTTTATGAAATCAGCTCTTGCCTCTCCCATACCCTACCCCTAGTCAATTTACCTTCCCTACCCCCTTTTAGGATCTGTCCCTACGATTACAGCTGTAGTTTAAGAGGTATCAAGCTGCAATTTGGAAAACAAGCGTCTATGCTCTAAGCTAAGGTTAAGTTATAAGATGAGCCCGAGCGGTCAAAAACTTTTACCACCTCCCTTACAATTTGCCCATTTCTGGGAGTCTGTCCCTGAGATTACAGCCGTAGTTTAAGAGATATCAAGCTCAAATTTGAAGCACAACCTTCTGTCGTCAAACTGGAGGTTAAGTTCTAAGATGAGCCCGATCGGTCATAATCTACACCCCCTTTTAGGAACTTGGCCCCGCGATTACAGCTGTTATTAAGAAGCTATCAAGCTGAAATGTGGTATGCAAGCTTCTGTCCTGTTACTGGAGGCTGATTTCTAAGATGAGCATTATTATACCCTCCTATCATACAACCTCACCCATTTTGGGGGTGTGCGTCTATCTGTCCCCCCGAGTGCAAGCGTAGTTTAAGTTTAAGAGCATAAATTTGGTATACACGTTTCCATCTTTTAAGCGGAGATTAAGTTCTAAGATGAGCAAGATTGGACAAAAACTACTTACACCTCCCATACAAACTCCCCCTTTTTGGGGGTTAAAAATGCATAATAACAAGCTGATTATTCGACATATCAGTAAAAACATATTGGAAAAATGGATGTGAGATGGTAAAAGTAACGCCCACCTATCAGACAAAATCCCTTTTTTACGAAAGTTTAATCTATATATATAAAGGGCTTGGGTGACTGACTGATCACTCCCCAGCCCAAACGGCTAAAGCTAGAACCGTGAAATTTAGAATGTAGGTTTCTTTTATGACGTAGGCGCGCACTAAGAAGGAATTTTTGGAAATTCGGACTGTAAGGGGGTAAAATGGTCGTGGCACTGCCCCATACAACTGGAATTTTAAAACGGCTGTATCTTTTAAACCATTACAGGTACGAAGTCGAGATTTGGTACGAATAACGGTCGTGTAAGAAAAAATACTTTGTTTGTGGAAAGCGGGCGGTGCCACACCCATTTTTAAAAATAGTTATATTGGCCAAATAAATGAACCGATTGCAATTGAATTTTGTATGTGTGTTACTGTCCATAATGCCTTTATCATAGGCTACATGAAAATATAAGAAGACAAAGGGGCGTGGCACCGCCCACACAAACCAAAATTTCAATCGGTCATATCTCAAGAGCCATTAGCGGTATGAAGATGAGATTTGCTACATATGTTACTGATACAAATAGGATTACGTCTCGCTGAAAATGGGTGGTGCCACGCCCCTTTTGAAAAAAATAGTTATCTGAGCGAAATAAATAGACCGATTGCAATGGGACCGGCCGTGGCATAGTGGTTAGAACACGCGACTACCTTGCGGGAGATCGCAGGTTCAAAACTGGCTCCAGTCATCTTAAAAACAAAAGAAAAATTTTCTTACATTGTCGGCTCCCCTCGAATGTTGTTGACAGCAATTTCGCAGCATTAGTGTCGAGTCAATCGGCGTGTCTAGTAAGAGCTTCTAAAACAGTGGCGTTCGCATTCGTCGATAAACAAGTAGGTGCAGTTAGTTGTGAATCTAAAAATAGAAAGCGTGTTAATTCACAACAATCGGCTAAAGCTATTATCAAGAAAATTGATATGGGTTTTTTTGAAATTCGATATTTCTGGGTAACAAAAATCGAAAAAGGCATAAAATTGCTAATATCGCCCAGACCAATAAGGATATAATCATGATAATTTATATAAGCTTGCTTCCTATGGAATTAGAACGAAGCAAGGAGGGTTTTCCAAATTCTTAGCTTTTAGGGGTAAAAAGGCCGAAAGGGATAAAACATGGTACTATCGCTCAAACCAAATGCCTAATGGTACAGTTACGGAATGTTATATAGAACTGCTATAGAATGAGAGAGCCGCCAGCTGGAGTTTTTAGAAAATTGAACACTCAGGGGTAAAAAGGTCCAAAAAGGGATAAAACTGATGGTACCCAGACCAAACGGCTAAAGCTATAATCGTATATGGGCATGCTTCTTGTAGAATAAGAGGGGGTACCAGTCCATTTTAGTTGTGTGATACGGTTGTTCCTTTTGAAAGAGACTAAAACTGTACAATCTTTCAGATAAAGCTACAATCACATAAATGGAGCGTTCGTTCGTCTTATGAAGCGTTTGCATTTTGCCTGGATTGCTTAAAGTCATAAAAAGATTTATTGTAAGTACGGGTGAAGCAACGCGAGCCGTGAAAGCTAGCTAGAACGGCTGGACCGATTTGCATAAATTTTTTTGTATGCATTTGGGTGGCGCCCCTGTTGGTTTATATTTACAATTCGGTCCAATTGGACAAAGGGGCGTGGCACCGCCCATACAACTTGAAAATCAAAAGGGCTGTATCTCATGAACTATCAGAGATATGAAGATGAGATTTGGTATATATGTTGTTGGAGTAGTATTAATTACAGCCAAGGTGGAAGTGGGCGGTGCCACGCCCCCTTTTAAAAAATCGCTCTAACGGCTTTTCTAATAGACCGATTGATAAGAAAATTTTACCAAATAGTACCTTTGACCTGTTGGTAGTCCCTGGCTATAATAGGTTGTGATTGGATAAAGGGGCGTGGCACCGCTGATACAACTTGAAAATCAAAAGGGCTATATCTCATGAACTATCAGAGGTATGAAGATGAGATTTGGTATATATGTTGTTGGAGCAGTATTATTTACAGCCAGCGTGGAAGTGGGGGGTGCCACGCCCCCTTTTCAAAACCGCTCTGCAGGCTTTCCCAATAGACAGGGTGATACGAAAATTTTACCAAGTGGTACTGATGACCTGTGGAGAGTCTCTGGCTATATTTGGTTGTGATTGGATAAAGGGGCGTGGCACCGCCCATACAACATGAAAATAAAATGGGCTATATCTCATGAACTATCAGAAGTATGAAGATGAGATTTGTTACATATGTAGTTGTTGCAGTATAAATTACATTAAGAGTGGAAGTGGGCTGTACCACACCCCTTTTAAAATAAACAGTTATAACTGTCAAAATTCCACAGTATATTGCAGTTCGCTTAGAGATATGAACAGTAAGGTGGGCCAGTTTTTTTATTCGCAAAAATTGTAACCAAATCTACGATGAATTGTTAGAAAATGTCACCAATAAACTTTGTGTGTAATATCAATTCCTAGCTCGCGCTGGGAAAGCTTAATTTAGTGCAGAAAACTAAAATTTTGATAGAAGTGTCTTAAAGCTGAAGTCTGTACGCTTTCAATAATCATGGGGAAACGAACGTCACTTCTAAAAGAAGCGCAAAAAGGGAGTAAATAAACGAAAAATCCTTTTATCTTAAAAAAAGTATCAGCTAGGATTTTGATTCATGTGGATTTTTAATGTACAATTGACCCCCAACAAAACCCCATTTACCGTTTTTATTGCCATTTTAGGTCAACCAATTCGTCATTCAGGCGAGGTGTGTGAAGTGTGATAGACTTTCATTGAGACTTTCTTTGAAAAATCGCCATGTAAAGACTACAAGTTCTGTTTGCCCTTTGTGAAGTTTATGGTGCATATACTCATCCATCTGAGCAGCTAATAGAAGCCATCGACGCTGTAGACGTAAGTGTGACGGGGGACTCGAATTTATCGAACCGACGCCGTTCTCAGCAACTCGGTCTCTACAAATGCTGAGGAAAGATCTTGGCCTATATTCATGTATCCAACTGGTAGAAGAACTAAAACCAGTGGACGATCAATTGATTATTTTTATTTATCATGTCATTGCACATTATTTGAAGGAGAAATGGTTCCAACACGACGGCGTAAAATGCCATACAGCGCGTGAGATAATCACTTTGTAAAGCCAAACGAATGGTAATATGAGTTCAATACAAAGATAGTATTCGGAAATATTCTTGATCCATGTGAGAAGAAGACACGGCAAAAGATATTTATATGGCTAGAGGCATGAAGCTTCAAACGAAATTTTCATTTTCGGTCAATAGGCGGAGAAGGCATGTCAAAAGTGTATTTTACGCCCAAAGAGATAGAGATAATTACCTTACTAGTTTTATTTTTTATAATATTTTTATGAAATCAGTTCTTGCCGCTCCCATTATGCCTCCCAGAGGTGGTTACAACAGGCAGCATCAAATGCATTACTTCGAATCTAGGGGAACTACTCCAACCTTATTACATAGTGTCACTAAGACTTTAGCTGCTGTTCACATATTACTGATGATACCCACCAATCAAAAGACTTAAGACACATGCGCGTTAGCAAATTCAAGGTGTGAATCTGGGGTTTCCCCAGCTAGGTATAACAACAAACGGTCATTGATCTTAGTTATTTAGATAAAATTTCTATCAATAAATATTTTAGCAAACACATATTTTTCTTAATCAAGTATTTGTTTAGCTAATCGCCTACAATAGTTAGCAAACTTCTGCGCTTTTGTATCTAACACAAGTAGGACTTTTTTTTTGCACAATTGTTTCATCATTTAATATAATACCATAATGTTTATGTATATACTAAAAAATTAATTAGTTCATATGCAAATTGTTTAATTGTATACTTTAACAACTATTGCTTAATGCAAAACTTTGGCTTTTGATTCGCCAATTCTTAACAATAGATTTATGATGAACTGAGTATCGGTTCATATGCTTATCAATAACTGATAACCTTTGCCATGATTTACTAGTCTTAGACAAATGTATGTTGAGTTTATTTAGTGGCTGCTATTATTGTGTTTATGTTAATCCATTTAGGGCTGCATGAATGGTGGGATAAGTGACAATAGTTTGAGTTGTTTTTATTTTGTGAAAGGTTTGATAACGAACGACTAGACTTTTGTGGAAGCTATGAAAAGGTTTATAGGGGAGGAGGGCAAATTATGGATTTGAACTTGAACTTTATGGTTTTTGATTAACAAAAAAACCTTTTAAGGCATTGTAATAGAAAAAGAATGCAGTTTACATTAAATCGTCACGTAGTGATGCTTTACAATGCGTCACAAAAGTTGTCATCTTTGCAGCATAGCTGAGAGTCTTATGATGACTCTCACATAACTGTGAGAAACAACAATGTGCAAACAACACGTTTCACGTTTGTTTGGCTAAACTCTTGGCTTTACAACTCCACCACAAAGTGTTGAATACCAACACACACAGGGGAGACAAACTGTTGGTCTCAACTACAGCTGACAAAGCGTATGAGGTATATAAAGCAAAGGCCAACAACGCGCCAACCGCAGTAAAGAAAAAGATTTTCAAATCAACAATACATTCAAAGTGTAACGCACGCTACTGAAACAGCAAGCATAGAAAAACAAGAACAACAAATTAAAAATTCAATAAAAAATATAAATAATCGAAAAAAATATTGTGCTAAACAAAACATGTCACTTAACAAGAACATCTAATTAAACAACAACAACCATTAAATTGAAAATAAAAACGTGCAATAGTTTAATTGTGTTATAACAAAAACTAACAAAAAAAAAGTGATCAACATGAAATTACAACTTTTAGTGGTAAGAATGGCTAACATTAAAAAATTTTTCCGTGTAAAAATTATAAATTATAAATTTGCAGCTTGTGTTGTTATTTGCCACATTTTACATAATAATTTTATTATGCAGATGTCTTAACCATAATTTGTTTGTTTCAACCAATAAAAGTAAAAGTAACATCCTCAGCAAATATTTCATCTTACAGTGGTTCCACTTGTCTAACCACCAACATCACAATTTTTTTTTTGGCCAATTCCTCTTTAACATTTGCCAGAAGAGAGAAGAAAACTCAAAGTTTTCTTTTAAATTTCGCTACGCTTCGTTTTTGTTTATGTGCCGGAAGTTTTTTGCTGCTCTTAACTGGTTAGCCAGCCAACCAGCCCGCCAACGGTTCACAATTAGCCCCATACAGTGCAAAATTCAAAGGAAAATTAATGCAAACAAAAAAATGAGATCTTAACTCTATGGCAAAACAGCTGAAATGTGAAGCATAAGAAAACCTCAAACTGGCTGGGAAAACAAACATCTTGACAGACAACAACAATGATAGTAAAAAACAAACATACTTATATATATAAACACAACAACAAAAGCACTAAAGCAGCTGGCTAAACAAACTAAATTTTTTTTATTATACAGCAGCAGGAGCAGTGAACTAATATACCGGCTTGTATGGTAACATTTTAAGGCGTTTGAAATTGTTGGCAAAGAAAAAAAATAACAAAATAACAACAATGAAATCATATATTTCATGGTTAACACCAGAGCAAAGAGCAAAATATTATATAAACTAAAAGGAAAACAATGATATAAGAGCTAAACTATATTAACACTATAAGTGATGGATTATATTATGTAGGAAATAAGTTTAGAATTAGTTATATTAGAGAAAACTATATTAGATTAACTTAAATTTAATCTAAAAACTTAAGCAACGAACTTTAATATTCCAGAAACTAAACTGAAAACAGTTTTTAGGCAATCCTTTGGACAAGGATTGTCGTTAAGAGAACTATCCTACTTTAAAAACAAAAGACTTAAGCAACGAACTTTCAAGCACAGAAAAGTAAAGGAAATTCTATTAACGTCAATGTTTTCAAAACACAAATTACAAATTTTCAACAAGAACACTATCTAATATGAACAAAAGACTTAAGCCACGAACTTCTATACACACACACGCTTACTTACTTAATTTCAATTTGCACCCCCTGAATGAGGTATGGGATAGCTTCTCGCGTTGTTGTGAATTAACACGCTTTCTATTTTTAGATTCACAACTAACGGCACCTACTTGTTTATCGACGAATGCGAACGTCACTGTTAGAGAAGCTTTTACTAGACATGCCGATTGACTCGACACTGATACTGCGAAGTTGCTGTCGACAACATTCGAGGGGAGCCGACAATGAAAGAACAATTTTTATAAGATGACTGGAACCAGGTTTGAACCTGCGATCTCCCGCATGGTAGTCGCGTGTTCTAACCACTATGCCACGGCCGGTCCCACACCCATACACACGCAGTCATGTTAAAACTTTAATTTTCCTATCAAATTAAAAAGATTATTTGAAGCAATCCTTGTCCAAATGTTCATTAAGATAAACAACATACTTTAAAACAAAAGACTTAAACAAGAATTTTAATACAAATGACATAAGCTAAAAACTTGATCACACTTATATTCGTATAAAATTGCGATAAATTTGGTCAGAAAGAAGTTTTTAGTTGATCCCACTTACTATCATATTAAATGGCGATACATTTGGTCATTTACAATTAGAACAGAGAGAAGTTTGGAGTCAATCGCTAATTTTCAATAAGCAGAATATCCAACCCAAACAAAAGACTTAAGACACGAACTTCCATACACACTCATAGTCGAGTTAAAACTGTCATTTTGCTATCAAACTAGAAAGAAGATTTCAAGCAATCCTTGTTCATAACTTTCATTAAGAAAAACAACCTATTTTTAAACAAAAGACTTAAGCAACGAACTCTGATACAAAAGACTTAAGCAACAAACTTGATCACACTTACATATGTATGAAATGGCGATAAATCTGGTAATTTACAATAAGAACAGAGAGAAGTTTGGAGTCAATCGCTAATTTTCAATAAGCAGAATATCCAACCCAAACAAAAGACTTAAGCCACGAACTTACATACACACACACAGTCGTGTTAAAACTGTAATTTTGTTTTCACATAAGAAAGAAGATTTCAAGCACTCCTTGTCCCAAATGTTAATTAAAAAAAACAACCTACTTTTAAACAAAAGACTTAAGCAACGAACTTTGATACAAAAGACTTAAGCAAAAAACTTGATCACACTTTCTATCGTGTTAAAAGGCGATAAGTTGGGTCATGCTACTATTCATTCAGACTTCAGCCTCGAGCTTCTATACACAAAGTCATGTTAAAAAGCGATACATTTGGCCATTCTGCACTCCTAGAAGAGTGGTGTTTTATAACTCAATAGTTTAACAAAATTTTCGTTAAAGAAAATATCCCCTTTTAAATCAAAAGACTTAAGAAACGAACTTTCATACAAACTGTTGTATTAAAAGGCTAAAAATTTTATCGTTGTGCAATTGGAGCAAAGGAAAGCCTTGGGTCAATTCTTTTCAGTAATCCTGCTAAGTGAAAACTTTCTGCTTCTAAACCAACAGAATTAAGCAACAAACTTCAATACACAATGTCGTAGTAAAAGATAAAAAATTTTGGACAAGTGGAAGTTTTTAAAAAGAGTTAGATTTGCCCTTCAACACTCTAAATCAAAAGACTTAAGCAACGAACTCCCAAACACACAATCAATTTCTTTATTATTGTAGTGATGAAATTTTCTAACTATAATCTAATGACTTAAGCAACAACTTTCATACATTTACTGACAGATTGAGAATTAGTAACAACTAATTGAACTCTTAAATTCAAAAACTTTGCACCCACTCGAATTCATACCCATTACTTCATTTAAAGAAGATTACCTTAATTTATATATATAAAAGGCTTAGGTGACAGACTGATCACTCCACAGCCCAAACGTCTAAAGCTAAAACTTGAAGTTTGGTACATAGGCTCGCTTTTAAAAATGGATTTTTTTTTAATTCAGACTGTAAGTGGGCAAACAGGGCTTGGCACCGTCCCATACAACGCGAAATCTAAAATGGTTGTATCTTATAAACCATTATAAGTACGAAGACGAAATTTGACGCATAAGTTGGTCGTACAAGAACAATTACTTTTTCGTGAAAAGTGGACGGTTACACGCCCTTTTTTAAAAAATCATTATATCGGGCAAATGAATGGACCGATTGCAATGAAATTTTCACACTGGCGTACTGTCCTTAGATCCTATGTAAAACTAAATATGCCAAGGGGCGTTGCACCGCCTACACAAACAGAAAAAGAAGTTGAAATTACCTTCATTTGTTACTGGTTCAACGAGAATTCCGTCTTGCTGGGAAATGGCCGATGCCACGCCCCAAAAATCGTTATATGACCAAATATATGGACAGACTACAATGAAATTTTCACTGTGTAGTACTATCGGTAGGGCCTCTATCAGAGGCTACACGATAACATAATAAGACAAAGGGGCGTGGCACCGTCCACAAAAACCAAAATTTCAATCGGTCATATCTTACGAACCATTAAAGGTATGCAGATGAAAATTGCTTCATGTGTTACTGGTATAAGAGGGCATCTATCATAGGCTACACAGGGGCGTGGCACCGCCTATGGGTCATATCTCATGAACCATTAATGATATGAAGATGAGAATTGCTACATATGTTACTGGTACAAGGAGTATTAGGTCTTGCTGGGAAATAGGGTGTGCCATGCCCCTTTCGAAAACATCGTTATTTTACCAAATATATGGACAGACTGCATTAAAGTGTCCACTGTATAGTAATATCGGAAGGGCCTCTATCATCAAAGGTATAAAGATGAGCATTGCATTGCATTACACTTTTGGGTCGCATCAAATGATATATGCCCTCCTACCCGTATGGTGAGGTTATAATTATACACCCAATCCTATTTTTATACCCTCACCCTAAGGGTAGGAGGGAATATATCATTTGATACGACCCAAAAGTGTAACACATAGAAGGTGTCACCTTAGACCCTAGATTTCTTTTGAACCATATTCGATTCATGACTTTTTAAGTCGTTTGAGCCATTTCCGTCTGACTGTCTGGCTGGAACACGCTATAACTTTCGTAAGACGAAACCAAATGTTTTGAAACTTTGCACAAGTTAATATATCCCCAAAACTACTTACGGTATTGAAAATGGGTCCTTGTAGCCCCCTTTGGTATCTCCTATACAAATGTACCATTCCGCCCAATTTAGAAATCGAGTAATTTCAATACACCCAATGCGTTATTTAGTGATGCTATAGCAGTAATTCTAGCCACGCCCCTTCTCGTATCTCCCATACAAATGTACCATTTCGCCCACTTTGGAGATGGAGTAATAATATCAATACAACCAATGCGATGGTGTCTAAAACCTGTATTTTGTTAAGCTATAACAGGCTAAAGTTTTTAAGAAAAAATTTAAAGTCTAGCCACGCCCCTCTGGTATCTCCCACACAAATGTACCGCTCCGCTCACTTTAGAGATGGTGTAATAATATCAATACACTCAACGCGATCGTGTCTAAATTCTGTATTTTGTTAAGCTATAACAGGCTAAAGCTTTTAAGAAAAAATTTAAAGTCTAGCCACGCCCCTCTGGTATCTCCCACACAAATGTACCGCTCCGCTCACTTTAGAGATGGTGTAATAATATCAATACACTCAACGCGATCGTGTCTAAATTCTGTATTTTGTTAAGCTATAACAGAATAAAGTTTTTGAGAAAAAATTCTAGGTCTAACCACGCCCCTTTTGGTATCTCCCATACAAATGTACCATTTCGCCCAATTTAGAGATGGAGTAATAAAATCTATGCACCCAAAGCTATCTTGTCCAAATTCAGTTTTTGTTAAGTTAGACTGGGATAAAGTTTTGGAGGAAAAATTGGAGGTCCAGGCAAGCCCCTTATGGTACCTCCTATACAAATGTACCATTCCGCCCACTTTAGAGATGGAGTAATAATATCAGTACAACCAACGCGATCTTGTCTAAATTCTGTATATGGTGAAGCAATATCAGCAAGTCTAGCCACGCCTCTTCTAGTACCTCCCAAACAAATGTACCCCTCAGCCCACTTCAGAGATGGAGTAATCCTATTAATATTATAAATGTGAATGTCTGTCTGTTTGTTTGTTTGTTTGTTTGTTTGTTGCTCAATCACGCCTAATCGGCTGAACCGATTTCAATGAAATTTGGAAGACAGTTAGTGTACTATATGGAAATTACTATAGGCTATATATTTTGTAATATTTTACCCTATGGGCGGAGTGGGCGTGGCAAAACTTTTTTTTAGAGCTAGAGAGATAAAATTTGATACCCAGATAGTACTCGACAACACGAATATGAATATGCAGACGAAATTTAAATGTTGGACCCAATGGGCGGAGTGGGCGTGGCAAAACATTTTTTACAGCTAGAGATATAATATTTGATACCCAGATAGTACTCGACAACACGAATATGAATATGCTGACGAAATTGTTATTTTGGACCAGTGGGCGGAGTGGGCGTGGCAAAACATATTTTTAGAGCTAGGAAGATAAAATTTGGTACACAGATATAACTCGGCTAGACGAATATGAATATGCAGACGAAATTTTAATTTTTGACCCAATGGGCACAGTGGGCGTGGCAAAACTTTTTTAGAGCTAGAGAGATACAATTTGATACCCAGACAGTACTGGAAAACGCGAATATGAATATGCAGACGAAATTTTATTTTTGGATACAATGGGCACAGTGGGCGTGGCAAAACTTTTTTTAGAGCTAGAGAGATAAAATTTGATACAAAGAAAGTACTCAACAACACGAATATGAATATACAGACGAAATTTAAATGTTTCACCCAATGGGCACAGTGGGCGTGGAAAAACTTTTTTTAGAGCTAGAGAGATAAAATTTGCTACCCAGATAGAACTCGGGAACACGAATATGAATATGCAGACGAAATTTTAATTTTTGACCCAATTGGCGGAGTGGGCGTGGCAAAACTTTTTTAGAGCTAGAGAGATAAAATTTGCTACCCAGATAGAACTCGGCAACACGAATATAAATATGCAGACGACATTCTAATTTTTGAACCAATGGGCTTAGTGGGCGTAAAAATACATATAACTTGGCACTACAATTATAAATTCTATGCCCAACAATTACTAAGTTATATTCAATCAGTGGGCGGAGGAGGCATGCTTAAATCGAACCTTAGTCTTAGAAAAATAGAATTTGAAATTGCAGACGACAATTTTGATATTTTTATCCTAGAGACATGAAATTTGGTGTACAGATAGTACTCGATCAGCGGGCGGATGGTCATAGTGAGATGTAACATTCGACACAATAAAAGGTTGTTGATTGGACTGGTTTGGGAGTTACTTGGGGTAGCGAATTGTTTACCGAGGACTAAGATCAACGCTCAAAATTATTCCATTATGAAACAAGCCAAACATATTATTATCGAGTTAAGGAAACGTTGCCAAAGTATGTTTAAAAGTGGCATATGCACAGCTTTTATAAATGGGAGCTAATTTAAATTGATATCTGAGTATTTTATTAAGTTAATTTTGTAATATTAGTCCATTATGCAATAGCGAAGCATTGCCGGGTCCACTAGTAATATCAATATACTCAATGCGATCTTGCCCAAATTCTATTTTTTGTTAAGCTATAACGGGATAAAGTGTTTGAGAAAAAAACTGGAAGTCTAGCCACACCCCTACCGGTACCTCTTACACCGCCCACTTAAGAAATCGATTATTATTATTATAAGACGCAACGCGATCGTGACCCATTTCTGAAATTAGTAAAACTCAAGCAGGTTAACGTTTTGGAGAAAAAAAAACTAAAAGTCTAGCCACGCCTCTTTTGGTACCTTCCATACAAATGTACCACTACGACCACTTCAGAAATCGAGTAATAATATTAATATACTAGAATTTTTTTTGTTTTACTGAGGGTAAGGGTATATGTAAGATGCGTTTACCGACTGAAACTTTCTTATTGGTTTTAGATGTACTTGACTACGTGGATGTTGTTATTTGCTCATCCTGCTAATATTTCATTCAAGGACAATACTCAGCGTTAATGATAATGGGTCCAAATAATTTGCGAAGTATTTTTGCGCTGTAAAATAAGACAGGTAGTAGGACAGTGTTTGGTATAGTTGGATATTTGTTCGTAGAGGGAGGAATTTGTCATTAAATACCGCTTGCTTAGCGTATATTAGTCGTTTCTTGATTTCCAGTCTGATATTATTATTTTTATTTACGACTGAGCCAAGATAGACAAAATCCAGTACGAATTCAATGTTATAGCTGTCAACGTTCACCAACGCATCCCAGACGAGTAGACTCTTAATTCGTTGCAACAAATAACTTGGTTTTGTCCTCATTTATCACTAGATATTCTTCTACCAACAGCGCTTCTCAATACTTGAAAAGGCTGTAGTAACATCTAGCAGTCTTCGCCCAATGATCTCTTTATCATCGGTATATACGAGTACAGTTAAGTAAAGAGGACACGAGTACAGTTAAGTTAAGATGATATCAGTCGTGTTTACTGCAGCCTTCCGGATGATCATTCTTCCGCTATGATGTTTAAGAGATCACATAACCGGCTATCGCCTTGTCTGAAGAGTTTGTGTCATTATCACATTATCCTTTTAAAAATTGTTGTTATATTTTTATCAAATTTATAATTGTTATAAAGGAATAAATTAAAATGTAGGTATGAAAACAATTCAAAATTAGACTTTTGAACGAAAATCTTAACAAACTTTGACACACACACTAATTCGTTAAGTATATGTGGTAAGTTAAAAGGGACCTATGCTCAGAAAATAAGTTTTGGAGAAAAACGACTTTGAAGTTAAAAAGTTGATTGATTTTTATCAAAAGTGTCTAATTTGAAGCTAATTTCTGCCAAAACTTATGCAGCTAGAAAGCTGTGATTTGTTGCATTAGAAAGTGCGTGTTGTCTACTATAAGAATCACCAAAAAAGTAAAAATCATTTTTTTCGACCCATATTAATTTATTGACTATATATCATCGTTATACTGCGTAAACTGGCCAAATTCCACTTGGGATTTGTGTTTCGGAGTTATTGCTAGTTTCAAGTTTATGACCGCTTGTGTTTTCATACAATAACTACAAAACTATATTTAATTGACATAGGATTTTTTTTATAGAAGGCATAGACTATGAGTGTTGTAACACTTTTGCATCATTAAGTTCATTGATCAGTTAACGCAGTATATTGACGATATACTCTACTATGTAAATTGGCACCATTAATCTTTCGATTACAAATTTTCCCACAGTCATAAAACAGAGTGCACACAAATTAATAGTTAATTGTTTAATAAATCATGTTTATCATTTCATCAATCATCACTAAACAACAAAAGGGCATCTTAGCGTTAGGCTGTAGTATGCATATTTACAGATTTTCAACTTAAGCTGCATGTAGGTTTTTTTCGGGCCGTTAGGTAAAAACCCTCATATGTAAGAGTTAATGATTACAATTGTAGTAATACATTCAGCAATAAGTGTTTATAAAATACGACTTATACTATTGGTTCTCATGTACCTATAGATATTTAAATTTAGTTTGTTCATAGCACAAAATGTCGAATGTTCATCGCTCATTTTAAGCTTTAGGTCCGGTGTTAGTATATGTTTGCTATGACTTTGACTTTGGGAACACTGTTTCATCATTCCATTTCCCATACCGACGATATGTGTCTTCCATCTTCCTTATAAAGTACCTTTGTCGCGTTCGCTTCTTAAGTCTTTTGTTGTCAAAAGGTTTGCCTTTATTACCTCCACCAATATGATGCTCAATTTAAAAAGCAAAATTAAATCAATAACAATAAGTTAAATTATTGCACCAACTGTGTCTGTAATATGAAACTTAGCACAATCAATATATGGTACTTTGCCTCTGTGGAAATTTTTTTTTCGTTACAATACCTATATCACCCATTACATTCATTACTACCAATGACATCTCTCTTACAGTTTATTTCCAACCACATTTTTGCTATTGCACATGTACTCAAAGAGAAATCTCACAGGCATTATGGAAACTCACCATAGGATGGTATGTCATTAAAATTGGTATCCATTGATGTTATCATTAATCTCTACAATAAAAAGGAAGGATCTACCTAATTTGTAGCTCATTTAAACGCAAATGCATACAATAACCGTTTGCAATTTTGGACTGCTATAAACTTCCTAATTGAAATGTTTTGTTAAAGCTTAATACATATATAACAGCTTAACATGCACCACACTGTCTTGCCTTGGTGTTTAATGGCAATAACCCAATTAATTTAATTGTTTCACAACCAAGTTACCTGAAAAGGATAAACTATGGAATTAAAGAAACAAGTCAATAAACTTTACCTTAAACTTTATGTTATATAAAATAGCTGTGGTGTCAGCAAATGCCACCGCAGAGCTCATAGGTGCGATGGCAAACATTTTGTAAACAAAAGATTAAGAAACAAACATGACGAAAGCCTACAATAATATACGAGAAATTTTTATGTTTTACTGAGGGTGAGGGTATATATAAGTCGGAATGAAACTTTTTTACTGGTTTCAGACGTACTTGACAACGTGGATGTCGTTATCTGCTCATCTAGATAATTTTTCATTTGAGGACAGTACTCGGCGTTAGTGATGATGGGTCCAAATAATTTGCGAAGAAATTTTGCGCTGTAGAATAAGACAGTGTCTGGAATTGAAGAAACGAGTTTGGAAACAAACGTGACAAAGGTGTACGATAAGCAGATAAGAGATAGATATGAAAAAATAGAAATGGATTTATATGCAGTAGTTAGAGTATAAGGTTCATAAGTCAGCCATTAAACGAAAGACTTAAGAAACAAACGCTATGAAGTAATGTGTAGCTTAAGATGTTAATCGGGTTGCTATTATTTAAAAACCAGTAAGAAAGTTTCCCTCACCCTCAGTAAAACATAAAATTTTCTATAATATTGATATTATTACTCGACTTGTAATGTGGGCGGAGTGGTATAATTGTATGGAAGGTACCATAAGGGGCGTGGCTAGACTTCCAGTTTTGTTCTCCAACACTTTGCCCTGTTATAGCTTTACTAAGTACAGAATTTGGGCACGGTCGTGTCGTGTGTATTTATATATGTACTCCATCTCTAAAGTGGGCGGAAAGATACATTTGTATAAGAGCTGCCAGAAGGGGCGTGGCTAGACTTCCAGATTTGTTCTCCATAACCTTTTCCTGCTTTATCTTTACTAAATACAGAATTTGGGCACGATCGTGTCGAGTGTATTGATATATTTACTCCATTTCTAAAGTGGGAGGAAAGGTACATTTGTGTTGGAGCTACCATATGGGGCGTGGCTAGACTTCCAGATTTTTTCTCCATAACCTTTTCCTGCTTAGGCTTTACTAAATAAAGAATTTGGGTACGATCGCGTTAGGTCTATTAATAATATTAATCGATTTCTAAAGTGGGCTTTACCAGATGGGTATGGGAGGTACCAGAAGGGGCGTGTCTAGACTTCCAGATTTTTTCTTCAAAACTGTATCCCGCTAATGCTTTACTGAATAAGGAATTTGGGTACGATCGCATTGAATTTATTGACATTTTTACTCCGTCTCCAAAGTGGGCGGAAAGGTACATTTGTGTAGAAGGTACCAGAAGGGGCGTGGCTAGACTTCCAGATTTTTTCTCAAAAACTTTAGTCTGATTAAGCTTTACTAAATACGGAATTTGGGCACGATCGCCTTCCCAGCAAAATATTTTGTTGCAAAGAAACAATTACAGAATAGCTTTTACTGATAAGTAACAAGTTCCACTTTCCGTTGCACAATATATTATTTTTGTTTGAAATTGTCCCAAAACCAACATGTTCTCCTGGAACCTGTTATGAAATGAATTGCAACATAACTGAATTACATATGCTGTTTTTTGAAATTTCATTGGTTTTCAATTGGGTGCTAGTTCGAAATATATTTTAACTCAGATTTTTGAGTTTTTCTTAAAAAATACCCTCTAAAAAATACTTATTTCGAATACGAATATTCATTTTCTGTTCTACGGAATCTGTGGTGCAACATGTTGTACATAATCGTTTATATAGAACCAGAAACAGAATAGAAAGTCGATTAAAAAAGAAACGATTCTAGTATCAATACCATTCGCAACAAGTTCTGAAAAATTTTCCTGGGTTATGTCTACTAATAATAATATTAATCGATTTCTTAGGTCGGCGATAACAGATAGGTATGGGAGGTACCAGACATTCCAGACTTCCAGACATTTTTTTCCAAAACTTTATCAAGCCTAAGCTTTACTAAATACAGAATTTGGATAGAACCGCTTTTGGTTTATTAATATTATTATTCGATTTCTAAAGTGGACGGAAAGGTACATTTGTATGAAAGGTACCAGAAGGGGCCTGTCTAGACTTCCAACTTTTTCTCGAAAACTTTATCCTGTTACATCTTAACAAAATACAGAATTTGGGGACAATCGTGTCGAGTGTATTGATATTATTACACCTTCTCAAAAGTGGGTGGAAAGGTACATTTGTATGGGAGATACCAGAATGGGCGTGGCTAGACTTTAATTTTTTTCCATAACTAAATCGTATTACAGAATTTTAACTTAAAACTAAAGAAACGATCACTACAAAGGCATCTAGAGAAGACAATGCATTACAAACTTGATGTAATGTACTGCTATGCTTGAAAGACATACAATTACACAGTACAACATTTCACTCAGCTCATTGCTACTCAACTCTGAGAACTGCACATGAAAGTAGCCCCAGAAATAAGAACTTCTGCATCATTCGTTTTGTCACGTTGGCTACTATCACGTGCAATTCTCAGAATTGAGTCCCACATCAATAAAGTGGAACATATTTCATTGTGTTAATTATGCAACAAACTTGACACAACGAATGATGCAGAACTTCTTCTCGTTGGGACTACGTTCACGTGCAATTCTCAGAATTGAGTCCCAAATCAATGAACTGGAAAATGTTGTACTGTATACTTTACTGTTTATATATGCAGCCACCTTGACAAAACGAATGATGCCGAAGTTCTTATTTTTTCGAGCTTCTTTCATGTGCAATTCTCAGAATAAAGTTCCAAAATCAATGAACTGGAAAATGTTGTACTGTGTTATTAATGCAGCCAACTTGACAAAACTAATGACGCAGAAGTTAATATTCTAAGCGCTACTTTTAAGTGCAATGCCTAGAATTGAGTCCCAAAAGCATGTGTTGTACTGTAATATGAGTGCAGGAAGTAAAAGCCAGTGTTAACACAAAAGACTTAAGATACGAAATAAGGGTAGAGTTGATTATATTAAGTTTACTGATAAGATTAAAAAAATTTCAAATATATTAAGGAAATTTGTAATTCCAAATGAACCGGAACATGAAACTAATTCGCTGAAAGTTGATAATACAACTTTTAGACTGCATCATTGCTTTTTTTTTGTTTTGTTTTTTGTGAGGAAAACAAAGGTTATTCGTAACTGTTAAGTATGTCACCTTGATGAGCTTCAGCTGGTCCATTGGTATGTGGATTTTCATGTTGTAAATGTTACTCTTCTTGTTAAGATCGCCATTGTCCATCTGATTTATTTGAGTTTACAGTCTGTCCATTAGCACGATTTTTTCATAATGTCACTTTATCCGTCCATTCACCTTAGTGTATTGCCAACTAAACATCTATGTACAGCTAAACATACAAAAGAAGTAATTTGTACTCACTGAGTTACACATAACGGCAATGACCTCAATGATTGACTGTTTCTAGTAAGGCAAACATGTTTCCTATGACTTTGAAGAGGGGAAATATAAATATAATATTGTAAATTTTTAGACAATAGTATATTCTAAATCTATGGTTTTCACTAGCAATTGCTTATCTCTTAAATTCCATTTGTTTCAGTAGAGCAAAGAATACGAAATGAAAATTGCGTTCATCATAAACACATCAACACATGATTTCGGGACACCATTCTAAGAATTGCTCGTGAAAGTAGCCCCCAAACTAAGAACTTCTGCATCATTAGTTTTGTCAAGTTGGCTGCATTAACAATTTAACTGAACTTTGAACTTTTTTGCTCAAGTTGGATTTTTAGCACTTTTTGTATATTTTAACACGGTTATATCTCAGTGTAACGACGTAATATCTCTTAAGTGTCTGAAAAAAACTGTTCAAATATAGAAAAAGTGCTAAAACTCCAGTTTGAGCACAGAAAATCGTATGACCATTAAATTATTAATGCAGGCAACTTGACAAAACGAATGATGAAGAAATTCTTCTCTTTGGGACTACTTTCACCTGCAAATCTCGGAACTAAGTCCCAAAATCAAAGTAAAGTAGAGATAATTTAATTTGTTGGTTTCAAATTTTTTGTTGTTTTTATTTTATTAATTTTTTATTAACTTTTTTTAGTTCGTAATTAAAAAAAAAGTAATTATTCCTTTACACCCCTTGAATAAGGTATGGGATGGCTTCTCGCGTTCGTAATTACTTTATTAAATAGTTGTAAATTAAATTCGTTCAAAACCTTTAAAATGCCGTTTTAAATATCTAACAACTATAATAACTTACACTTGCCTACACTAATGAGCTATCCCAAACAAAAAAACAAAAAACAAAAGATTTAAGCAACAAACTTTACATACCTCAAATGTGCCACCATTTCATATGAATTGTATTAACCGTTCATTATCCCATACACACTCGGAGAACAGCACATCACTTCTTATGTGTGTGTGTGTGTGTGTGTGCTTGCCTTAATATGACCTTAAAGATTGCAAACCTTTAATTTTTATACCATAAACATTTCTCAAAGTCATAACATTTGTAATCTTCAATTACATAGTTATCATCACTTAGACGCAAACAAAAAAAAACTAGAAATTGGTTAACCAACGGTTTATGGCCGCAGTGAAGAGGTCACACACTGGCGTTATAATAACAGGGGCATAACTATTTAATTAAATTAAATTAAATTGTTATTAAAATGTTAACATTTAAGTGGCAAGTAATGGGTTTGTTACACTTCAGTTAATACCACTCCCAGCGGGTAAGCCATGAGCTAAGCTGAGATGTGTGGCTAAGGCACAGTGGTGTGAACTAGTGTTTGTTCCGCAGTTTTTGCTCCTATTCAATATCTGTAACTTTGTTACAGACACAAAAGAGATAATCCGTAAGGTATACCGATATACAATCATGTTTAAATATAGAAAAAGTGCTAAAACTCCAGATTAAGCGAAAAAATTCGCATGACCATTAAATTATTAAGGCAGCCAATTTGACAGAACGAATGATGCAGAAGTTCTTATTTTTGAGGCTACTTTCACGTGGAATTCGTAGAATTGAGTCCCATGATCAATGAACTGAAAAATATTGTACATATTGTGTTATTAATTCAGCCAACTTGACAAAACGAATAATGCAGAAGTTTTTATTTTTGGGGCTACTTTCATATGGAATTATTAGAACGGAGTCCCAAATCAATGAGCTCAAAAATGTTGTACTGTGTTAATAATGCAGCCAACTTAACAAAACGAATGATGCAAAAGTTCTTATTTTTGGGTTTACTTTCACGTGCAATTCTCAGAATTGAGTCCCAAATCAATGAGCTGACAAATATTGTAAATATTGTATTTGGGTCTACTTTCATTTGGTATCCTTAGAATTGAGTCCCAAATCAATGAGCTGAAAAATATTGTACTGTGCTATTAATGCAGCCAACTTGGCAAAACGAATTGCGCAGAAGTTTTTATTTTTGGGTCTACTTTCACGTGCAATTCTCAAAATTGAGTCCCAAATCAATAAGCTGAAAATTGTTCTTCTGTTTTATTAATGCAGCCAACTTGACAAAATGAATGATGCAGAAATTATTATTTTTGGCGCTACTTTCACGTGCAATTCTCAAAATTGAGTCCCAAATCAATGAGCTGAAAAATATTCCTATTAGTTTAGTTCCAGAAATTTCGTCTTTTGACACAATTGTATTAAAATTTTTTTTAAAAAGTATTTGCCATAAATTTCTTACATTCCACTCTTGTTTTCGTTTTGTAAATATTTCTTTTTGTTTTTCTCGATATTGTAAAAATTTGCATACTACTAAAACCAGTAGCAGTATGTAAATAATGAGCTGCAAAACAAAAGACTTAAGCAACAAACACCAATAACGTGAGAATAAATTCTTTGTTTAGACAATGAAGTAATAAATTATCTTAATAATAAAAATACACTAGACAAAGAATTTGAACAAAAAGCAAATCATAGAAATTGTATGTCAAAGAGATGTATTCAAGACATTACTGTGAAGTAAAGAAATTACTAATAAATTACAATAATTAAGCACTCTATCAATCTACATAAATATATCACTATGTTTAACACTTCATTAAAACTTAGTTATGAAATTGTTAAGCAACAAAAAACATTGTGAATATAAATAAATAAAAACAAGCGATAAATCAAAAGACTTAAGAAACGAACATGAACAACAAATTATACAGCCAAAGGCCCTTATAACACATAAGTCATGTGTGTGTGTGACAATTTTACGATTTTAAAGGAACTATAAGGGAAATATTCATTAAACCAAAGGTTGACATTTCTTTACCAGTTCATTGATTGTTGGGATTCAATTCTGAGAATTGCATGTGAAAGTAGACCCAACAAAAATAACTTCTGCATCATTCGTTGTGTCAAATTGGCTGCATTAATAACACAGAACAACATTTTCCAACTCATTGATCATGGGACTCAATTCTAAGAACTGCACGAGAAAGTAACTCTAAAAATAAAAACTTTTACATCATTCGTTGTGTCAAGTTGGCTGCATTAACTACACAGTACAATATTTTTCACCTCATTGATTTGGGACTCTATTCTGAAAACTGCTTGTGAAAGTAGACACAAAAATAATAACTTCAGCATCATTCATCTTGTCAAGTTGGCTGCATTAATAACACAGTATAACATTTTTGCACTCATTTATTTGGGACTCAATTCTAAGAACTGCACGTGAAAGTAGCTCTAAAAATAAGAACGTCTGCATCATTCGTTGTGTTAAGTTGGCTGCATTAACTACACAGTACATATTTTCCAACTCATTGATCATGGGACTCAATTCGAAGAATTTCACATGAAAGCAGCCCTAAAATAAAGAACTTCTGCATCATTCGTTTTGTCAAGTTGGCTGCATTAATAACATAATACAACATTTTCCACTTCATTGAACATGGGACTCTATTCTGAAAATTGCTTGTGAAAGTAGACACAAAAATAATAACTTTTGCATCATTCGTTGTGTACAGTTAGTTGGCTGCATTAATAACACAGTATAACATTTTTGCACTCATTGATTTGGGACTCAATTCTGAGAATTGCTTGTGAAAGTAGACCCAACAAGAAAGACTTCTGCATCATTCGTTTTGTCAAGTTGGCTGACAACACAGTATAACATTTTCTAGTTCATTAATTTGGGACTCAATTCTAAGAATTATATGTGAAAGTAGCCCCAACAAAAATAACTTTTGCATCATTCATTTTGTCGAGTTGGCTGCCTTAATAATTAAATGGCCATACGAATTTTCTTGCTCAAGATGGTTTTTTTTTGGCAATTTTTCTATATTTTAAAATTATTAAAATTATTCAAAAATATTCCTACAAAAAAATCTATATTAATCCTTCTAGCCACTGTCAACAGTTTCCCAATACTGAGTCAAAAAAAATGCAACTAAGTGGTTGATAATAACGCAATTTCCATTAAAGCGGGTTCTCTTGCCTGCCACTTATTGGATAGTATACATAGTATATACTAGTATATATATATACAATAACATATCTAACTGAACTAAATCTTAGCTGTGTGTTTGTTTTTAATTTTTCTACCTTAGTCTTGGCTATGTTCGTTTTTATGTTCAGTATTTTTTTATTTACCTGTCAGCTCTGTGAGAATTTTTGTAATTTGCATAATAAAGACAAGTGTTGTTGCTAACATGCCCAGTTTTTTTTCATATTTCTATGATTTATTATCAACTACAGACGACAAGAAATTTTAGTTGTTTTTATAAATATTCACACCTAATTATCTCTTCTATGGTTTTTTTTATTTGTAGCATAGCTTTGGGTTGGCGTCTGTGGCAGCTTTAATACACAGAGGGGAAAAAAATAATAAAATTGCTTACAGTTTTAAAAGTAATATTTATCACAGCCATCAATTCGCAGACAAATCGCGCTAAAATTTTATGGAAGACAGTAGAGTATCTGCACAAGCCTTATTAGAGTTATAATACTTTAAGAAGCCAAAAAAAAAAAATAGAATAAGAAAAATATTTGGACGATGAGTTCATAACTACCACAGGATTGTAGAGTATTTGTTCAACCGTAATTAAGTCAATGATCACTTAATAATGCTAAGTGAAATTAATGGTACGGTATATATTTATAAGCATAGGTCGGGTCAACATTATTAGCGGCTGTTATTTTCTAACATTAACATTACACAGTACAACACATTTTTCAGCTCATGAATTTGGGACACAATTCTGAGAATTCCACGTGAAAGTAGACCCAAAAATAAGAGCTTCTTCATCATTGGTTTTGTCAACTTGGCTGCATTAATAATTTAACCCATTAGTGACGACTGTTACCATATGGTAACGCCGACAGCGTCAGGTATTGCACGCAATAAAATAAACATAAGAATAAATGTCAAAAATATTCTTTTTTGATTTCATCAAAGCATGCATTGATCTTTCATTCTTGATTTACCGCTATGCAATCAGACGTCATTAGCGAGCGTGGGGGTTCATTTAAAATAGGTGTTTTTCACATGTGCGGAAAACAGCAATATAGAGGGATATAAAAAGTCACTCCATATTAAGAATATTTTTTGGTTGTTTAAAGACTGATATATTAAAGACTTTTAGTGTTTGTTATTTGAGAAGATTATAAAATATCATAAAAACGTATTGCATGAATTATTTTGTACTTGGTTCTTTTTATTTACCTGTTTTAAAGCTGTTACCATATGGTCACAGTCGTCATAACAGTAGTAAAAATGGATTTTTTTCTGAACTAACTTTTTTTATGTAAAATTGGTTTATAACTAACACAGTGCAACACACTTTTTCGGGGGTGAACCAAACCTATATCAAACGATAGCATTTGACCTCAGTAACAAAACCCTAAACTCAATTTTGCTCCACTACGTCACAAATTTTTTTTACAGTGGTTTAAAGTTTGATTTTTTTGGTCAAAAGTCGAATCAAAGAATATGAAAAATCATCTGTAAAAATACGTTTGGGGTATTTCATGTCTTCGGAGACCTATATTAAAACCATCAGGGGAATATTTTCTCGGAACATTTTAACCCTCTAGCTCCCACCCGTATGGGACATTTTTGGCCCAATTTTGAAAAACCGTTTAAAAGTCAACTTTGGACGGAGGTCAAGGATTAGAATCTTCGATAGAAATATTCTCCAGAAAATTTCACTAAGAGTCACCGAAGACAAATAACCTCTACGAGTCAAATGTTCCAAAATAAAACCAAAATTAAATGTTAAGGAAATATTAAAAAATCTATTTTTGAGCAAACAGTGCAACGCACTTTCTCGGGAGTGAATTAAACCAATATCAAACGATAGCATTTGACCTCTGTAATAAAACCCTAAACTCCATTTTGCTCCACTACGTCACAATTTTTATATACAGTGGGTTAAAGTTAGATTTTTTTTATACAAAGGTCAAATAAAAGAAAATGAAAAATCATGTGTAAAAATAGATTTGGGATAGTTCATTTCTTCGGAGACCTACATTAAAATTTTCCGGGGAATATTTCCTCGAAACATTTTAACCCTCTATCTGCCACCCATTTTGAACATTTTGCGAAATTTGACTTTTAAGCTGTTTTTCAAAATTCATCCTAAGGGTTAGAGCTGGAGGGTTCAAATGTTCTGATGAAATGTTCCTCTGAAAATTTTAATGTATATCTCCGCAGACATGGACTATCCCAAACCTTTTTTTAAAAATGATTTTTCATTATCTTTTATTTGACTTTTGTCTAAAAAAAATCCAACTTTTACCCACTGTATACAAAAATTGTGACGTAGTGGAGCAAAACGGAGTTTAGGGTTTTATTACAGAGGTCAAATGCTATCGTTTGATATTGGTTTAATTCACTCCCGAGAAAGTGCGTTGCACTGTTTGCTCAAAAATAGATTTTTTAACTTTTCTTTAACATTTAATTTTGGTTTTATTTTGGAACATTTGACTCGTAGAGGTTATTTGTCTTCGGTGACTCTTAGTGAAATTTTCTGGAGAATATTTCTATCGAAGATTCTAATCCTTGACCTCCGTCCAAAGTTGACTTTTAAACGGTTTTTCAAAATTGAGCGAAAAATGTCCCATACGGGTGGGAGCTAGAGGGTTAAAATGTTCCGAGAAAATATTCCCCTGATTGTTTTAATATAGGTCTCCGAAGACATGAAATACCCCAAACGTATTATTACAGAAGATTTTTCATATTCATTGATTCAACTTTTGACCAAAAAAATCAAACTTCAAACCACTGTAAAAAAAATTTGTGACGTAGTGGAGCAAAATTGAGTTTAGGGTTTTGTTACTGAGGTCAAATGCTATCGTTTGACATTGGTTTGGTTCACCCCCGAGACAATGACCATCAAATTGTGTCACAGTGTAATTTATATGTAGTACTGGTACGTTTGTTCCACATTTTTTCTTCAATTCAATCTCTACAACTTTGTCGCAGACACACAATAGATATTCTGTGCGGTGTACCGAGATATAACCGTGTTAAAATATAGAAAAAGTGCTAAAAATCCACGTTGAGCAAACAAAAAATCGTATGACCATTAACATATTAATGCAACCAACTTGTCAAAACGAATGATGCAGAAGTTCTTATTTTTGGGACTACTTGCACATGTTATTCACAGAATTGAGTCCTGAAATCATGTGTTGTACTGAGTCATTTAAACGTCTTGAAATATACTGGACATTTTGGTAAAAGTACTCTGAGACGTTTACTTTTCGTTATACAGATGATCATAACTCATACGCTAGAAAGTTAATAGAGTATGCTAAGACACCACCTATCGTCTAATAATTGTACTAATCTACAAAACAATTTTTTTCTTAAGATGTGTTGTAGTACATTACATGTTGGCGCACCAATTGTGCAAAATAAGAAATTCAACCAGTACAGAAATTTCAGTCAGGTAAACTGACTGATAAATAGCATCACCCAATATAAGATATTGATTAAGTCTTGCCTCCTATCACAAAATAAATTAACCGACCAATTTTCATTACCACACAAGTGTCCGTTTAGAAGTTATGGGAGAAATATTAATTTTCAAAAAATAGGTAATTTTATATGAAAGGTACCGGAAGGCGTGAACCGATATAGTCCATGTTCTTTCCTGAGTCTAATTTTCATAAGCGAACATCATACGCAAAATTTGAATGAATTAAATTTACTTCCAAAAAAAGATATATATGTAAGATTATGAGGCTGAGTTCAGTCATTTGTATGGGAGGTACCAAAAGGGGTGTGTCAAATAGTAAGGCTCTCTGAGATTTCGCCTCCTATCACAACATAAATTTATCGACCCATTTTCATAGCCCCCCAAGTGTCCGTTTGGAAGTTATGGGAAAAATATTAATTTTCCAAAAATAGATAATTTTGTATGGGAGGTACCGGAAGGCGTGAACAGATATAGTCCATGTTCATTCTTGAGTCTAATTTTCATAAGCGAACATCATACGCCAAATTTGTGTGAATTCAGAGTACTTACAAAAAAGATATGTATGTGAGACTATGGCGTTGGGTTCGGTCATTTTTATGGGAGGTACCAGAAGGGGTGTGTCAAATAGTAAGGCTCTCTGGGATTTCGCCTCCTATCACAACATAAATTTATCGACCCATTTTCATAGCCCCCTAAGTGTTCGTTGGGAAGTTATGGGAGAAATATTAATTTTCCAAAAATAGGTAATTTTGTATGGGAGGTACCAGAAGGCGTGAACCGATATAGTCCATATTTATTCCTAATTCAACTTTTCATAAGCGAACATCATACGCAAAATTTGAGTGAATTCAATTTACTAACAAAAAAGATATGTATGTAAAACTATAAGGGTTAATTCGGTCATTTGTATGAAAGGTACCAGAAGGGGTACCGGTTTTCTTAGGGTTTGTCTAACTTTGCAAGATAAATAAACTGACCAAATTTAGATATCCTCCGATGGTATGTTTGGCAGCTATGGAAGAAATATTAATTTGCCAAAAATAGGTAATTTTGTATGGAAGGTACCAGAAGGGGTGTGGCTATTCAGCCCATTTACAATCCCATAAGTTCGTTTTCAAAAATATTAATACCGGTAAATTTTCATACCGATCCATTGAGGATTACTCGAGTTATCCTGCTGACCAGCCATCCAGCCAGACAGACGGACATAGCTCAATCATCTTAAAAAGTCCTGAAACGAATTTGGTCTTAAGCTACTTGGAGTCTAACTCGTGTCCTTTAATGCGTTACACTTTTTTTCGTATCAAATGATATATACCCTCATCCCTAAGGGTGATGGTATAAAAATAATTGTTGGTACAGTAAAAGTACTATTTAGTAAGATTAAAAGACAATAAAAGTACTTTTTGGTAAAATAAAAGTGTTTACTGATATAACAAAAGTACTGATTAGTACAATAAAAATAAGAGTACAAAAATTACCCTTTGATAAAAAAGTACTTTCTGATACAATAACTGTACTTTTAGATAAACTAAAAATATTTTTTGGTACAATTATAATTATAATTATAATTGATAATTATAGAAACTTTTTTGGTACAATTAAAGTACTTTTTAATACAAAAAAAAGATATATAAGTACAATAATATGATTTTTGGTACATTTTGATAAACTAAAAGTACTTTTTTTGTACTATAAAATTATATGTTGGTACATTAGCACCATTTTTTGGTATAAAAAGGTACCCTTTGGAAAAAAAAGTACTTTTTGACATAATAAATGTACTTTAAAATTAAATAAAAATATTTTTTGGTACAATAAAATTACTTTTTGGTACAATTAGTCTTTAGTATAACGAAAGAATGTTTTGCTACAATTAAAGTACCTTTTTAATACAATAAAGAAACTTTTAAGTACAATAAATATAATTTTTGGTACTGTTAAAGTACATTTTGACAGACTAAAAGTACATTTTTGTAAATACTTCTTTGTACTTTATAATTATATTTAGGTAAAATAAAATTACTTTTGTGGCACAAAAAAATATACTTTTTTGTAAAAATTTTTTTTCCACCACAATAAATGTACTTCTGGATAAAATAAATTACTTTTTAGTACAATTAAAGTGCTAATTAGTACAAAAAAAAGTACACTTTAGTACAACTTGTTATTTTTAATACAATAAAAATACTTTTAAGTACAATAAATATATCTTTTGGTACAATCAAAATACATTTTGACAAACTAAAAGTACGTTTTTGTTAGTACTTCTTTGTACTATAAAATTATATTTTGGTACAATAAAAGTACTTTTTATTACTACTTTATTGTTTTAGACAGTAAAGGTAATACACAAAAAGCTGTTTTTGGCACAATAAAATTACTATTGATATAGTACTTTCTGGCCCATTAAAAGTACTTTCTGGTAAAATATAATTATTTTTGTAACAATGGGACTACTTGTTAATACAAACAATGTACTTTTTTTCAACAATAAAAATACTTATTTTTGATAAAATAAAAGTACTTTTTGTTACAATAAAATTACTGTATGATACAAGACAAGTACTTTTTAATACAATAAAAATACTTTTCTATACAATAAAAATACTTTTTTATACAACAAAAGCTCTAGTTGGTACCATATTAAGTACTTTTTGGTAAAAACGAAAATAAAGTACAAAAAAATATACTTGTTGGTATAATAAAAGTACTGTTTAGGGGTTATAAAGTAAGTTTGGTACAAAAAAAATCTTTATAGCACAATAACTGTACTATTGAGCACAATAAAAGTACTTTTTGCTAAACAAAAAGTTTTTTTTTAATGCAATGTGCAAATTTACCTTTTGTTATAAAATAATATTAATGCAGCCAACTTGACAGAACGAATGAGGCACAAGTTCTTATTGTTGGGTCTTCTTTCAAGTGGAATTCTTAGAATTGAGTCCCAAATTAATGAGCTGAAAAATGTTGTACTGTGAAATTCAGATTGTTATTATTATATGGTATTCGAGTTTTTTAATACCGAATCAACAAAAGCCACCGTTGTTTTCATAAGTTGTTCATATATCCTCATGCTTCCGCCTACTTTGATACCATTTCCTCTTTACACGTTTTCTTAGGCTTCTCTGTGTTCATCACGATAACATCTTCTTTGCTAAAACTAATGACCAACAAACCACCACAACAATCTAGCATGCATATTCATCAACACGAAAGGAGCTAAATCTTTGCTGTATGTTGTTGTTTTTGCTTCATCTCCTCTCAAAATGTTTTGCAACTGGTTTGCATTGCAGATTTTCTTCTTATTATTAGTATTTTTCCACTCTCTTTTTTTCGCTTAGGTTTTCTTCAATTAAACCACAATTCCAATTGAAATATTACCACAGTCGAGAGTTACTCATGCGCGTTGTATAAGTTTGTTTTAATTTTTGGTGGCTAATTTTTTATTTGCTGGAAATTTTTCGCGTATGAAAAATTGTAGGCTGTTGTCTCAGTTTTGGTTACATTTTCACTTGTTTTTTTTTTCTCTGGTTGCATCATCGTCGTTGTCGTCATCGTAAACTGGCAACAGCTGTTGCTGTTGCCACATGCAATGTAAGCAAAATACTACGCAATTAATAGCATTTTAATAATTGAATGCAATGGGGGCTGAGATTTTAGCGTTAGGTATCCGTAATGCCTTATATGTAAGTAAATTAAAGAATACAAGACAAAAGACTTAAGAAACGAACGCGTGATAAGATTAACAAAGGCTAGAGAACGTCATTAAGCTTAGATTAGTAGTTTACTAACAATGTTAAGGTAATTTCTATGTAAAAGGTGGGAAATTGCTTTAATTGAGTTTTAAACAGAACTTAAGAACCAACGACAAACAAAAGACTTAAGACACGAACAGGTTGTATATTAGGGTATTGGAGGAAATTTAAGGGCAACAGAGTAAAATAAATTATGTTTTAAATAGAACTTAAGAACTTAAGAAAAACAAAAGACTTAAGACATGAACAGGTGGTAAAATAGACAGTACAACACAACACATTTTAGGCCTCAGTTCTGAGAAATGCACGTGAAAGTAGTCCCACAGAGAAGAAGTTTTGCATCATACGTTTTGTCAAGTTACATGCTATTATAACTTAATATCGATTTGAAGTTAGTAAGTATCGTATAGGGGAATTAATCACGTTTTAGGTTCTTTTGTTTGACATAACATAAATACTATATGGTGGCGTATGATTATCATCTGTAATATTCCACGTAAATCATACGCCACGGGGTACAACAGTTTTATTGCAACTGCTACAAAATAATTCCAGCTCATTTACACTACTTACATCATTGTCAGTATTTCCCTTAAAAATGTGTCAGGTAGTTTTGGCAGAAATTACCGACATACTTTTTTGTGACAAAACAAAATGACTCCGTGTTATTAGTCCTTTAACTTAAAACCTGTAAGAAAGTTCCAGTCGGGCAACACGACTTGCATATACCCTCATCCTCAGTAAAACATACAATTTTCTATTATATTGATATTATTACTCCATCTCCAAAGTGGGCGGAGTGTTACATTTGTATGGGAGGTATCAAAAGGGGCGTGGCTAGACTTCCAGTTCTTTTCTCCAAAACTGTATCCTAATTTAGCTTTACGTATTGGGTGTTGGGCGGAGTGGTACATTGTGTGGGTGGTACCAGAAGGGGCGTATCTAGACTTCCAAAACTTTATCATGCTTGAACTTTACTAAATACAGAATTTGAGCACGATCGCCTTCGGTCTATTAATAATTACAAACGATTTCTAAAAGGTGCAGCACCAGATGGGGCGTGGCTAGACTTTTCCAGTTCTCTTTTCCAAAACTTAATCCTGCTTGAGCTTTACAAAATACAGAATTTGGGTACGATTCCGTTGGGTGTATTGATATTATTACTCGATTTCTAAAGTGGGCGGAATGATGTATTTGTATGGAAGGTTCAAGAAGGCGTGGGCCATGTAGCCCCTTTGCAATACCGTAAGTAGTTTTGGGAAATATTAACTCATGCAAAATTTTAAAACATTTGGTTGCGTCTTTCGAAAGATATCGTGCGTACCAGCCAGACAGACATACAGACAGACGGCAAACGGACATGGCTCAAACGACTTAAAAAGTCATGAATCGAATTTGGTTTAAAAAACCTAGGGTCTAAAGTGACTCCTTCTATGTGTTACAATTTTGGGTCGTATCAAATGATATATAACCTCCTACCTGTAGGGTGACGGTATAAAAAAATTTCGAAGTTAAGAAAACACTAGTGTAGTCCTTGCTTTTTGCTTCAGCAACAGTACTTTTTGATAAAAAAAAAGTACTTTTTGATGCCACAAAAAGAATTTTGGCACAATTAAAAACTTTTTGGTACAACAAAATTACTTGAATTGTGTCCAATTAAAGTACTTATTAGTGCACTTAAAGTACTTTTTTGGTACAACAAAAGTACTCTGTGGTACAATTAATTGTTATTATTGTGTACAATAAAGGTACTTTTTAATACAATAAACTTTACTTTTTGTTACCATAAATGTCCTTTTTGGTACAATAAATGCACTATTTTGTACAAGAATAGTACTTTTTTGTATAAATAATTGCATTTTATTGGTACAATAAATGTACTTTTATGTACAATAAATAAAAGTACCCTGTGGTACAATTAATTGTTATTTTTGTTTACAATAAATGTACTTTTTAATACAATAAATTGTACTTTTACCATAAGTGTACGTTTTGGTACAATAAATGTACTTTTTTGTACAATAATACTACTTTTTTGTGTAATCAATTGCATTTTTTTGGAACAATAAATGTACTTTTATGTACAATAAATAAAGGTACTCTGTGGTAAAATTATTTGTTATTTTTGTTTGCAATAAATGTACTTTTTAATACAATAAATTGTACTTTTTGATACCATAAATGTTCTTTTGGTACAATAATTGTTCTTTTTTGTACAATAATAGTACGTTTTGTGTAATCAATTGCATTTTTTTGGAACAATAAATGTACTTTAATGTACAATTAATAAAGGTACTCTGTAGTACAATTAATTGTTATTATTGTTTACAATAAATGTACTTTTTAATACAATAAATTGTACTTTTACCATAAGTGTACGTTTTGGTACAATAAATGTACTTTTATGTACAATTAATAAATGTACTCTGTAGTACAATTAATTTTTATTTTTGTTTACAATTAAGGTACTTTTTAATACACTAAATTGTACTTTTTGATACCATAAATGTTCTTTTGGTACAATAATTGTTCTTTTTTGTACAGTAATAGTACTTTTTGGTATAATCAATTGCATTTTTTTGGTACAATAAATGTACTTAATTTATTGTTATTTTTATGTACAATAAATGTACTTTTTAATAGAATAAATTGTACTTTTTGATAGATAGATGTTCTTTTTGGTACAATAAATGTACTTTTTTTAGTACAATAATAGTACTTTTTCGTACAATCAATTTCACTTTTTGGTACAGTAACTTGCACTTTTTGGTACAATAAATTTTAATATTTAGTACAATTAATGTACTTTTTGGTTTAGCAAATTTTCGTTTTAATAAATTCAATCGAACTTTTTGCTTTCAAGTACTAGGTGGGCCACAAGAAGCCATCTGATGTTGTTTGGCTTTTATTTTTATTTTCTAAATGAAAAACTTCGATTCTGTTTTTTGATTATGTTTATTTGGATTACGTCTGGCTGGAAAATGGAAGGTGCCACGCCCCTTTTTAAAAAGTCGTTATGACGGTCATATTATTGAATAAAATATTATTGAAATAAACAATTTTATAATCTACATTTTTTTCTAAATGAAAAACTTTGATACTGTTTTTTTTTTTTGATTATGTTTATTTGAATCTTTAGATTTTTATTGGTTAAGTCAAGAAGATGATATCTTGCAAATGGGCGGCGTCTTAATTGATTGCCATACGGGCTCGTTTTATGGCATTTTTTATCACTTCGGGTGAAAGATTTTCGCACTTGTGTCGAATGTTGTCCCTGAGGACTTTCAGGATCTCCAGCTTGTTTACGGGAACACGGGACTTCAAAAACCCCTCAAAACAAAGTCTGGAATGGCCAAAAATTAGAGCATCTTTCAATAGGATAACTTCTTTCGGCCCACATTGTATTAGCGCTCTAGAGCTTAAATACATTTTTGCCACGCCCCCTTCGGTCACTGTTTGATTACATTTAACAATTTCGTCGGCAAATTTAAACCTCAAGCGTCAAGTACTATTTGTGTACCAAATTTGTGGTAAAATTACAGTTTTATTCAAGCCCATTGATCCAAAATTAATATGTCGTCTAAATATTCATATGTGTGTTGCCGTGTACTCTCTGGGTGTTAAATTAAAATACAGCTTTGCCACACCCCCGTCATGTACTATCTGTGGACCAAATTGTATCACTCTGCGGCTAAATTCCAGTTTTGCCACCGGCCCCCTCCGCCCTCTGATCCAAAATAAAATTTCGTCTGCAAACTTAAACTGGAAGTGTCGAGTACTATCTATATCCCAAGTTTTCTTTCTCTGGGGCTAAAATGCAGTTTTGCCACACCCACTCCGCCCACTGAACCAAAATTTAAATTTCGTCTGCATATTTCTATTTGTGTTGTCGTGTACTATCTGTGTATCAAATTTTATCTCTCTGGGGTTAAAATAATGTTTTGCCACGCCCCCACCGCCCACTGATCGAAAATTTAAATTTCGTCTGCATATTTCTATTTGTGTTGTCGTGTACTATTTGTGTATCGAATTTTATTTCTATAGGACTAAAATACAGTTCAGCCACACCCCCTCCGCCCACTGTTCCAAAATTTATATCTCTCTAGGGTTGAAATACAGCTTTCCCAAGGCCCCTCCGTCCACTGATAGAAAATTTAAATTTCGTCAGCATATTCATATTCGTGTTGTCGCGTACTATTAGTGTACCAAATTTCATCTCTCTGGGGTAAACATAAAGTTTTGCCACGCCCACTCCGCCCACTGATCGAAAATTTAAATTTCGTCTGCATATTTCTATTTGTGTTGTCGTGTAATATCTGTGTACCAAATTTTATTTCTATAGGACTAAAATACAGTTCAGCCACACCCCCTCCGCCCACTGTTCCAAAATTTATATCTCTCTAGGGTTGAAATACGGCTTTGCCACGCCCCCTTCGTCAACTGATAGAAAATTTAAATTTCGTCTACATATTCATATTTGTGTTGTCGTGTACTATTTGTGTATCAAATTGTATCTCTCTGGGGTTAAAATAAAGTTTTGCCACACCCCCACCGCCCACTGAACCAAAATTAAAATTCCGTGTGCATATTCATATTTGTGTTGCCGTGTACTATCTGTGTACCAAATTTTATTTCTATAGGACTAAAATACAGTTCAGCCACACCCCCTCCGCCCACTGTTCCAAAATTTATATCTCTCTAGGGATAAAATACAGCTTTGCCACGCCCACTCCGCCCACTGATCGAAAATTTAAATTTCGTCTGCATATTTCTATTTGTGTTGTCGTGTACTATTTGTGTATCAAATTTTATCTCTCTGGGGTTAAAATAAAGTTTTGCCACGCCCCCACCGCCCACTGAACCAAAATTAAAATTCCGTGTGCATAATCATATTTGTGTTGCCATGTACTATCTGTGTACCAAATTTTATATCCCAATCTCTACAAATATGTTTTGCCACGCCCAGTCCGCCCAAAATTACACAGTACAATATTTTCCAACTCATTGCTTTGGGACTCAATTCTGAGAACTGAACGTGAAAGTAGCCCCAAAGAGAAGAAATTCTGCATCATTCGTTTTATCAAGTTACATGCCATAATAATTAAATATCGATTTGAAATTTGTAAGTATCGTTAAGGGAAATTTGCCACGATTTAGGCTCTTTTGTTTGACATAACTCGAGAACCACTAGTCCACTAGATGTAGCTGAAACAAATTTAAAAAAAAATTGAGAATTACAATTTCTTTAATCTGTTTCTATACCGTTTCTCTACATAAGCAACAGTTTCACTTTTCCATTCATCAAATGATTTTAAACGGGGTTTATTTTGTAGCAGTTACAATAAAACTGTTGTACTCTGTGACGTATGATTTACGTGGAATATTACTTATGTAAATCATACGCCACCAACTAACAACATATCAATAGAGCCAAAAACGCGACAAATTCCCCTATACGATACTTACTACCTTCAAATCGTTATTAAACTATTATTGCAGGTAACTTGACAAAACGAATGATGCAGAACTTCTTCTTTTTGGGGCTACTTTCACGTGCAGTTCTCAGAATTGAGTCCCCAAATCATGTGTTATACTGTGGTCCAAAATTTCCAAATTTTAAATTTCATCCACACATTCATATTCCTGTTGCCGAGTACTATCTGTGTATCAAATTGTATCTCTCTAGTTTCAAAAAAAGTTTTGCACACTCAGAACTGAGTCCCAAATCAATGAGCCGAGCAATGTTGTACTGTATTATTAATGCAGCCAACTTGACAAAACGAATGATGCAGAAGTTCTTATTTTTGGGGCTACTATCACATGCAATTCTCAGAATTGATTGGAAATTGGTGTATTAATGCAGCCAACTTGACAAAACGAATGATGCAGAAGTTCTTATCTTTGTGTGTACTTTCACGTACAATTCTGCGAATTGAGTCCCAAATCAATGAGCTGAACAATGTTGTACTGTATTATTAATGCAGCCAACTTGACAAAACGAATGTTGCAGAAGTTTTTATTTTTGGCTCTACTTTCGTTTGCAATTCTCTCAATTGAGTCCCAAATCAATGTTCAAGGAAATTTTTTTGTTTAATAATAAATATCCCAATTAATCTAATAACTTTAGCAAAATGTGTTTAATTGACTATGACAAGTTTTCAATGCCTATTATAATATTTTTAAACAAATTGTTTAATGTTTCGACTAGGCATTGAAGTTTGTCACATGCCAGAAAACAAGACATTTCTGATTTTATATCACATACATACATCAATTAATTATGTTCAGGTGTCAAATTTGTTCGCACCTCCCCTTTGAAAAACAAATGACTTAAGAAACGAACACGCTGCAAACTTAACAGCAACTTTTGACCACTTTGTCACTGATATATTATTTAATTTTAAATTTCCTAGTGGATGGACAACAAAAAAATAGTAAAGTTTGTTTTCAGATTTGAGGAAAATCTTCAGCCTGAAATCGCAAAGCCAAAACTCTCCTGGTAGTTGTTGTACATAACATAAAAGTTTATTTAACCGTGTTGATTGTTTACAACCATATGCAAACTTGCAACTTAACAACGACGACAACAGCAACCACAACGACAACAACAACAAGCGCTATAAATACCACGCTATGCAATAGTTATTTACTTCCTGTTTTATATTTAGTTTTCTTTTTTTTTGTATATATATAAATTTGCAATGAAAAATCATGTTACGAGGACAACCACCACACAGCAATTTGTCTCGAGGACAGTCTTACTTAACCTGCATGCAACATACACTAACCATAGCTTAGGTCTGTAATTATGTAAAACTAACGTTGGCACAGTAACCAAATTTTGTACCCTCAGCATAGACTGTAATGGCCAGGTTGTTTGTCTTTTTGAAGCTGGTCACCTTAAAGTTTTTTTGCTTAGCTTTTTTTCAAACTTTACTATCATTTTCTTAGGGTATCAGTGGCAAACAGCCACTTGCCTCAAATTAAATGGCCAACGACGAGGTAACTATTCATTATAGAAAAACCTGATGAAGACGTGAGAGAAAACAAAAAAACAAAGACTCGCAACAAAAGAGAATTGATGAAACATTGAAAATCGAAAGTTTACGTTCAATGCAACCAAGCACATTCAGTATGGGGCAGCCACCTAATGCTCGATAAGGTGGAGGCATGATGATGGATTGTTTATGGTCGCCTATAAAGCTGTAAATTGTTTTCTTTTTTATCTTTTGGCCTTTTGTTTTGTTACAGCCTCATACGTAATCATTGTTTGTAGTTTGTGCTGATTTGTGTTTTTCTCTTGTCTATTTCCAGTTTTCATTGCTAGTTTTATTGTCAGCGGACTATGGCCTGGCGTCCTCAAAATCTTTGGCTAGCAACAAAGTGTCTACGACTACGAAACCTTTGGACAAGACAACATATCCCAAAAAGGTTAGCACCCTGAAGAAACGACCCTCGAAGCCATCGCTAAAGAAGGTGGCTGATATAACGGATAAATTTAAAGATTTGCCAGCAGATGATTTGGCTTTTATCAAAGAATTGGATAAACAATTTAAGCTGCATGGTGGCAAAGTTAAGATAAAAGTGGAAAATGATAATGCAACGATGTCAACGAACACGAAGAATAGCAAGAGGACCATCGAAGGGGAATTGGGGTAAGTAGGAGGGAAAAGTAACAGGTGTAAATGGGGACCCAATTCTGAGAACAGCACGTGATAGTAGCCCCTAATAGAAGATGTTCTGCATCATTCGTTTTGTCAAGTTACATGCCATCTTGATTTAATATCGATTTGAAGTTAGTAAGTATCGTATAGGGGAATTCGTCATGTTTAAGGCTTTTTTGTTTTATTATTATATGGGGGCATATGATTATCATAAGCAAAATTCCACGTAAATCATACGCCACGAAGTGCAACAGTTTTATTGTAACTGCTACAAAATGAACCCAGTTCAAAATCATTTGAGGAATGGAAAAGTAAAACTGTTGCTTATGTAGGAAAACGTTATATGAACTGATTAAAGAAATTGTAATTCTTAACTTTTTTTAAATTTGTTTTAGCCAAATCGGGCTAGTGGTTCACGAGTTATATCAAACAAAAGAGCCTAAAACGTGACAAATTCCCCTAACTTTAAATCCTTATTAAATTATTATGGCATGTAACTTGATAAAACGAATGATGCAGAACTTCTTCATTTAGGGGCTACTTTCAAGTGCAATTCTCAGAATTGAGTCCCAAATCAAGAAGCTGAAAAATGTTGTACTGTGTTGTATACAAATGATGTTTAGATGTTATAACTTAACTAACCTATATAAAAAAGAAGACTGCAGTTATTAAAAAAAAAAATACTTTCAATTTAAGCAATTTAATGTTATATTTTTACTTTAGATGGGAACCGGAAATTTTTTTAAATTTTTAAATTTACTCACTGTAAAATAACTAAGTATCCTATTTTGTTCAATAATCAATTTGTGATGTTTTAAAATAATATTTATTCAAAACGGTTCATAACATTTTGAGTTTACCCGTTACAAATATTTCCTTTGTAACAGAACTTAGATATTATTGGTGCAATCGTTATACATTATTCTAGATATTTGTAGGGTTGGTAATAGGCTTTCACAATGTTATTTTCACAGACATTATATTGTGACTTAAAATGTCTTACAGAGTGTCAAAGTAGAGATTTTTACTGATATTCAAAATTTAAAGAACCGTAATTTCAAAACTTGTGAGAAATAAAATTTAACGCACTGTACTCTATTTACTGAGCAAATTGCTATGATTTAAAAGAATAATCACTGTAATCGGTTTATTAGTGTCTCAGTTTATCCGTTACAAACATTTCCTTTGTACTTGAACTTTGAAACTATTGATTCAATCGTTATACATTGTTCTAGACATTTGTAGAGCATATGAAAGGCTTTCAAAATGTTGTATTCACCGACTTTATGCTACTACTTAAAATGTGTTACAGGGTATCAATGTCGAACTTTTTACTGATGTTCAAAATTTCAAAAGAACCGTAACTTCAAAACTAGTTAGAAATAAAATTTAACGCACTGTACTCTATTTACTGAAAAAATTGCAATGATTTAAAAAAGTAATTATTTAAAACGGTTCATTAGTTTTTGAGTTTACCCGTTACAAACATTTCCTTTATACTAGAACTTGAAAACTATTGGTGCAATCTTTATACATTGTTCAAGATATTTGTAGAGGAAATGATACGCTGTCTAAATGTTGTATTCAGAGACATTTTGTTGTAACTTAAAATGTGTTACAGGGTGTCTAGGTAGGTACTTTTACTTAAATTTCAAAACCGTAACTTCGAAACTTATAAAAAAAAAAAAAAATTTTATATGCTGTTCTATGTTTATTGGCTACATTACTATGATTTAAAAGAATAATAACAGTAATCGGTTTATTAGTAGCTGAGTTTACCCGTTACAAACATTCCACTTCTTTAGAATTTTGAAAATATTAGTGGTATCGTTATACATTACGCTAGATATTAGTATGGGAAATAATAGGCTTTCACAATTTTGTATTCACAGACGTTATGTTGCAACTTCAAATGTGTTACAGGGTGTTTACTGAAGTTCAAAATTTCAAGAACTAAAACTTCGAAACTTATAGGAAATGAAATAAACGCACTGTACTCTATTTACTGAGCAAATTGCTATGATTTAAAAGAATAATCACTGTAATCGGTTCATTAGTGTCTCAGTTTATCCGTTACAAACATTCGCCCTTCTTAGAACTTTTAATATACGGATTTAATCGTTATACAATATACTAGATATTTGTGGACATTGTCTTAGCCTTTCGAAATATTGTCTTCAGAGACATTATTTGGTGACTTAAGATATGTTACAGGGTGTCAAAATATACCTCCTTTATAACGGTAAATCTTTCAAGATCCTTTACTTCCAAACTTTTAGAAGTTCACAATAAAAAATCAAAAAATACCTTAAACTGTTCTCCCTTCTTTATTTCCCTTCTTTTATTAAAACTTCTTAGATATTAGACGGATTGTTTAACATTGTTGTAGGTATTTATAAAATCGGTCAGAGGCTTTCAAAATGTTGTGTATTGTAACTTAGAATGTGATACAAATAACAAAGTAGGCTACAAATGTGAGCACCAACTTTTGGGAGCCAACCTTTGTTTCTCATACTTATTATATTTGTCTTTGAATAAAAATTTCCAATCATTACTGAAAAATTTTTTAAAAAATTTTTTTTTAACACTCTTTCTTCCTCTCTTTCATTTTAGTTACGGCTACTCGCACAACGGCTACGATTACAGTCCACCCAAATATATGTTCTATCCCTATTCCCAAAGTGATATAGCCCATGATGCGCCCAAGTATTTTCTGCCCGATGGCAAAACTGAGGTGTCCATAGAACCTTCATACTCTTACGAATTAAAGTCTCAAGCATATGTATCGCACAACGAGCCACAAGTTGATTTGCCGCAGTCCGAAGAAGAACATCAGCAGCTACAACAACCCCAACCCCAACAAGAACCAGAGCAGGGTCTGCATCAGCAACAACAACACTATGAAGAACCGGTCATTGTGCTGCGCATACCAGGACCAGCAAAATATGCTTCCCATTTGCAGACATTGTTGCAACAATACCTGGAAATAAGGGCAGCACAATATCTAAGAATCCTGGAGGAAGCTGAACAACGGCAGCATCAGCAACATCAGCATCAACAGTTGCAGCAGGTTGACTATGGTCAGGCGCAGGTGGAACAAGAGCAAGAGCATCATCACGCCCAACAACAACCTGAGTCTCAGCACCAGCCTCAACCTGAAACTCAAATTCAACATGAATATCAGCCTCAACAACAGCTGCAGTATGAACAGCCTTCTCAATCGGCACAGTATCCCGACATAGACGATGTGTATCAGCACTATAAGCACAGACATTCCGCCCAAACGCCCCAGCAAGCTCACCAGCCCGAACAACAAGAGCCCGCTTATTATGTGCCCGAGCAGCAGCAAGAGCAACACTATGTGACCGAGCCACAGCATCAACATCAGCAGCAACAGCAACAGCCTCAGTTCTACTATAGCCATGAACAGCAATATGCCCAACCGGAGGGACCTCCCGCCAACACCTATCAACATATTTATCTGTTGTCCATGGCGGGCCAATCTTCCCACACCGGCTATGAAACACAACACATTCAACCAGAATTGCAGCAGCCTGTCTATGTGCCCGAACAGGAGCATCAACAGGGGCAGGTGCAGTATGAAGAACACTCGGCCCCCGCACTCTCTGAAAACAATCCCCGCTCCTCGCATACCAAAGTGATATTTACCCATAATCCTGAACATGGCGGAGCCGATTACTCCAACATGTATCCTCTACCCTCCATAAAGCCTAACGAAAGACATTCACCAAAATCCGTGCCTGATTATCATCAGGACTATCAGGAACAGCCGCATCCACACAATTTACAACAAGAACCTCAGGAAACAGTGCAACAATATCAGCAGCAGCAACAACAACTCGACTCGTCTGCCACAGCGCCCGAGGCAGCTGCCCATCAGCAGCAGCAACAAGTGGTGGCTATAACGCAAAGACCCTTTAACTATCATGCTCATGGAGTGAAACCACGTGGACGTGGACGAGGTGGTCACAAAAGAAGATCTGCTGCTGCTTCCGTAGCTCTCAAAAATGCCGACGAGAAAATACGTGAATATGTGCGAGAGAAGTTTGGTGCTCAAATGGGTTCGGCATCGGAATTTAAAACCACACAAGTGATAGAAGCTTAGTTAAGCAAACAAAGGGCAAAGATCTAAAGAGCGCATTAAAGAGAGAGTATGCTTATAACTGCTGTAATGGTCTCAACACCCCCTTAACAAATATGGTACTGATTTTATGTTATTTACTTTTATTAAACTATTATTAAATTAATAAATGAAATATATGTTAACTAACTAAATATTTTGTATATGTTAATATGTTAACTACAAGTTTACAACACATCACCCACTCCTCCCTCCTGCACCATCATCATTTAAACCATTTCATTTAAAAGACTTTTATTTGAAATCTCTCCGATCCTGTTTTAGTAAACCATTGAGATTTTATAATAATTATATAAACTGTATTAAGAATGTGCAATATTTAGTTGTTAAGTTTTATATGTTGTTTTGTTTTTTTTTTTGTTTTCTATGTTTTAAATATAAATAAAAATACAAAAACTAAATTAAATTTCTAATTCTATACAGGTGATAATGCAGTTTAATATTTTACCAGAGAGAAGTAAGACACAACACCTCTAACACTTAATAACAACTAGTTTATGAAATTCGATGTATGTCTGTGTGTTGCTTATACATTTCATTAGTATTGTTATAAAATCATTTATTTTTCGACAGGTTGCTACCTCAGAGTCTGCAATGGTTTTAAGCGCTACATATTTAAAATTAACCCTGAAAGGCCGAAGGAAACTGCTCAAATAAACTCATAATGAAACATCTTTTTATACAAATAAATGTATGTCTGTGTGTTGCTTATGTACTTCTATAATATGAATACAACACCACTGAAACTTCAACATGTTGGTATATAGGCACTATCGATAGTTTTTAGAGTTTTTGCATTAAAATATTACCCAATGGTCCGCAGAAAATTAGGGAGATCAACTCATAAGGCAACTGTTTATGAAATTATATGAATGTATGCGTGTTGGTTATACAATCCTTTATAATATGAACGTGAAAGCAATAAAACTTTGTCAGGCTATTGCATGAGAGTGTGCGGTAGTTTGTAGGGTCACACAGTTAAACTAAATGAAAAGGAACGAAAGGAAATCGTGTGGGCAAAATAATAACGAGCCACTAGTTTAAGCAAAATATGAAAATACTGGGACATCTTTGACAACCTATTGGATTATACTCGTATACCGCAAGTAGAAAATAATTGTAAGCGAATCTATATTCTGCACTTCTTCTCCAGTTAGTCACAATAAGTTCCGCAAGGCTCTCAGTAACCTGGTCTTTCCAACGGAGTTTTGATCGGCCTCTTCTGCGCCATCCATCGAGTTCATTGTCGAAGACTTTTCAAGCTGGAGCATTTTCGTCCATGCGTACAGCATGATATAGCCAACGTAAACGCTGCACCTTGATGCGTTTGAACACATCAATGTCAGTGTACAGCTCATGATTTACTTGACGTCGATAGTCTCCATTAACGATAATAAACCCATATATTTTACGGAGTATTTTTCTCTCGAATAGTGCCAGAACCGAATCATCTGCTTGTGTCATAACCCAGGATTCTGAAATATACATCACGACAGGTAGAATCATTATCTGGTATAGCTGTATATTTGTTCGTCGAGAGAGGGTTTGGTCATTAAAGCTCTTGCTTAGTCTGAAGTAGCATTTATTAGCAAGCAGGATTCTTCACCGGATTTTAAGGCTGACATTAAGTGTATTATTGATGACGAAGCCTAGGTAGATAAAATTACCTAACACTTCGAAATTATAGTTGCCAATGTTCACGCAGTTTCCCAAATGAGCACATTCTTTGTTCGTTAATACTAATAACTTCGTTATGTCCTCGTTTAGACCATAAGACTCACTTTTGCTGATTCCTTATGTATACATGAGAAAGCGGCAGTCACATCTTCGCAGTTTTCAACCGATGATGTCAACGTTCACGCAGTTTCCCAAACGAGTAGATTCTTTGTTCGTTGATACTAATAACTTCGTTATGTCCTTGTTTAGACTATTAGACTCACGTTCGCTGATTCCTTTTGCATACTTGAGAAGGCTGCAGTCACATCTTCGCAGTTTTCAACCGATGACGTCGACGTCATCAGGGTACGCGAGTAGCATGAGGCTTTTGTTTTTACTGCAGCTTTCCTTATTATCATCTCGATTACCATGTAGAAGAGGTCACACGTTAGGCCGTTGCCTTGTTTTAGGCCTTATAGAAAAACTCCATAAGGTCCTTGCCAATCTTCACTGAAGACTTCGTGTAAGTAAGCGTCATTCCGCAAGTCGTATCAGCTTCGTTGGAGTACCAAACTCTGCCATGGCTTCGAGTAACATCTGCCGTATCAGGCTGCGTAGGCAGCTTTACAGTCGACGAAAAAATGGTACGTGTCGTTCTGTTGCTCTTGGGTAATTTCCAGGATTTACCAAAGTATGAATATCTGGTCAGTTGTTAATTTACCAGGTCTAAAGCCACACTGATAAGGCCCGACCAGGTTGGATAACACTGACCATCTTTCACATAGAACATTTGACAGAACATAATACGCGATGTGTAGAAGGCTGATCCCGCAGTAGTTGAAGCACACACTTGGATCACCTTTTTTCAGCAAAGGACATAATACGCTTAGATTCCAATCATCGGGCATGCACTCTGTAAGCAAAACCGTGCGTAGGAGCTGGTGCATAGTCGTTATCAGCTTCTCGCCACCGGACTTGCAGAGCTCTGCCGAAAGTCCTTCGGCACCGGCTTCTTATTTATTTTTCAGCCGCGATATTGCTTTTCTTACCTTCGCTTGACTTGGTGGTGGGCAATCTAAGCCGTCGTCAACAATTGCGCTGCCTTCTGGAACCAGCAGTTGCTGGAAGTGTTCCCTCCATATATGCAGCACACTCTGCGTATCTGTATCTAGATTTCCATCATCGTCCTTACAAGAGGGGATTCCACTATCCTAGCCTTTTGCTTCTTCTTTCTGGTAAAATTTACGGGCCTCACCTCTATCCCTGTATCGCTCTATATCCTCGTTCTTCCGTTCATTAAACTGACGCTTTTCGCTTTAACAGCTGTCCCTCCTGTTTTACTGTCACCTTGTGCCGTTCCCTAACAGCACGGGTTACAATTGGCTGTAGCGTTGCCCTATAAGCAGCATCGTGGTCCTTTAGATGCTATGCGACATTCTTCATCATACTAGGATTCGTCTGAGCGCCGCTTTTCATATCCTAGCACGGTTGTTGCGGCCGTTGCCATGGAATGCGCCATATGCTGCCACTGTGTATCGGCAACGTCAGAAGAAGAGGCGTTTTGTCGTAGAAGTTTGGAGAGCAGGAGTTGGAGTAGGCAGTGGCTATCTCTGGGGCGTGCAGCTTCGTTATGTCCAGCTTTCTCTACGCCTGATTATGCAGGCTTTCGCCCTGCTTAGCCTAGTACGCACCTTCACTGCAGTGTGTTGGTGATGCGAGTTCATGTTCGCACCCTTGATCACTCGTATGTCCATGACACTAGATGTATGCCTGCCATCAATTACCACATGATCAGTTAGAATTTTGTTGTTTAGATCGGGGAAGTCGGCCATGTTGTCTTGTCTTGGATATCTTTGTGCTGGAATCTGTTTGCACTCACTTCCATCTTCCTTTTCGCTGCGAAGCTAACCAGCCTAAATCCATTGTCTGACGTGTCGGTATGCAGGCTGATTTTACCGATCGATGAACCAAGAACATCTTCCCTTCCTATTTTTGCATTAAAGTCTCCCAAAAAAAATTTTAATGTCGTGGTCAGGGCAGTGGACGTATGTTTCCTCTAGGCTCTCGTTAAATGCATCTTTAATCTCATCGTCTTTATCTTCCGTCGGGGCATAAGAACAAGTCAGTGTGATACAGAAGTATTTCGCCTTGATGTAGATTGTGGATATTCGATCACTAATAGGATTAAATCGCGAGACAAGATGTCTGAGTCTCTCGCCAACTACAAATCCACATCCAAATTCGTGCTTTTCGGCATGACAGCTTCAATAGATGTCGCAATTTTTACGTCGCGAGTATCCTTATCCTGTACATCTCATCTCCTGGATGGTGGAGATGTCAGCCTTTTTTTTTGTGGACATCCGCACCTTCTCCATAGAGAGTCCAGGTGCATATTCTTAAATCATGATCCTTATTACGTTTGCGGGGGTCTTTAACATTTGGGGCGTTCCGTTTGTTACCTTTATCTTTCTCGTGTTTTCATAGCCAGTAAAGGACCTGAGGCCGGGTGGTTAGCCCAACCATCAGGATTCGTCGCTCACTATCTGCCGCAATTCATGATAAAAAAACCCGGTAAGAAAGTTTTAGTCAGCAACCCGACTAACATATACCCCCACCCTCAATATTATATTGAAATTGTTACTCGATTTCTAAAGTGGGCGGAGTGGTACATTTGTATGGGAGGTACCAGAGGGGGCGTGTCTAGACTTCCAGCGTTTTTCTCAAAAACTTTATTCTGCTTAAGCTTTACTAAATATAGAATTTGAGCACGACCGCGTTAGGTCTAATAATAATATTAAACGATTTCTAAAGTTGGCGGCACCAGATGGGTATAGGTGGTACCACATAGGGCATAGCTAGACTTCCAGTTTTTCTCCAAATCTGTATCCTGATATAGCTTTACTATATATGTAAATAATTTGTGTACGATCGCGTTCGATTTATTTATATTATTACTTCATCTCTAAAGTGGACAGAAAGGTGCATTTATATGGGAGGTACCAGAAGGGGCTTGGCTAGACTTCCAATTGTTTTCCAAAACTTTTTCTTGTTATAGCTTACTAAATACAGAATTTGGGTACGATCCCGTTGGGTGTATTGATATTATTACTCGATTTCTAAGAAATATGTATGGGAGCTACCAGAAGAGGCGGGGCCATGTAGCCCATTTTACCGTAAGTAGTTTTACTTACTTACTTATACTTTTTTGACAACCTTTTACTAAATTTCCCTTTACACCTCATGAATGAGGTATGGGATAGCTTCTCGCGTTGTTGTGAATTAACACTCTTTCTATTTTTAGATTCACAACTATCGGCACCTACTTGTTTATCGACGAATGCTAACGTCACTGCTTGGGAAGCTTTTACTAGACATGCAGATTGACTCAACACTTATACTGCGACGTTGCTGTCGACAACATCGAGGTGGCCGGCAATAAAAGAACAATGTAGATGACTGGAGGTGGGAATCGAACCCGGGATCTCCCGCATGGTAGTCGTGTGTTCTAACAACTATGCCACGGCCGGTGCCGTAATAAGTTTTGGTGAAATATTAACTCGTGCAAACTTTCAAAACATTTGGTTGCGTCTTTCGAAAGTTATCGTGCGTGCCAGCCGGACAGACAGACAGACGGACATGGCTCAAACGACTTAAAAAGTGATGAATAGAATTTGGTTCAAAGAAACCTAGAGTCAACAGTCACTCCTTCTATGTGTTACACTTTTGGGTCGTATCAAATGATATACATATACCCTCCTACATATAGGGTGAGGGTATACACAATATCACGAACAACTGCAGATGTTTAATTCTAGAAAAATTTAAATTATTTCTTTCTACAGCAGTATAAATTAAATACTATAGGTGGCGCTTAAGTTATGGTAGGCAACTCTATGTTTGGCTTTTAAAAATCATCACACTACAAAGGCTTTTTTAAGTTTTGTCTCAAACCACTATAGCGAGTTCAGTCATTTTCTATCTCTTGGCTTTATATAGTTGATCATGGGGCAATTCTTTAATACATTTCACTTAAGTATTAGAATGAGCTGTAGTGTAATTTAATATCTAGTAAGTTATATTTGTATATAGAAAATTTAAATATATAACTACATGTTTCTATAGCAGTACAAATAAAGTCCGATAGGTGGCGCCTCAATGGCTGTCAACTGTATTTGTCTTATTAAATACAAGACACTGTATAAATTTTTGTTGAAGGAAGTTAGATTGTAAACCACTCTGCTATGGTGGTTCATGTCTAGCCTCTGGCGCATTGTCATGTCATCCTTTTTGTGAAGCTGAGCCTAAGGTCAGAACTTACGAAACTTAAATATGATTTCAATTCAGATTTCAGATTGCAAATCTGTAAATGTTTATGAATAATGGATTACACAGTGCAACACACTTTTTTAGGGGTGAACCAAACCAATATCAAACGATACCATTTTACCTCGGTAACAAAACCCTAAACTCCATTTTGCTCCACTACGTCACAAATTTTTTTTACAGTGGTTTGAAGTTTGAATTTTTTGGTCAATAGTCAAAGAATATGAAAAATCATCTATAAAAGTACATTTGGGGTATTTCATGTCTTCGGAGACCTATACTAAAACATTCAGGGAAATATTTCCTCGGAACATTTTAACCCTCTAGTTGCCACCCGTGTGGAACATTTTTGGCCCAATTTTGAAAAACTGTTTATATGTCAACTTTGGAGGGAGGCCATGGCTTAGAATTTTCGATAAAAATATTTTCCCGAATATTTCACTAATAGTCACCGAAGACAAATAGCCTCTACGAGTCAAAGGTTATAAAATAAAGAAGACTACTTTTGAGCAAAAAGTGCAATAATTATTTTCGGAAGTGAACCAAACTAATATCAAACGATAGCATTTGACCTCAGTAACAAAACCCTAAACTTCACCGTTGGCAACTAGAGGGTTAAAATGTTCCGAGGAAATATTCCCCTGAATGTTTTAGTATAGGTCTCCGAAGATATGAAATACCCCAAATGTACTTTTATAGATGATTTTTCATATTTTTTGAATCGACTTTTGACCAACAAATTCAAACTGCAAACCACTGTAATAGAGTTTAGGGTTTTGTTACTGAGGTTCACCCCCGAGACAATGACCATCAAATTGTGTCATAGTGTTATTCAATATTTGTTATTATTTCCATTGTTAAGAAAAACATTTCCAATTTAATATTAACTATTCATAAACAGAACTAGTGTCTTGCATTGTAACTCTACCACTCTTACATCATTTAATTCCTAGTAAATTCACGAATTTTGTGATGCCACATTCGAACTACTTGGCATTTATGCGTAACGCCTTAAAGTAGACCTTATTATATACATCGTAACAGGTGTATACACTGAATTTCACACTAAAAGCTTTATTGCATAACTCAGCCAAAGCTTTGCTCACACCACCACCAATTAACTTGTTCATGGCTTAACAAATGTAGGCCTGCTGAAACCGACAAAATGTGCACAAAACACTTTACCGACGAAATGTTTCATAAGCCTACACTCTTAACACTTAACACGCAACGACAACAACAACAACAACAGCAACACCGCCACCGCCGCCACCACTACCAACCATGATTTACAGCTCTGAGTGTTATGGTCAAGGAACTCGCAAAAATATGCGTCCAACATGACTTAAGCCAAAGCTTAAGGCATCGACAACAAAGTTACTAAAAATTAGTAGCAAGACTAATAAAGAAAATAAAATAAATAAAAAAAAATTATATATTATACGAATATTGTTAAAAGAAAATTCCGCATATTAAGGGTAGAAGGGGTAAAACGAAAATTGCCAAAAAATGTTAGAAATATGTTTTGATAATCCCTAAAAAAAACAATAAAAAAAATGTACAGAATTAATTTGGTTAGGAAGCAAACTTCAATTGGCTTAAATTATATAACAGACAAAAATTTGCGATTCTGCTGATGGTAATTATGCATTATTAGGTGAATGTGTTGCAAATTGTAGATATTTGTGTTTTTTTTTTTCAATAGTGGGTTGAATATTAGTTTTTCTTTTTTTGTTGCTGTTACTTTGCAGCCTATGACGTTCCAATGACTGGTATTCGAGGAAATGCTTCTCACGTTATATGCATGGCACAGTATTTGTGTTTTTTTCTCCTTCTTCTGCCATGCATTTGTAATGGCAAATGGTAACTGAAAATGAGGCAAATTATGCATTACACAAAGGAAAGCAAAGTTTAAGCATATTTGAATAAAATTATATTTTTATAATTGTTTGGACGTAGGAGAGGTATGGTATTTTTTTTCAACTGAGAAGTAAAAACCCACTACTCATTTACAATGTAGATATAAGAGATAATAATAGGTGAAGTAGTTAAGTGCCAACTTCCAATGTTAATACATTACAGATACAGAGAAAAAAACACTTCAAACATTGTACATAGTAGAGATTATTTGCATGAATGGTTAATTGTTGTATTTTTTTATACATTTAACACTTGTACGGATGATTTCTAGAATAGTAAAGCAATAAAGATAGCAATTATTTGAAAACATTTACATCAATTTGATTGTGGTTTTTGTAGAATAGTACATTTAATATGCGATAGGTGGAGCTGCGGTTATTTGAGTAAATTCATGTTACGTATGAGGAACAAGTTACTTTAGAAAATATCTTATACGCCCTAGAAACATTGATGGTCGATTAAGCAGTACCTCTAATCCTGTTACGATGAAGAATCTCACATAGCGTCTAAGGAACAGGATGCTGCTAATAGGGCAACGCTACAGCCAATTGTAACCCAGGCTGTTAGGGAACGGCACAAGGAGATAGTAAAACAGGAGAGACAGCTGTTAAAGCGAAAACAACGTCAGTTGAAGGAACGGAAGAACGAGAATATAGAGCGATACTGGAATAGAGGTGAGGCCCGAAAATTTTACCAAAAAGGAAGAGAAAAAGTCTATGGTAATGGGCTCCCCTCCTGTACAAGTATAGGAAATAAGGATATAGATAAGCAGAGTGTGCTGCATATATGGAGAGAACACTTCCAGCAACTGCTGGTTTAGAAGGCAGCGCATGTGAAGGTTTCACGCCAATTGTCGATGACAGCTATGATTCCCCACCACCAAGTCAAGCCGAGGTAAGAAGAGCAATAACGCGGCTGAAAAATAATAAAGCAGCCAGTGCCAATGGACTTCCGGCAGAGCTCTTCAAGTCCGGTGGCGAGGATTGGAATCTAAGCGTATGATGTCCTATGCTGAAAAAAGGTGATCCAAGTGTGTGGTCTAAATAGCGCTGGATCAGCCTTTTACCCATTGCATATAAGGTCCTGTCGAGTGTGCTATGAGAAAGACTAAAGCCAGTGTTATCCCACCTGATGGGGTCTTTTCATTGTGGCTTTAGACCTGGTAAATCATCAACTGACCAGATAATCACACTTTGGCAAATCCTGGAAAAGATTCAAGAGAAACAGATCGACACGTATCAGTTTTGCGTCGACTATATAGAGCTGCCTTCGACAGCCCGATACGGCAGAAATTACCCGAAGCCATGGATCTACTAGTTTGGGAAACTGCGTGAACGTAGACATCATCGGTCGAAAACTGCACATCCCACATCCAGCAGCCTTCTCAAATATACAGAAGGATTTAGCGAAAATGGTTGTAATGGTGAACGAGGACAAAGCCATGTTATATCCTGGAAAAGACCCAAGAGAAACAGATCGACATGTACCATCTTTTTGTCGACTATAAAGCTGGTTTCGACAGCTGCCATACGGCAGAAATTACTCGAAGTCATGGCTGAGTTTGGTATTCCAAAGAAGCTTGGCCGAATGACGCTGACTGTCTTCAGTGCAGATTGACAAGGACCTTACGGAACCATTATATTTCAGACGAGGCCTTAAACAAGGCGACGGTCTATCGTGTGACCTCTTTAACATAGTGATGGAAATGATAATGACGAAAGCTGCAGTAAACACAAAAGCCACTTGCAACTCCCGTACCCTGATGACGTAGACATCATCGGTCGAAAACTGCAGAATGTGACTGCAGCCTTCTCAAGTAAGCGAAAGTGGCTCTAATGGTCTAAACAAGGACATAACGAAGTTACTGGCATCAACGAACAAAAAATCAACTAGTTTGGGAAACTGCGTGAACGTAGACATCATCGGTCGAAAACTGCACATCCCACATGCAGCAGCCTTCTCAATTATACAGAAGGATTTAGCGAAAATGTTTGTAATGGTGAACGAGGACAAAGCCATGTTATTAGTTTCAACGAACAAAGAATCTACTCGTTTGAAAAACTGCGTGAACATTGACAACTATAATTTCAAGGTGGCGGTTAATTTTTTTCTACCTAGGCTCCGCCATCAACCAAACAAATAATGTCAGCCTCGAAATCCGGAAAAGAATCCTGTTTTCTAATAAATGTTACTAAGGACTAAACAAGCGATTTAATGACAGAGCCCTCTCTCGACGAACAAAAATCCAGCTATACCAGCTACTGGTGCTGCTTGTCTTGATGTATAGTTCAGAATTCTGAGTTATGACACAAGCGGATGAATCAGTTCTGGCAGTATACGAGAGAAAAATACTTTATAAAATATATGGGCCCATCGTCGTAACGGACGACGTATCGACGTCGTATGAATCATGAGCTGTACCAGCTGTACACTAAAGTTGAAGTTGTCAGACGCATTTAGGTGCAGCGGTTACGTTGGCTGGGTCATGGTCCAACTCGAAAAGTGTTTCGACAATGAACTCGATGGACGGCGCAGAAGAGGCCGATGAAAACTCCGAAAGACCAGGATAACTTTGTAGAACTTGATGGGACTAACTGGAGAAGAAGCGCAGAAGATCGAAGCGCTTATACAATTCGACTACGTGCGGTATATAATCTAATAGGATTGCAAAGAAGTGCCACCTAAGTAAGTAAGTACCACATGAATGCGATATGGAAGAGCTTCTCACTTATATGTGGATAACACGCATATGTTTGTAGACTCACACAACGGGAACCTCGGTTTAACGATAAATCCGAACATCAGCATTTACTAGACTCGAATACTGCAACTACAGGAGGGGCTGCCAATGTTGTTAGCTAAGGCAGGAACACGCATGTCGCGTATTCTAACCATAATGCCACGTTCGGCTCGAAGGACCATATTATAGATTATTATTTAAAGATTAGCTCTTCAGTTTACGGTGTAAATAATATGCTCATCTTATTGTATTATAATCATTCTAGAGATCTAACAAACTTTTGGACTACAAGAAAAACATGTTGTTCGATTGGCAATTTCAAGAAACTTTACAAAACTCAACACCGTTTCTTCTTTGGTATGAAATCTTAAGCAGAGAAGAAGAACTTAAACTTATGTCTTCCATAAAAAGTCATTTCATATTTATAAGATATTGATAACACTTTCTGTGCTTATTCCTGACATATGTGTAAAAGTTTCTGAGGTCATACAATTTATTTACGATTATTGCCTTAATGGTTAAAAGTTTACTTAACTGCTGCTTAGCCTAACAGAAAATACATAAAATGCAAGTCGTTTTACCTCCAGCTTCACACATATCTTTGTTGTATTCAATTGCAATAAAATAAATTAACTGTAGCAAAGAAAAAAAAAACAATTAGTTTTATTCCAATTTTACATTTTCTATAATATTTAGCATACTTTTACTGCAAACCCCATAAATCACTTGAAAATATCTTAATTGTTTTCAATCTTTGCAACAAAAAGAGAAAATAACCGACCACCCACCCACCAGCAAAAAGCAACTACTTTCCAATAAAATGTAAATTTTGCAAACTTCATGGTGAGTTTGCAAAGACTCCAGCGTAGCTGCTCAATTTTTATCTTTGAAAATTGATCAAAAATTTACATGGCCGCGAAATCCATAGTATTTATAACCATAGGCAATATGTGAATGATTTTTTCCACAGACAATGATATGTAACAATTAAACTTAGCAAATATTCATTGCAATATTTTTTTTCAATTTCATAATATCATAGACCTTTGTTTGCCTTGGCTTTGTCATTTGGTTTCCCATAAATCATAGAGGAATCCAAGTTGGATTCAACATAACTTCAAATTATCACTTCCTTGCACTCAACTTCCTTTGTCGCTTTGTCTAACACCTCTCATTGTTAGTGTGTGTGTGTGTGTGTGTGGCATTTCTCTTCTGCTGTCCATTATTTGCCTAATGTTTGCCGTGTGGCTGATGACACTCTATATCGTTGATTCCGTCATAATTTGCATAACTTTGTATATTTAAGTCTTTGGGCCAATAAATCATGTCAGGAAGCTGCTGTTGTTGTTGTTGCTGTCGCAGCCACTGCAGCAGTGTCCAACACAATGCCTTTTTTGACGCATCCCTCCACCTTGGTCTGCCTCTGTACTCTACTTACTAGCTGGTTATTTTTTGCAAAGCCTCATTAAAATTGCAAATGTTTTCCTAGTGTTGAAAAGAAAAACTCTGTATTTTACTATTCAAGTTAATTTCAAGTTTTCAGTTTTTCCTTTTTTTGGTTTAACGACCAAATAAGATGGATCCATTTCAATGCACTAAAACAATAAAACATGTTAATGAAGTTAATGTTATAGTAAAAGTACCAGAGTACAGAGTGCATCAAGGTTAGTTAACACAGGGAAGCAATGGAAACAGAGAGAAACAGCAACAGAGGGAGGAGTAAGGTAGAGAAGAGGCTGTAGGGGGGAAATACTGTTACAGCACATACAAATTGCAAAATAACTTCGATTAATTTTTCAAAATATTGTTTTTCGCCAGTAACACAGCAATCTAAATAGAGAGGAATCTTTTCTATTGTGCCTTTAAGTATGCTACGACTCACTTTATTTGATCAAATATTTGGTACATAGCATAGACTTGTTGGCAATCTTTCTCCTTACCTATTGTGCCTATAAGTATGTTACGAATCTTTCTTATTAACTATTGCGCCTATAAGTATTCTATAAATCTTTTAATTTTATCAAATATTTTCTTCATAGCTTAGATAACGAACTTTTTTGAGCTGTGCACAGAATCGTTTTCCTTACCTGTAACGCCTATATGTGTGCTACGAGTCTTTATAACGACCTATTCTGAATATAAGTATGCTACGAATCATATTTGGTACATAAAAAACTTAATTTCCCTTTACACCCCATGAATGAGGTATGAGATAGCTTCTCGCGTTGTTGTGAATTAACACGCTTTCTATTTTTAGATTCACAACTAACGGCATCTCACAGTTTGAGAAGCTTTTACTAGACATGCCAATTGACTCGACACTAATACTGCGAAGTTGCTGTCGACAACATTCGAGGGGAGCCGACAATGAAAGAAAAATGTATTTCTTTGTTTTTCTTTTTTAAGATGACTGGAGCCAGGAGTTGAACCTGTGATCTCCCGCATGGTAGTCGCGTGTTCTAACCACTATGCCACGGCCGGTCCCTAAATTTGATGCATAGCATAGTTATTTATCCTTACATATTGTGCCTATAAGTATGCTAAACATATTTACTATTACTCATTGCGCCTATAAGTATGCTATGAATCACTTCATTTGATCATATATTTCTTTTATAACATAGACTAGAACCAAATTTTAAGGAATGTGCACAGAAATCTCTCTCCTTACCTGTTACGTCTATAAGTATGCTACGAATATTTATTATTACCTATCGCGCCTATAAGTATGCTACGTATCACTTCATTTGTCAACTATTTGGTATATAGCATAGCATAGTTTTTTATCCTTAGTTCTTTATCCTTACCTATTGTACCCATAAGTATGCCACAATTTTATTATTATTACCCATTGCGCCTATAAATATGCTACGAATTACTTCATTTGATAAAATTTTTTGTACATAGCATAGAATTGAACTAACTTTAAAGGGATGTGCACAGATTTTTTTACTTTGGTCGGTGGTAAAACATCTTGCTAATTTCTCTTGCCTCGCAGCCAACTTTCATGAGAAGTCAGAAAAATGGATTGCTTTAAGGGAGCCGACGAACAGCAAGACACCAAACTACATAGAGTGTAATCTTTCTCCTTACCTATTTCGCCTTTAAATATTCTAAGAATCACTTCAAATGACCAAATATTTTGTACATAGCATAGACTTGCGGGGAATCTATCATCTCACCTATTGTGCCACTAACCTTTCTGAATACCTATTGCGCCTATAAGTATGCTTAAAATCACTTTATTTGGTCAAATATTTCTTACAAAGCATATAATTTGTAACAAGGAATGCAATAAGACAGCCAACGAAAAATAGGGGGCGGCAATAAAGAAAATGCTGTGTGCTTATTGGGCTCTTAGAAATTTCTAAAACTCAGAAGGCTATAATATTTTGAATGCACCTATAAGTATGCTATAACTTCATTGTACTAACTATTTGGCATTGGTATCTTATACCATTACAATTAAATAATATATTGCGGGATTATTGGCCACATAAAATTTTCAACAAAATTTGAGAATTATACCATAATTACTGCGCATTTTTAACGATTCTCCTACAAGTATGCAATGACTTCATTCAATTAAATATATAACATTGGCATTTTATAGTTAAGATTGGTACTTAGTTCAGACTAGAACTTACGATCAATGGGTGCTTTGTTCAACATCTTGCTTAAAAACCACGCCCCTTCCACACCCCAGTTGGCTCTAAACTTAATTTTATGGGTTTATATTTAACCCTATTAAACCCCTCTTGTCCCCAAACCAAAATTCAAAGGATTTCGTTCAACTTCGTTGATAAACTGTCTGTGTGTTTGATATATACGAACCCAATAGTTTAATATATTTACAAAAAAAACTTTTTAAAATTCTAGCCTACAAGTATGCAATGGTTTCTGATATCCTATTAATTGAATATAAGTAGTAGTTTTAGAGCTGATCTAAAGCGCTGTACGCATAATATATAACAACCCACAAGATTGAAATTGTAATTTATTTGTAAAGCAACTAATTGTTATTGTGAATTTTTTTTTCAATATTTCTATTTTTCAAATATAAACTCAAATATAACTTAAATTGCTGATTCGGTGTCTGTGAGATGGGTATAGGCATCGAAAGTTTTAATTCAATTATAATAAAACTTTGTAAAGTTTTAGCCTACATATGTGAAATGGTATATAGTATATGACTAACTATATTTATATATATAGCTGCAGTATGCGGCAATAGAGAATCAATGGCGGTCCCCAAGTCAGTTCATGTCTACTATTCATGACAGAAGACCACCTGCGGGGATGAGAAGGTATAAAGGAATGTTTAAAAACGAACACAAGTACAATTTTAAAATTTTCAAAAAAATTTAGATTTTTCCTAATTTTCTGATTTGATGTCTGTGTGTTAGGTATAGGCTTCCCAAGGGTTAAACCAATTATTATAAAATTTTGTCAAGTTTTTGCCTACATGAGTAGAATAGTTTCTAGCATATCAATAAAACACATATGAATACAACATGTGGTTTTTAAGAATCACTAACTGCCACCAAGTCAGTTCATGACAGCATAACATGATAGAAGTCCATAGATAAGTTCTGTATTACCACTTTAATGGATAGCATTGGTTTTGTCAAAAGATCAGTAATAAAAATAAAATAACTCATATAAGTTTATACCTAAAGTTATCGAAGAAAAGCTCAAAATTATAAAATATAGGTCTTACTTAAATCGATCATTAACTGTCGTGCGTTAGGTATAGGACCAAAAAGGATTCATTCAGTAATAATTAATGTTTTGTCAAGTAATTTGTTTACTTATATGTAGAGCTAAGTAATTTTCAAATACAAATTCATGTAATTTTTAAAATTTTCAAGAATATTTACGTTTTTCTTAATTTGCTGATTTACTGTCTGTGTGTTAGGTATAGGCTCCCTAAGGGTTAAACCAATTATAAAAAAACTTTGTTAAATTTTAGCCGACATAGGTAGAATGGTTTCTAGTATATCATGTAAACAAATATGAATATAGCATGGGGTTCTAAAGAATCATTAACGGTCCTCAAGTCTTGTTGTTCTTAATTTGCTAATTTGCTGTCTGTGTGTTGGGTATAGGCTCACCAAGAATATAACCAATTATGATGAAACTTTGTCAAGTTCCGGCCGACATGGATAAAATGGTTTCTAGTATATCATTAAAATATATATAAATACAAAATGGGGTTTTAAAAAATCATTAACAGTCCCCAAGTCTTTAATCGAACATAAACTGTCTGTGTGTTATGCATAGGCCTAAAAAGTATTCATACAATTTTTTTTGAAATTTTTCTACAAATAAGAAAAGGTCTACAAGTAAGAAATTGTTGCTGCGATTTCAATAAAACCTTAACCTTAGCAAATCATAACTCAGTTTATGCTATAAAGCATGACAAAAGACAAACAAGGTGAACGAAATGGTATTTGTTTTTTGTTATTACTAGTAAAAAATGTTCTTGCCAAGAGATTAGAAGAATATAGAAAATATGAAAGTAAAATATGTAGTTTAAAATTTTTTGCATTTTCCAAAAGAAATTCAAAAAATACACTTTGCTTCGTAAGTCATTGAATGACTGTCTGTGTGTTGTCCATTAACACCCAAACTTGTTACGCAATCGTATTGCAACTTTGTCCAATTTTGATCGTTACATGTAAATTGGTTTCAAGCTTAGTAATAACAAACTCCTCTCTGCATAAAGTCTTATAAATTGTCCAGCTCATTGTCCAGCTCAATATGCTTAAGCAATTAACATTTATAATTAATTGCCATCTGTTTGCTTTGTTGCGCTCTTTGTATTTAATTTCATTGTTGCTTGCCTATCGTTAATTGTCCATCATCATCATCATCGGCGCCATATGCGCGGCTACACAAGCGCTTTGGCTTTGTCTTATCAAAACTGTCAATAACTTTCCTTTTCTTTTGTCATCTTTCCATCACTCCCAAGTGCGTGATATTATTTATTGCCCACAAAGTTGGCAACTCTTGCAAACGAATCCCACCACTAAAACGCCAACACGCTGTATTGATCACATGGACATCAACCAGAATGACCAACATCATCACGTCTTATTACTCACTAATTAAGGTGGCATTACACTGCTGTACCGCTGACCAGTTGCTATATACCGCTGACGCTTGTTTGGCTATGACATAAGTATTAAAAAGGTTACACACACACACACACACTTACTCAAACCCCTGATAATCCCAACCAAAATAAGTTGTACATAGCAGCCACTTATCGTTAGCAGACAATGTTAGCCGCTATTGGTTTCGTTGCCAAATTACCCAACGGTGGCCAATGCCAATACAATTCGGTTATTATTCATGGCTGAAGTGATGATTTGTGGATTGGTGGATTTAACTGAGATTATGTGAGCAATTTGCTGTGGATGAGAAATGTAATGTATGCAAAGGCGTTTCCTAGAAGAAAATGTGTAAAAAATGTAACAAACAATTATGCAATTTGGCATTGGCTACATAGGGGAGGGGTGGAGGTGATGAGTTGAGCTAGTCCAATATCCATGGAACTAACGCACTAACAACAATGTATTCCCTATGTAAGTGTAATAATATGTATATGATATTATAGTTAACTAGCTTTCTAGCTGGGAAATCTCCATTGCATAGTAAAGCCAATGCATGTATAGTATTTGGGTGTTTTCAGGAAAGATTTGTAGTTGGCCACTCTAATAAGCTAAGTGTCTACTAGGCGTCTATATAATGAGTATACCTGAATATTTAATAACCCGAGTAATTCTGTACATAACATTGGGGATTATCATGTACGTCGATATGCGGATGTTGTTAAGCTTTACAAAGTTTCTCTTGAACAACTCTGCGTCTAACACTAAAGTGGCCAGCTTTAATGGTAGATACAGAAAAATTGGGTTGCTGCAGTCATTAGAATAACATTTCAAACAAGAGTCTTAGTTCTACTGAGAAAAGAGATAAAGAAATAGGGAGTATTTCTTTACGTTTAGTAATTATCTCATACCAGTCTCACAACTATAATGAGAGGTTTAGCCAGCTATAGAGAGAGGAGAGGTTATACTATAGGGAAATTATATATAGGTAATATTGAGGTAATAGTGTCGACTATGCTGAGACCAGACTTTAAGCTGTATTAGGAAACAGTCTCACTTACTAACATCGATATACACCATCAATAGAGACACGATAGTCTAAATAGAGAGACGATAGTCTCAATAGAGAGACGATAGTCTAAATAGAGAGACGATAGTCTCAATAGAGAGACGATAGTCTAAATAGAGAGACGATAGTCTCAGCTATAGAGTTATGATAGTCACATCTATAACGAAATAATAAAATCGGGGCTAGTGAGACGTAGAGTCTTAGCTAAATTTCCTAACTTAGCTGGCACTTTTTTGCAATCCTCTTAGATTATATACCACACGTAGAAAAATATTATAAGCGCTTCGATCTTCTGCGCTTCTTCTCCAGTTAATCACACCGAGTTCAGCAAGGTTGTCAGTAAGCTGGTCTTTCAAACGAAGTTTTGATCGGCCTCTTCTGCGCCGTCCATCGAGTTTATTGTCGATGACTTTTCGAGCTGGAGCATTTTCGTCCATGCGTACAACATGACCTAACCAACGTAGCCGCTACATCTTAATGCGTCTGACTACGTCAATGTCAGTGTACAGCTCATGATTCACACGACGTCGATACTCTCCCTTAACGATGATGGGCCCATATATTCTACAAAATATTTTTCAATAATTCATAAAATGTCGATACTCTCAGTTAACGATGATGGTTTAATGACAGAGCCCACTCTCGACGAACAAAAATCCAGCTATACCAGATACTGGTTCTACCTGTCTTGGTGTATAGTTCAGAATCCTGGGTTATGACACAAGCGGATGAATCGGTTTTGGGAAATCCGTTAAAATATTTTACGTATATAGCTGGATTTTTGTTCGTCGAGAGTGGGCTCTGTCATTAAATCTCGCGCTTAGTCCCTAGTAGCATTTATTAGCAAGCTGGATTCTTCTCCGAATTTAGAGGCTTACATTATTTGTTTTGTCGATAGCGGAGCCTAGGTAGATAAAATTATCTACCACCTCGAAATTATAGTTGTCACGCAGTTTCCCAAACGAGTAGATTCTTCCTTTTGTTATCATTCAGCAGTAGATCCATTTTCGCTGATTCCTTCGCTGCTACTTGAGAAGGCTGCAGTCACATTCCGCAGTTTCTATTTTCGCTGATTACTTCTGTATATTTGAGAAGGCTGCAGTAACATCCCACAGTTTTCGACCGATGATGTCTACGTCATCAGCGTAAGCGAGTAGCATGTACCATTCATGTTTACAGCTTTCCTCATTATCATCTATGGGCACTACTACATTGAAAACTTCGCATGTGTTTGTGCTTCAATGTTTTATTTGTAGTTACTTCTTCGTATCGATACGAATTCATTTGCTCTTAAAGCTAAAAGAGAACTCCCTGCCCATAGCTGCTCATTATCATCTCCATCACTATACTGAAAACGTCACACGATAGGCCGTCGTCTTGTTTTAGGTCTCGTCTTGCATCGAATGGCTCCGTAAGGTCCTTGCCAATTTTCACTGAAAACTTCGTGTCAGTCAGCGTCTTGCCGCAAAAGTGTATCAGCTTCGCTGGAATACTAAACTCAGACATGGCTTCGAGTAATTTCTGCCGTATCGGGCTGTCGAAGGCAGCTTTATATAGTCGACGAAAAGATGGTACGAGACGATCTGTTTCTCTTGGGTCTTTTCTAGGATTTTGCCAAAGTGTGAAGTGTCATTTGTATATTTACCTGATAAGGCCCGATCAGTTTGGATAACACAGGCTTTAGTCTTTCACATATCACACTCGACAGGACCTTATATGCGATGGGTAAAAGGCTGATTCCGTTGATAGTTGGAGCACACGCGGATCACCTTTTTCCAGCACAGGATATAATGCGCTTAGATTCCAATCATTGAGCATGCACTCTGTAAACCAAACCGTGCGTATGAGCTTGAAGAGCTCTGTCGAAAGTCCGTCTGCACCAGCTGCTTTACTACTTTTCAGCCTCGATATTGCTCTTCTTACCTCGGCTTGACTTGGTGGTGGGCATTCTAAGCCGTCATCGCCTTCTGCAAACAGCAGTTGCTGCAAGTGTTCTCTTCATATATGCAGCACACTCTGCGTATGTGTAACTAGATTTCCATCCTTGTCCTTACAGGATGGGAGCTCATCACCATAGCCTTTTGCTTTTACTTCCTGGCAAAGTTTTCCGTCCTCGCCTCTGTCCCTGTATCGCTCTATATCCTCGTTCTCTCGTTCTCTCGTTCATCTCAAGTGTTTTTTGCTTAAATATCTCCTGTTTACTGTCTCCTTGTGCCGTTCCCTAACAGCCCGAGTTACAATTGGCTGTAGCGCTGCCCTATAAGTAGCATCCTGTTTTTTAGACGCTATGCTACTTTCTTCATTGTACAAGGATTCGTCTGAGCGCAGAATTCGTCCTAGCACGGTTGTTGCGGCGGAATGCGCAGTATGCTGCCACTGTATATCGGGAACGTCAGAAGTAGAGGCGTTGTGTCGTTGTACTAGTGAGAATTGGTTGGAGTAGGCAGTTGCTATCTTTGGGATTTGCAGCTTCGCGACGTCCAGCTTTGTTTGTGTTTGGTTACGTGTCTCTCCTGTTCTACTGTCTCCTTGTGCCGTCCTAGCACGGTTTTTACGGCGGTTGCCATGGAATACGCAATATGCTGCCACTGTGTATCGGGAACGTCAGAAGTAGAGGCGTTGAGCCGTAGTAGTTTGGAGAGCGGGAGTTGGAGTAGGCAGTGGCTATCTCTGGGATGTGCAGCTTCGCAATGTCCAACTTTCTTTGAGTTAAGTTACTTGCGTTTTTCGCCCTGCTTAGCCCAGTACGCACCTTCACTGCAGTTAAGTGGTGATCCGTCTTGATATTCGCAACCCTCATCACTCGTATGTCTAAGACTCTAGAAGCATTCCTGCCATTAATTACCACATGATCAATTTGATTTTTGGTGTTTTATCGGGGATATCTTTGTGCTGGAATCTGATTCCACTCACTCCTATGTTCCTTTCCACTGCGAAGCTTACCAGCCCAAACCTGTTGTCTGACGTGTCGGTATGCTGGCTGAATTTACCGATCGATGGACGAAGAACATCTTCCCTTCCTATTTTTGCATTAAAGTCTTTCACAACAATGTTAATGTCGTGGCCAGGGCAGCTGTCACATGTTTCCTCTAGGCGCTGTAAAAAATGTAAAAATATGATTGTGGATTGTGGCTATTCGATCACTAACAGAATTGAACCGCGAGGCAAGACATCTGAGTCTATCGCCAACTACAAATCCACATGCAAATTTGTGCTTTTCGACATAGCAGCTGTAATGGAGATCGCAATTTTTACGTTGCTAGCATCCTTGTACTGTCCTTCTCATCTCCTGGATGGCGGTGAAGTCAGCGTTATATTTTTTGTGGACATTCGCCAAACAAACAAACAAAAAGAGCCTAAAACGTAACAAATTCCCCTATACGATACTTCTTAACTTCAAATCGATATTATATTATTATGGCATGTAACTTGACAAAACGAATAAAGCAGAACTTCTTATTTTTGGGGCTACTTTCATGTGCAGTTTTCAGAATTGAGTCCCAAATCAATGAGCTGACAAATGTTGTACTGTTTTATGTGTTCCGAATAAATATTTTCTGCAAAATTATACAATATTTTGACATTAAAGCCAAGTAAACCGGCTGTGCCGCATTGTGTTTGATTGGAAGAAAAAAACTGCAACTGTCACAAGTGATATATTTTGAATCTATAGTACTTTCAAGAAATCGTCAACAGAAATTTTATTGAAAAATTACTTTCAAATACAGGTTTTGTATATTATTGTTAACATATCTAATTCATCTTAGTTTTTATTTATCAGTTCAACCTCTCTTCTCTCCCCTTGTGCAACTTCCCTAGTTTCCTTTTAAAGGATACTTCGAACAAATTACCTATAGTCTGTGAATTCTTGTCTATCAACACTTGTCTCTTAACTCAAACTCTCTTAGCTGTAGCTATTTTATGGTATTTAAATGAAAATTAATTAAAATATCTCACTTTTTTGTTGCTAATGCTCAAAGGCAAAACTTGTTGACAACCTATTTTTTTTCGTTGTAACACAACATCGACAACAACATCATACCACTCTTGGGTTGAGGCATCAGGAAAGAGTTAAAACAACAACATTTGTCACATTTCGTATAACATTTTAAGCTACAATGTCATAATGTGCAATAGTTATTGACTTTAAACGGCATTTAATAGCGTAACGTTTAAAAGTTAGTTTTTTTATTGTTATTATGTAGACTATGATACATCTCGATTCGATTAAAGATTCGAAGAGACCGTACGTAGCCTTTGTCGTGCGCCATTATTCTTATAAAGGCGTTTTATTGGCTCTGCTTTATAGTATCGTGTTGAACTGGACTTTGTATTATTTTTTGTTTTTGTTGCAGCAGCTGTTGATGTACACGCAAAAATAAAATGAAAAGTTGTTTTACCCGCTGCTGGTAAAGAAGACGGTTAACCTGTTAATTGTATGTACAGAGGCTAGAGAGAAAGAAAAGTCAACGTCATTGTCATAAGACAATGGAATATTATCTAAACGGGCGGGATTTGCAAATTGAACCTCTTAATTTTAAGCCACAGTGGCGCACGAAGTATCAATGATGTCTTAGATAACTCGAAAATTATATAACTTGAAAATTTGAATTACGGAATAATTTTAATAGATATTGCCCACATATACATAGCTCTGATAGTTCATGAGACGTATCCATTATAAATATTAAATTATATGGGCGGTACCACGCCCCTTTTTCCAATCACAACCAAGTATGGCCAAGGACTATGAACAGGTCATCAGTACCACTTTGTATAATTTTAACATCAAACGGTCTATTAGAAAAGCCGTCAGAGCGATTTTTGAAAAGGGGGCGTGGCACCGCCCACTTCCACCCTGGCTGTAATTCATAGTGTACCAACAACATATATAACAAATCTCATTTTCATACCTCTGATAGTTCATGAGATATAGCCTTTATAATTTGGAATTCGTATGGGCGGTACCACGCCCCTTTTCCAATTACAACCAAGTATGACCAAGGACTATGAACAGGTCATCAGTACCACTTTGTATAATTTTAACATCACACGGTCTATTAGAAAAGCCGTCAGAGCGATTTTTAAAAAGGGGGCGTGGCACCGCCCGCTTCCACCCTGGCTGTAATTCATAGTGTACCAACAATATATATAACAAATCTTATTTTCATACCTTTGATAGTTCATATAATGTAGCCTTTATAATTTGGAATTCGTATGGGCGGTACCACGCCCCTTTTTCCAATCACAACCAAGAATAGCCAATGCCTATAACCAGATCATCAGTACCACTTTGTAAAATTTTCGTATCAATCGGTCTATTGGAAAGGCCGTCAGAGCGATTTTTGAAAAGAGGGCGTGTCACCGCCCACTTCCACCCTGGCTGTAATTCATAGTGTACCAACAATATATATAACAAATCTTATTTTCATACCTTTGATAGTTCATATAATGTAGCCTTTATAATTTGGAATTCGTATGGGCGGTACCACGCCCCTTTTTCCAATCACAACCAAGTATAGCCAATGCCTATAACCAGATCATCAGTACCACTTTGTAAAATTTTCGTATCAATCGGTCTATTGGAAAAACCGTCACAGCGAATTTTGAAAAGGGGGCGTGGCACCGCCTACTTCCACCCTGGCTGTAGTTCTAACTGTAGGGATATAATATATACAAAATCTCATCTTTATACCTCCGATAGTTCATGAGATATATCCATTTTAAATTTTAATTTTAAATTGTATGGGCAATACCACGCCCCTTTATCCAATCACAACCAAGTATAGCTAAGGATTATAAACAGGTCATCAGTAACACTTTGTAAAATTTTAACATAAATTGGTCTATTGGAAAAACCGTCAGAGCGATTTTTGAAAAGGGGGCGTGTCACCGCCCACTTCCAACCTGGCTGTATTTCTAAATGTACGAACAACATATATGTCTACCAAATATCATACCCCTAATAGTTCATGAGATATAGACGTTTAGAGTTTCAAGATATAAGCCACGCCCACTGATCCGATCCCGCCCATTTTTTGTTGGATCCCAAATTTTGGTGCCAAATGCATTCAAATCGATTGTACATTAGGGCGTGTCAGTTTGTTCGGGTTCAAAAAAAACGTGGTAATCCTACACCAGAATCGGAATCAACGATGAATTTTAAGAAAATTTCTCCAATAAACTATGTGGCTAAATTCAATTACTAGCTTCCGCAGAGAAGCATAAAGATTTCAGATTGAGGTATTTCTTTAGTTTTTAAATAAGGAAAAATCAAAAACTTCTCCGCATTCGATACGACGAATGAGTAACACCATCAAATCTCGGGATACTTAGAAGCAGCTTTAATTATACCGGTTCTGTTGTATGCTGCCGACAACGGACATACAAAACCTGGGTGTATTCGAGATAAAAGTACTTCGAAAAGTAATTGGACCTATCTCAATACTCGCCATCGGAACCATAAGCTGTATGAGCTTTACCACGACATAGACGTAGCTAAAAGAGTCAGAATCCAACGGATACGATGGCTAGGACATGTTGCCAGTATGGATGTAAATGCTCCAGAGGGAAAGGTGTCGTCTGCATATTCATATTCGTGTTGTCGAGTTGTAGTTGTGTATCAAATTTTATCTCTCTAGGGCTAAAAAAAAAAAGTTTTGCCACGCCCCCTTCGCCCACTGATCGAAAATAAAATTTTCGTTTTCAAATTTAAACTGGAAGTGTCGAGTACTTTCTGTGTACCAAATTGTATTTCTCTAGGTCTAAAATAACGTTTTGACACACCCCCTCCGCCCACTGATCCAAACTTAAAATGTCGTCTGCATAATCAGATTCGAGTTTCCGTGTACTATGTGGGTGTCAAATTTTATCTCTCTAGGGCTAAAATACAGCTTGCCAGGCCAACTGATCCAATGCTCCGTTTATCAAATTTTATCTCTCTACCTCTAAAAAGTTGTCCTACGCCCAGACATTTGGATAGGATAGGATAGGATAGGATAGGATAGGATAGGATAGGATAGGATAGGATAGGATAGGGTAGGATAGGATAGGATAGGATAGGATAGGATAGGATAGGATAGGATAGGATAGGATAGGATAGGATAGGATAGGATAGGATAGGATAGGATAGGATAGGATAGGATAGGATAGGATAGGATAGGATAGGATAGGATAGGATAGGATAGGATAGGATAGGATAGGATAGGATAGGATAGGATAGGATAGGATAGGATAGGATAGGATAGGATAGGATAGGATAGGATAGGATAGGATAGGATAGGATAGGATAGGATAGGATAGGATAGGATAGGATAGGATAGGATAGGATAGGATAGGATAGGATAGGATAGGATAGGATAGGATAGGATAGGATAGGATAGGATAGGATAGGATAGGATAGGATAGGATAGGATAGGATAGGATAGGATAGGATAGGATAGGATAGGATAGGATAGGATAGGATAGGATAGGATAGGATAGGATAGGATAGGATAGGATAGGATAGGATAGGATAGGATAGGATAGGATAGGATAGGATAGGATAGGATAGGATAGGATAGGATAGGATAGGATAGGATAGGATAGGATAGGATAGGATAGGATAGGATAGGATAGGATAGGATAGGATAGGATAGGATAGGATAGGATAGGATAGGATAGGATAGGATAGGATAGGATAGGATAGGATAGGATAGGATAGGATAGGATAGGATAGGATAGGATAGGATAGGATAGGATAGGATAGGATAGGATAGGATAGGATAGGATAGGATAGGATAGGATAGGATAGGATAGGATAGGATAGGATAGGATAGGATAGGATAGGATAGGATAGGATAGGATAGGATAGGATAGGATAGGATAGGATAGGATAGGATAGGATAGGATAGGATAGGATAGGATAGGATAGGATAGGATAGGATAGGATAGGATAGGATAGGATAGGATAGGATAGGATAGGATAGGATAGGATAGGATAGGATAGGATAGGATAGGATAGGATAGGATAGGATAGGATAGGATAGGATAGGATAGGATAGGATAGGATAGGATAGGATAGGATAGGATAGGATAGGATAGGATAGGATAGGATAGGATAGGATAGGATAGGATAGGATAGGATAGGATAGGATAGGATAGGATAGGATAGGATAGGATAGGATAGGATAGGATAGGATAGGATAGGATAGGATAGGATAGGATAGGATAGGATAGGATAGGATAGGATAGGATAGGATAGGATAGGATAGGATAGGATAGGATAGGATAGGATAGGATAGGATAGGATAGGATAGGATAGGATAGGATAGGATAGGATAGGATAGGATAGGATAGGATAGGATAGGATAGGATAGGATAGGATAGGATAGGATAGGATAGGATAGGATAGGATAGGATAGGATAGGATAGGATAGGATAGGATAGGATAGGATAGGATAGGATAGGATAGGATAGGATAGGATAGGATAGGATAGGATAGGATAGGATAGGATAGGATAGGATAGGATAGGATAGGATAGGATAGGATAGGATAGGATAGGATAGGATAGGATAGGATAGGATAGGATAGGATAGGATAGGATAGGATAGGATAGGATAGGATAGGATAGGATAGGATAGGATAGGATAGGATAGGATAGGATAGGATAGGATAGGATAGGATAGGATAGGATAGGATAGGATAGGATAGGATAGGATAGGATAGGATAGGATAGGATAGGATAGGATAGGATAGGATAGGATAGGATAGGATAGGATAGGATAGGATAGGATAGGATAGGATAGGATAGGATAGGATAGGATAGGATAGGATAGGATAGGATAGGATAGGATAGGATAGGATAGGATAGGATAGGATAGGATAGGATAGGATAGGATAGGATAGGATAGGATAGGATAGGATAGGATAGGATAGGATAGGATAGGATAGGATAGGATAGGATAGGATAGGATAGGATAGGATAGGATAGGATAGGATAGGATAGGATAGGATAGGATAGGATAGGATAGGATAGGATAGGATAGGATAGGATAGGATAGGATAGGATAGGATAGGATAGGATAGGATAGGATAGGATAGGATAGGATAGGATAGGATAGGATAGGATAGGATAGGATAGGATAGGATAGGATAGGATAGGATAGGATAGGATAGGATAGGATAGGATAGGATAGGATAGGATAGGATAGGATAGGATAGGATAGGATAGGATAGGATAGGATAGGATAGGATAGGATAGGATAGGATAGGATAGGATAGGATAGGATAGGATAGGATAGGATAGGATAGGATAGGATAGGATAGGATAGGATAGGATAGGATAGGATAGGATAGGATAGGATAGGATAGGATAGGATAGGATAGGATAGGATAGGATAGGATAGGATAGGATAGGATAGGATAGGATAGGATAGGAAGTACTCATTTTTTTCTCTTGAAATGATGAAAGGAGAAAAAACTGTTATCTTTAAAGATAAATATTATTTTTCCTCAAGAAAAAATTTTTTTCTCGTGAAAGTATTTTTAAATATGAAGAGAACAATTTTTTATCACACTCACGTGATTTATTTACCTAGCACTCATACGAGAATTATATCTACTCGTTACAAATTAGTTCTCACTCACGAGTTTAATCATGAAATGATGTTAAGAGAGAGAAATTCTCTGATAAAAAGTGTCGTCCATAGTACGCGTGTGTGCGAGAATGAAATTGACCTTTGTTTATATCACCCGTTTCAAACAACACATTAAAAGAATCTGACCTTTGTCAATTTCTAAAGAGAAGAATTTTTATATTTTTTTTTCTCCCTCGCGCTCTTTCTCATATTTATATTTATTTTTAACTTTCGCAATGAAAATGCAAAACAATTCTTTCGTGTAAGTTATTTTTATGAGTGAGTGTTATCTTTTCTTCTCTTTCGAACTTTTAAGCATGTATTGATCACTCATGATGATCACTCTCTGAGCGTGAGTAACAACACGAGAGATAATAATGAAAATACCTTCAGTGAAGCGAGATTTTCCGTACTATGTTAAGAACCGATAATAACAAACATATTTCCAAAACTTTGTAGGCAAAAATATCGTTTTTAATTGATTATTTCAGCATATGTAAAATTTGGTATAAATGCCACCGCCCAAGGCTAAAAAAGTTATAACACCCTGTAAAATTTGGTTTGTGATATATTGTTGAAGTTTATTTTACACAACAATTAAGTATTTGATGTTTTCAAAAATTTCTGATGTTTTTTTTTTCTTTTCTATACTATTTCCATTTATTGGCTGCTCTCGAACCTTTCACAAACTATCGACACCCCGTCAACCATTTCCTGCCACTGTGTCACCTTGTTGTCCAAATGTGTGGATGTTAGAAAATCTCATAAGCAATTGTCACATTTTCGCATATAATGAGGATGGCAGGTTGCAAGGCGGTGGCCGGGGGGAGGGGAAACTGAAGCAACATTATATTTGCAACAAATATAATTGATGATATTATGTATTTTTTTTTTATTTCGTTTTTTGCGGACGAACTGAAACAAAATAGTAACGCAACAAGACAAAAAAAAAACTGTTTCATAGCCAAGTTTTTGTTGTGAGTAGCGTTTTGTTGCAGCGCATTTGTATGCACTAATTTTCGCTAAAAAGCGCTTGGAAACGCTGCCGCTATACGATGGCTGACTGCATGTTTACATGCAATTTCTATGCAGGGGAAATGTATGTGATACGTTACCAAGACCGACTGAAAATCCAGCTAAAGAAATTTCACATTATAAAAGCTATGGACTGGACATATTGCGAAAACAATTGATGTTTAGATACCGCCGTGAAATGTACGCGCTACAGTTCAAATACGTTTACCTAGCGTTGCTTATAGTAAGTAACCACCAAGAAGAGTGAAAAAAAAACCAAAAAAAAAAACAACAAATTAAAATCATCTACCACAATGAATGATTATCCTGTAAGGCAACAGGAAATCCAACAAGATGTGTTAAAGACAAACAAACAGCAACAACAACAAAAAATACTTAAAGATATGCCAAAAACTAGTGATGAAAGTATCTAATTGGCTATACAAGAAACTGGTTTAATAAGTGTTTGCAAAAAAAAAAAACAAATAACAGCAATCATAGAGATTGACAATCTTTTCCAACGATTAACAATGAAACAAAATGTTTTTTAACATTTTTTTAATAATGGACATTTCCAATCGACTTGAAATCAATGCCAGGATAATTGCAATTCAATATTACCAACAAACTCTGCATACGCTAGAAAGAGTGATATAAAGAGAGAGAGAGAGAGAGACAGTTCCCGTGTGTGTGTGTGTGTTTAAGTGCAGCCATATGCTATGATGAAATTCATTGTGTTAATGAACTTTTGAATCAACATAATTAATGTTGTTTTATTTGTGAATTGTTCAATTGGTGCTGGCTGGCGTTAAATGCTAACCAAGCGTGCCAAATATAAATCAAATCATTAGCTATAAGACGAAACAGCTAACAGACAAAATAAAAGCGAAAGTTTCTCTTAGAGTATATGTGCGATGGTTTTTTTTTTTTTTTTGTTGATGGCAAAATAGACTTTTTTGTTGGAAAACTAAAACTTAACCATGGGAAAAAGTCAATAACATTTAAACAAGGAAGTGTGTGTGTGTGTGTTGTGCAACAGTTGCAGCTATGAACATATTAAAAAGCTTATCAAATGAAGAGTGAACGGAAATTTAGAAACAAGCAACAATATCAAGTGATGATTGCCATGTCTTTAAGAAAATGTTAAAGAAGCATCACTTAAATTTTAGCAATATGTTTAGAAAAAGTCATTTGAATTTTAGTAAATTAAAGCTAAAATAATCGTTTCTAGTTAAATGATTTAGATTTTGAGATTTTTTTATAAAAATTTTGAAAAAAATTTTATGTTATCATAGTTTTACATGTGTGTCTGTGTGTTGGCTTTGAACTCTTACAACGTTCTCGACTTAGTGTTAAAATTTCGGCACAGCATTGTCAACACAACTGGAAAGGTTTAATGAGTTATAAATAATATTATAAGATAGCTAGTTTTATAGTTAGATAGTTTTATGAGTTATAAATAAGATAAGATAGTCTAGTATCCGATCGTTAAAAAATCTAAAATGTTTTCTATTTTTCTTTTTCAAAAATTTTAATGTATTCATAGTTGGACATGTGTGTCTGTGTGTTAACTCTTAACTCCCACTAGGTTTTCTACGTAGTGACAAAATTTTAGGCACAGCATTGCCAACACAACAGGAAAGGATTTTAGATCAGCAGCTATGATTTATATAATAGAGATAGCCCAAGTTTAAATTGTGTAAAAATATAAAATTTTTCTTTTATTTTAATTTTCAAAAATTTTTATGAGAAGGATTTAAATGCAGTTGCTAAAAATAATATGATAAGATAGTCTTGGTTTCGATTGTTAAAAAATCTTAAAATTTTCTCGATTTTCTTTCTATTTTTTTTTTTAAATTTTTTTTTTTGTATTCTTAGTTTTATATGTCAGTCTGTGTGTTGGCTTTATAACCCCACTACGTTCTCTCCTTAGTGATAAAATTTCGACACATTACTGTCATTATAACTGAGAAGGATTTTAAGTGCAGTTGCTAAAAATAATATGATAAGATAGTCTTGGTTTCGATTGTTAAAAAATCTAAAATTTTTTTTATTATTTTTTCAAAATTTTTTGTATATTCTTAGTTTTAAATGTGTGTCTGTGTGTTGGCTTTTAACTCCCACTAGGTTTTTCACATAGTGATAAAATATCGACACAGCATTGTCAATATAACTGAAAAGATTTCTAGGCTAGCAGCTTTGAATTACATTAAAAGATAGCCCAAGTTTCGATTGTTAAAAAAGTCTAAAATTTTCTTTTAAGTTTCTTTGAATTAAAAATATTTTATTTTCAATTATGTGTATTAGCAAGAGGCATCAACATGGCCGAGGTTTTTCGAGTAGTAACTAATACTTACACAGTACAAAATTTTTCAGCTCATTGATTTGGGACTCAATTCTGAGAATTGCACGTGAAAGTAGCCCCAAAAATAAGAACTTCTGCATCATTTGTGTTGTCATGTTGGTTGCATTAATACCTTAATGGCCATACGAATTGTTTTACTTAAGGTAGTTTTTTAGCACTTTTTCTTTATTTTAACACAGTTATATCTCGGTAAACCATTTCGAATATCTTTGTAAACTAGTATTCTCTTGAAACAGTTCAAAAATATAAGAAATTTTTTCAGTGGTCTGTTTAAAAAAACTTCAAAACTGAAACTCTAAAGTGTGTGTCTGTGTGTTGACTATGAGTAATTTCACGCTTCTATAGTTTATGACAAAACTTTAGTAGAGCACTGTCAAGATATCAGGGAAGGTTTCTAGGGAGCACATAAAATTTATGAAGAACGCTTCTAAGTTACTTATAATTATAAAAAGTTCAGTACTTTAAAACATAAAGTGTATGTCTGTATGTTGGATATAAACATTTCCAACGTTCTATAGTTTATGATAAAACTTTAGCAGAATAATATTTAGATATAAGGAAAGGTTTTTAGCGCAGTACCTAAAATGTATATACAAATGGTGGCAATGGTTCGATTGTTAAAATAAACTAGTGTGTTTTTGAGAGGAAATTTAAAAATTATGAAATTCTTCAGCTTTCCAAAGCTTCTAAGAAATATAAAAAGTTGAGCAATTTTAAAACAAAATGATATGTCTGTGTGTTAGATATAAGCATTTTCAAGGTTCTATAGTTTTTTGATAAAAACTAGCAGAACACTGTCAATATATCAAGAAAGGTTTTTAGCGTAGTACCTGAAATTTATATACAATAGGTGGTGGTAGTTCGATGGTTGAAATAAATTACTATTTTTTTTGAGAGGAAATTCCAAAAAATATTAAAATTTTCAGTGGTCTCTTAATAAAATAGTCCTAAGTTTTTAAGAATTATAAAATGTTTATTATATTGAGACATTATATGTATGCCTGTGTGTTGGCTATAAATATCTTCAATGTTGTATAGTTTATGATAAAAACTTTAGCAGAGCGCTGTCAACATATCAGGAAAAGTTTTTAGGGTAACAACACTTAATATACAAGGAGTGGCGTTGATTTGTTAGTTATAATAAACCAAAGATATCTTCGAAGACATTTTCAAAATTTTTGGAAGTCTGTTCATAAAAACTCAAATGTGTGTCTGTGTATTGCCTATAAGCATTGACATCGTTCTTTACTATAAAAATTGCACAGAGCACTACTAACATACCTGAAAAGGTTTTTAGGTCAGTAGCTATATGCTGATAAAAAAAAGAAACGCAAGACTTTGATGGTTAATAAAAATTCTCATAATTCTCATTAAGTATAAAATTGAATATATATATTAGAAAGCTGAGATTGTGTCTGTGTGTGTGTGTTATAAGAACTCACATTGTTTTTTAGTTTGCAATTTAACTCTGGTAGAGTACTACCAATATGTCGGGGCAGGTTTTTGGGGTAAAAGCTAAATTTTAAATACGATGGTTGTTAAAGGTTCAACAGTCAAAGTAAAGTTTTCTTTGAAGACATTATAAAAATCTACGAAATTTTTTAATAGTCTGTCCAAAAATTGCTTCATTTTCAGCCTGAAGGTAAAAATTAGACATATATATAAAAATTAGCTGTGTGTCTGTGTGTGTAAACCATAATCTCTCATATGGTTCCTTATTTTGTAATGAAACTTTGCCAAAGCACTACCAACATATGCGGAAAGGTTTCTAGGTTAGTACTTTTAGTGTCTGTGTGTTGGCTATAAGCTCCCACAACGCTCTTCAGTTTGCAATGAAACTCTGGCAGAGTACTGCCATTATGGCTGGGAAAGTTAAGGTAGGAGTGTAAATTTATATGCGAGGGATGACGATATTTCGGTAGTCAAGTAAACTACAGTTTTCTTTAAAAACCTTTTTAAAATTTACGAAATTTGTTCAAAAAATCTCTTCAAATTCTGCTAAAAATTAGACATATATATAAAATAAACTGTGTGTCTGTGTGTTGGCTATAAGCTTCCACAACGGTCTTCAGTTGGCAGTGAAACTCTTGAGGACTACAGTCCATATATCTAGGAAAGTTTTTAAGGTAGAAGTGGAAATTTATATAAAAGGGGTGGCGATGGTTGGACATTCATAGTCAACAACAATTTTTTTTAAAAACATTCTAAAAATTTACGAAATTTGTTAAAAAATCGCTGCAAAATCTCCTTGAAGGTATAAATTAGTTATATATATAAAAATAAGCTGTGTGTCTGTATGTTGGCTATAAACTTCCTTAATAGTCGTTAGTTGGCAGTAAAACTCTGACACGATAATGCCAATATGTATAGGATGGTTTTAAAGATAACATTTAAAATGTATATACGAGGGGTGGCTATGCTTCGAAAGTCAAGTAAACGACAGTTTTCTTTAAAACCATTTTAAAAATTTACGAAATTTGTTCAAAATCACTGCAAATTCTGTTTGAAGGTAAAAATTAGATATATAAAATAAACTGTGTGTCTGTGTGTTGGCTATAAGCTTCCACAACGGTCTTCAGTTGGCAGTGAAACTCTTGAGGACTACAGTCCATATATCTAGGAAAGTTTTTAAGGTAGAAGTGGAAATTTATATAAGAGGGGTGGCGATGGTTGGACATTCATAGTCAACAACAATTTTTTTTAAAAACATTCTAAAAATTTACGAAATTTGTTAAAAAATCGCTGCAAAATCTCCTTGAAGGTATAAATAGACATATATGTGACCCGGTAAGTTAAAAGGGACCTATGCTCAGAAAATAAGTTTAGGAGAAAAACGACTTTGAAGTTAAAAAGTTGATTGATTTTTATCAAAAGTGTCTAATTTAAAACTAATTTCTGCCAAAACTAATGCAGCTAGAAATCTGTGGTTTGTTGCATTAGAAAATGCGTGTTATCTACTATAAGAATCACCAAAAAAGTAAAAATCGATTTTTCCGACCCATAGGTCCCTTTTAACTTACCGGGTCACATATATAAAAATAAGCTGTGTGTCTGTATGTTAGCTATAAACTCCCTTAATAGTCGTTAGTTGGCAGTAAAACTGTGGCAAGATAATGCTAATATGTATAGGATGGTTTTTAAGGTAACACTGAAAATGTATATACGAGGGGTGGATATGTTTCGAAAGTCAAGTAAACGACAGGTTTTTTTAAAAAGCTTTTAAAAATTTACGAAATTTGTTCAAAAAATCTCTTCAAATTCTGCTAAAAATTAGACATATATAATAATATTAACTGTGTGTCTGTGTGTTGGCTATAAGCTCCCTTAATAATCTTCAGTTGGCTGTGAAACTCTGGTACGATACTGCCAACGATATAGAAAAGTTTTTAATGTAGAACTTACAATTTTTATATGAGGAGTGGTAATAGTTCGACTGTGAAACTAAACAAGAGTTTTTTCAAAAACTTCATAAAAATTTACAAAACTTGTTAATGGCTTGTCTAAAGTTCGCTGCAAATTCAGCTTGAAGGTAAAAAATTAAAAACAAAGCTGTGTGTGTCTGTGTGTTGGTTATAAGCATCTACCCCGTTTTTTACTAAACGATAAGTCTTTGGCGGAATACTGTCAACATATCTGGGAAGGTTTTAAGTATAGCATATACAATAAATATACTAGCGGTGGGGATGATTGAATACTTTAAAAACCATAGTGATTTTTTAAAGACATTTTCTACAATATAGGAGTTGTCTAAGAAGTCTATTTAAAAAACTTTCAAAATTTTCCAAGAATTGCAAAAAAAAATTCTAATAAAAAAGCCAAAAAGTGTGTATGTGTGTGTTAACTATAAGTATTGACATCTTATTTTATATAGCTATGATATTTTGGCGGAGCACTTTTAACATATCTCAAAAGGTTTCTGGGTTGGTAACCACAATTAATATATGGGGGATGATTATGATTCGATAATTTCAAAATCTTCAAAATATCCATGAATTAAAAAAAAATTCTAATATAAAAACCATAACATGTGTCTGTGTGTTGACTCAAAGTATTGACATCTTTTTCTATATAGATATGATGTTTTGGCGGAGCACTTTCAATATATCACAAAAGGTTTCTAGTATAGTAACCAACGGGAGATGGTAATGATTCGAATGACTACAGTTTTCCTCGAAACCCCTACACAAAAATTTAAAAAAAAAATTTCATAATAGTCTTTTTAAATTAATGTCATTTTTTCGATGTATTAAAAAAAACTATAAGTATGTTAAATAACAAAGTGTGTCTGTGTGTTGGCGCTGTAATCTTGCACATCATTCTGTAAGTTGTAATAAATCTTTGGTGGAGCAGTTGCCAACATGTTGGGGAAGGTTTTTAGGATAGTAGCTAAAATTTACAAACCACACGTTGGTTTGATTTTCAAAGAGAACTAAAGTTTTTTAAAGACTTTTTTTTACAATTTTGAAAAATATCTTAAAAATCACACCAAAAATGGTTTAAAATTCTTTTTGAATTCAAAAAAATCGAATGTAGAGCACACAAAATTTGTATCTGTGTAGAGGTTGTAAGCATATCTTAGCCAACTATTTGGCAAACTTTGCCAATTTCCCATAAATTCAAAAAAAAAGGTTTATAAAGACACAAAAAATGGGTCTGTGTGTTTGCTAAACGCTTTCACATTTCTGATCAATTGGCAATAAAACTTCGGTAGAGCACTGTCAATATGTATGGAAAGGTTATTAGGGTAGTAGTTAAAACTAAAGTATGAAGAGAGTGGTTATATAAATGTGAAAAAATATACCAGAGGTTTCTGTGAAAACAGTAAAAGAAATTTCCTTAAAAAATTAATTAAGTTTATTTAGATAAATAATTTTGTTTTGTTCTTATATTAAAAAAACAAGTGTGTGTCTGTGTGTTGGTTATAGGCCAACTTATGGTTAATCAGTTGGTAATGAATCTTTGTCAGTGCGTTGTAGACATGAATGGACAAGTTTTTAGGATGGTAGACTATATATATATATACGTTCGGTGGTAAACTAGGTGTGTCTTGGCCTAGGTCTTAGTAACCAGTAGAGTATATATTGATCTTTACCACACACACACACACACACACACACACAAATTGTGTTAACACTAAATATTTTTACAAGCAAACCCTAGTATAGATTTTGAAGTATGCTTAAGAAGAGCACTCTATTGTTAAAACATCTCAAAGCTATACTTATCTCTAGCTTAACGCAATTTTGGCCCAACGAAGGTTTATGGTGTTTTCGCTCATTTTCCACATAGTACAAATAATGAACGATAGGTGTCGCATAGTCGAAATAATGAACAAATTAAACTTTTTAATTTCTGAAATGTTTTCGATCATTTTCTACATAGTACAAATAATGAACGATAGGTGTCGCATAGTCGAAATAATGTACAAATTAAATTTTAGAATTTCTGAAATGTTTTCGATCATTTTCTACATAGTACAAATAATGAACCATAGGTGTCGCATATTCCCAATAATGTGCGAATTAAATTTTACAATTTCTTAGATACATTATATTCTAATTTTTGCTTAACAGATAAAGTTATTCATAAGAGACAAATTATTGCTGACAAAAATCAGATTTTGTTAAAATATTTTCACCGAATGAACTAGGGGAACATTGGTTTTTTATACTTTGGATTTCATATTAGTTTATTTTTTTCTATTTGTGTCATGAAAAAAAGCTATTTTTGCTCCTACGAGTATGATGTTATGATAGGGAGTTACTTTCTTTTTTTATATCGCCCTAAGTAGAGCTTTCCACTCTCATAATGGGAATATGTCTTATCTAATATCTCTTTTTGTTGTCTTAAATAAAGCTCTCCTATTAGGGAAGTTATGAGGAATAGTTTCGTTTTTTCCTTTGTTGCTCTACTTAAAGCTTCTCTCGCTGTGATATTTGACAAGTTAAAAGAATCTAGCTCGTATCATTCTTGAGTTATACTGATCCTTATATTCATTCTATTTTTGTTGCCATTCATTACACTAACTTTGTTAACACTCCTTGTTTTGTTTTTGCAGATAGCATTCCTAAGCTTTAACGAGGCTATAGCTAATGGACGGGGTAGACGTCGCTATGGACCGGCACAACCTAGTACCAAACCTGCAAATGAGGCAACCGAGAAATCCACTACGGATCAAGTACCGGCCTCGAGTAACACGGAAGCTAAACAATATCGTAGAGGTGGTGCATATTCAACAGATGGAGGAGGTTAGTAAAATTGGTATAAACGAAAGGCCTAATAGTGTCCTAACATCTCTCTCTCTCTCTCTCTGTCTTTTGTAGACTACCACTTCAACACAGCCGATATTAATCTAATACGACCCGAGAGTAAACCTTTACATACTAAAATCACTGCCAAATATACCAGCAGCATTAGCATACCCACAGACTCGCTGGAGGATACGGAAACTGCTGAAGAGTATGTGGCCAAAGCTATGGGTATGTATGGTTCGCGCTTGCGTGAACCCATACGCATACCTAGTGAATCTGAAACGTCGCATGTGGCGTCAGAACAACCACAACTTCAAGCCACATATATCCATCATCCACATCAGCAGCTACAGCAGCAGCATTCTCAGCAACATGCTGAGCAACATTCTCAGCAGCATTCTGAACAACATTCTCAGCAGCATTCCCAGCAGCATTCTCAACAACAACTACAGCACTTACAAAATCAAGAGAAACCCGAAGGTTATGACTATTACAGCTACAGCCAAAAGGAAGCACAGAAACCCGAAGCCCCCCAGCATCAGCAGCAGCAGCATGAGGAGGAGGAGGAGCAACAGCCCCAGCACCAGTCTCAACCTCAATACCAATATGCCGCTCAAACTCAGACGGAGGAAGATGCCAAGGCGGCTCTAGAAGCCCAAATGCGAGCCCAGCTGCAAGAACAACTAAACGAGGCCCAGTATAGAGTCAAGGAACAACAAGAATCCCAACAGGTCGAACAAAACCAAGAGGAAAATATTACACATGAGCCCAATCAGGCCTACGAAAAAGATCCCGTCACTAGATCCTACAACATATACGAAGAGCACACTGAGGGCTATGATCCTGCCCTATCCGGAGTGGATAGAAACTATCGTACCAAATATATCTACAAACCCATCTCTTCGGTCTATCACACCATGAACAGTGAGAATGAGGAGAAAATCCGTGTGTCAGCCTCCACGGAAATACCCAAAGCTGAAATTATGAAACAAATCGAAAAGTCGGTTATAAGATATATGAAAGAACTGGAAGCGGAGGGTAAGATAATAGCAGCTCCCCAAAATCAGGAGCCAAAGACCTATTTCAAAGTCATCACTGTGCCGGGCTCGGAGGAAAAGCGCATTGCCTCGTCTACGCTGAAACCCAAATACTCTTCTTCGAGTAGTAATTATCCGGAAGGCTACAAATATGGCCATGCTCATTTGCAGGGCGGCCAATCCCAGGCCGGTTCTGTCGGTTCAAATGGACAGAAACATCATAAAAATGCTGGTCAAAAAACCGCCTATGTTACCGAAAACGAGGGCACTTTCCAGACCCAAGGTCATGAGGTAGGCGATGCTTTGGCACAAAATGTAGAGTTCATTTACAAAATCAAAACCAAAGCGCCCCTGCACACGGCCACTGTTAAGACCGTGTCCAAACCCTACAATTTACCTTTGAAGACTAACTATGAGCAATTCGATCACTCGACTGCTCTCAAGAACCTGGAAGACTTTGATCTTTCACATGTGGTCACTACGCCCGACACAGATGATCCCCAGTCCGTGGCCAGTGCCTCTACCAGTAAGCCCAGCAAATTATATTTCAATTCCGAGATCTATCATGACATCAATGCTATGCCCTATAAACAAAAACAACAACAACAACAACGGCCCGAGGGTGAGTATCGTAAGGTGAAACAACCCGAAGTTCATCCCGACTACAAGGGTTACGGCGGCGGTAATGGCAATAGCGGCTACTACGCCGAGCCACCAACTAATGAGGCTGAACGTGATACCACCGGTAGTGGCGTATCCGAGGATGGTTATCCCGTCATGAATCCCTATCAGTATGTGTTGAAAAAGGAACCTGCGCCCAATAAGTATGAAGATTCCCAAAACAGCTATGAACAGCCACGAGGTCAAAAGTATAAGGCGCCTGTGGAATACGACAGTTATAGTCCCAAATTCAATAATAACCCCGAAGGTTATGGTTACCAGCAAACCTACAAGTCGCACTTGTCCAATCGTCATTCACCCGGCAAACGTGGCAAGCGTGGTGGAGCCGCCCATCCTAGTCAGTCGAAAAAGTCACCGCATCGCAGCTCATCACTTAAGGATTACGAGGCCAATGTAGCTCTACGTCCACCTCCAAAGGTCTAAGGCGGCGGCGGAGGCGGTGGTGGCGATATAAGTGAAATATAGCCAAAAAAAATATTATAGCATTGTGGTATTTTTAGGAGTTTTGTTTTATTTTAATTTATTTATACTCAAATTTACGAATTTTTCCTCCAGTTGTGTGTGTGTGTGTCCTTGACACATAACAACTAGTATTTGTTTTTATATTGTTGATTTTTAGTTTTATTGTACAATTACTTGTAAAGTATTTCATTTGTTGTGCTTATTTATTAAAGAACAAATTGAGTTTTATACATATACTGTTGGGGTACTAACTTTTTGTGGCAACTGTACTTAAGGGGCAGACAGCAGCCTAAAAGTATGCAGCAAAGAATGGTTTTTTTGTTGGGGAGGGATAGATAAATGGAGAAGAATTTAGGGAAAGTGTAACAATTCATTGGGAGCAATTGTAACTTGGTTTTATCGTCGGCCAAGTCCAGTCGTCACCAGGGTCACGATAAGGATCCACATAACCTTACGCAATAAGAACTGAGTAGATTTTCCCTAGCAGTATTGTTCATTGATTGTGTTAATTAAACTTATAATCTAATGGATAAAGTATTTAGCTACGAAAACAATTCAGATTCGGATTAAGTGATAGCGTTGTTGTATTGTCCAGTAGATTGTACCAGTCCGATTTAAGATGATCGATAACTTTAAATATACACTCGACGAGTATTAATGTGGCCTATGACTGCAATGACAGGTTTTGAGATTCGTCGGTTACTTTACAAATCGATCGATTTGAGTTGATCGGGAACTCTATACTATACTCTCAAAACTGTAGAGGTCAGGATCGTTTCGGTATTCATGAACGAGGTAATTCGAGTATTTTCGATAATTCAGGCTCGTACCAGCACACCGATTATTCGGGTTCGTCGGTGGTTACGATTAATATCAGCAGTATGTGGTCAGCTTGGTGATTCGGTTTTTGTCGGAGTTTCAGGTTAATATCAGCAAGTGATGATTGATGACTCGAGTTTGTCGGTAGTTCGAGTTAATGTCAACAATTCAGAACTGTATCAGCAATACTGGGTCATCTTGATGATTCGGGTTTGTCGGCGGTTCAGGTTTATATCAGCAAATCGGGAATATATTGTTAATTCGGGGTTGTTGGTAATTCAGCTTCGAATTCGCAATTCAGGATAGTGGGGGTGACTCTCGCGTTTCAGTTTGGTATCCGCAACTCAGGATCATGTTGATGATTAGTGCTCTTCAGCAAATCGACTTCGGTAACTGGTGGTTATATCTTTGATACTGCTTTCGTCGTAGATCAGTTTAGTATCCGCAACTCAGGATCGTGTTGATGATTCCTGTACTTCTGAAGTTCAACTTGTGCAACTCGTAGATGTATCGATTCCGAATCTGCAACCGAACTAATAATGGTACCCGAAGGAGTTTTAGTATCAATTAGCATATTGCTAATTTCTAATGCAATGCAACAGGAACGAAGAGTATCTTCGTGTACCAGACCGAAATCTATTCAAGCGACGGGTTGGTATAACCAACTGAAGTTGGAATAAACAGACCGAAGTCCGATTCAACTCACCGAAGCCCGATTTAACAGACCGAAGTCTGATTTAACAGACCAAAGTACGATTCAATAGACCGAAGTCCAATTCAATAGACCGAAGTCCGATTAAACAGACCCAAGTCCGATTCAACAGACCGAAGTCCGATTTAACAGACCGAAGTCCGATTCAACAGACCGAAGTCCGATTTAACAGACCGAAGTCTGATTCAATAGAACGAAGTCCGATTCAACAGACTGAAGTCAGATTTAACAGACCGAAGTCCGACTCAACAGACCGAAGTACGATTCAATAGACCGAAGTCCGATTCAACAGACCGAAGTCCGATCCAATAGACCGAAGTCCGAATCAACAGACTGAAGTCCGATCCAATAGACCGAAGTCCGATTTTATAGAAAGAAGTCCGATTTAACAGACCGAAGTCCGATTTAACAGACCGAAGTACGATTCAATAGACCGAAGTCCGGTCCAATAGACCGAAGTCCGATTAAACAGACCCAAGTCCGATTCAACAGACCGAAGTCCGATTTAACAGACCGAAGTCCGATTCAATATACAAAAGTCCGATTCAACAGACCGAAGTCCGATTCAATAGAACGAAGTCCGATTCAACAGACCGAAGTCCGATTCAATAGAACGAAGTCCGATTCAACAGACCGAAGTCCGATTCAACAGACAAAAGTCCGATTCAACAGACCGAAGTCCGATTAAACAGACCCAAGTCCGATTCAATAGAACGAAGTCCGATTTAAAAGACCGAAGTCCGATTCAATAGAACGAAGTCCGATTCAAAAGGCCGAAGTCCGATCCAATAGACCGAAGTCCGATTCAAAAGACCGAAGTCCGATTCAATAGAACGAAGTCCGATCCAATAGACCGAAGTCGATTCACCAGACCGAAGTCCGATACAGACCGAAGTCCGATTCAATAGAACGAAGTCCGATTTAACAGACTGAAGTCAAATTTAACAGACCGAAGTACGATTTAACAGACCGAAGTACGATTCAACAGACCGAAGTCCTATTCAACAGACCGAAGTCCGATTTAACAGACCGAAGTCCGATTAAACAGACTGAAGTCCGATTCAATAGACCGAAGTCTGATTCAACAGACCGAAGTCCGATTTAACAGACCGAAGTCCGATTCAACAGATCGAAGTCCGATTTAACAGACCGAATTCTGATTCAATAGACCGAAGTCCGATAAAATAGACCGAAGTCCGATTAAACAGACTCAAGTCCGATTCAATAGACCGAAGTCCGATTAAACAGACCTAAGTCCGATTTAACAGACCAAAGTCCGATTCAACAGACCGAAGTCCGATCCAACAGACCGAAGTCCGATTTAACAGACCGAAGTACGATTCAATAGACTGAAGTCCGATTCAATAGACCGACGTCTGATTAAACAGACCCAAGTCCGATTCAACTGACCGAAGTGCGATTCAATAGACCGAAGTCTGATTTAACAGACCGAAGTCCGTTTCTACAGACCGAACTCCGATTCAACAGACCGAAGTTCGATTTAATAGACCAAAGTCATATTCAATAGACCAAAATCCTATTTAGCAGACCGAAGTCCGATTCAATAGACCGTAGTCCGATTAAACAGGCCCAAGTCCGATTCAACAGACCGAAGTCCGATTTAACAGACTGAAGTCCAATTCAATAGACCGAAGTCCAATTTAACAGTCCTAAGTGCGATTCAACAGATCGAAGTCCGATTTAACCGACCGTAGTGGAATTTGGGTTAAACCAACAAAAGTTGGTTCAACAGACCGAAATCCGATTAAACAAAAGAATATTTCTTTCGATGCCCTGAGAAGGGTTGGGGAGATCGGGTACAGAGCGTTTTAGTAATAAACTTCGCTGCGACAGCATTCATGGAATTTTTTGATTTTTTAGGAAAATTGCATTATCCTAGGACCTAACGAAGTTAAAGTCTAGAATTTGTCAACCACTTCTCGCATGAATGTACTTAGACTTTTCTGAGGGAATACTAAGTTTTTGCGGTCCCAGTAGTATACATTTCCATCCATGATAATTTATTGTCTTCCTAGAAGACCTTAGTTTGAATTTATATTTCTATGAAACGGAATAATTTGATGGTGTTCTTAAACATCTCTGGTTAGGGTTTCCTCGCAGGCTATCAAATTTTCTTCGGTGATAGTGGATAGAAAATTGTGTCGTCTTAGTTTCAAGTTCTTTTCACTTTCATCCTTAGATCGTCCTATATTCCCTTCGAAGATATTTTCTTTCAGTGATAAGTTAAAATCTCTTACGTCCCCCTGCTTTACTGCAATTGGTCTTCATCGAAGAATATTTAGGTTTCTCATTCCATTATTTGAAACATATGGTGTCTAAGTTCCAAGGAATCTATTAGCTTTTGAGTATAAATTAAAGTTCAATATGTAGTTGAACTTAATTAACCTTTCCAAAACCCTTAACTTTGTCATTATTCAGTCTCGGTTACTTGAGTGTTAAATCGTTAAAATGATTAAGTCCGGAAGACCTTATGACTTTTCTCTTAGGATATAAAGTTGTCTCAAAAGATCTGTTGAATCGGAATTTGGTCTGTTAAATCGGACTTCGGTCTGTTAAATCGGACTTCGGTCTGTTAAATCGGACTTTGGTCTGTTAAATAGGACTTTGGTCTTTTAAATCGGACTTCGGTCTGTTGAATCGGACTTCGGTACGAACCTGAATTATCAAAAGTACCCAAATTACAAATTTCCTCAGTACAGAAATGATCCTGACCTATCTAACCTTTACAGTTTTGGGAGTATAATATAAAGTTTCCGAACACCTCACATCGACCGATTCGTAAAGTTCCCCAATATCTTAAATCGACTCGAGTCACAAATCTGTCATTGCAGTCATAGGCCACATCATTACTCGCCGAGCGTATACCTAAAGTTTTCGATCATCTAAAATCGGACTGAGTATAAATCATCGCAGAAGACAACAAATGCAATCACTGAATCCGAATCTGAAATGTTGTCGTATTTTAATACTTTATCCAGTAGATTATAAGTTTGTTTTGCCCTAGTCAAGGAAACTCTACTGAGTTCTTATTCCTTAAGGTTTTGTGGATCCTTATGGCGACCCTGGCGACGACAGGACTTACCTAAGCCGACGAGAAAACCAGGTTACATTATCTATAATATATCGTTTGGATTGGTCTAAGATTCTTCTTTCCAAAACCGAAAGCCAAGACCATAATAGTCAAGATTTGAGGGTGTTAGGAAACTTTGGTTTATAGATCCATGTTGTAGTAAACCAGGCCTACATAATGTACTAGGTCACTCCCCAAGTTCCTATATTTTTTTTTTTAATTTTATAACAGTGTGTAAAAATATTTGAAAACCAAACTAAGCATCGAGAAACGGAAAACGATAGTGATGGTCAAGAATATGTCACCAATTGGTAATAATATGGTATATAGTATAGTAATTTAAGATTCTAGTGGGTTTTGACCTATCAAAAATTTTGATATTGGCTCATTGAAGAAGCTTAATGAAATCCCGGTCGCATACCTGGGATTTCGGAATAAAAAATCGGCCGGGATGGTCGGAAATTTTTTCCCGGGAATTCTCGGGATAAAAACTGTATAATAGCTCTGGAGGTCCTCGGGACCATTGCGTCGTAAATTTGTAAATATTTTCCCCCAAAACTGGTGATTCCTCTCTCTCCTCCTTTCCCAGTAAAAAATCCTTAATTTTCTTCATCTTTTCTTCTATCTTAACAGTTTATTTAGTTCAAAAATTATAAACAAAAAAATCTTAACTAGTAACAGAAATTGTCAACTCAAATTAAATATAAAGATATAGATGTACGTCGTATATATAGATAAAGTCTTAAATCACTTCTAGAACATATGGAATAATTTGGCAATTAATTGTGTAGCGAAAAACTAACTTAGCTATCGAATGATTGATGATTTCTGATTTGGATGAGAGTCTTTTTCTATTGCTTCTGCCGGGGAGCATTGTGACACATCATTGGCACAGCACAGTCTATTCATGATGATGTTCATAATGTTGATACTCTGCCGCATGATGATGTTCAGGCTCCTCGTAGTGACCATGTTCATGCAATTTAGTCTCGCTTTCTTCTTCCAAGACCAAACCGTGATTGTGGTTCTTAACCGCTTCGGGATGAAGGATCTTCAATTTTTGTTTGGTGCCTCCAATTTCAATGGGTTTCTTGACCAAATGGTGATCCTCCTTCTTGATGTACACGGGCACGGCATGATAATGATGGAATTTGACACTTTGATGTGAGGTGGCATGTTTGTGATCGACCTCGTGATGGTGTTCCGTTTCCTCTTCGTGCTCGGCAGCCTCATGTTTGTATTCGGCCTGATGATGATGACCGCCATAGTCGTGGATTTTCAAAGCGGCTGCGCAGGCCACCACAAGGGAGCAAAGAACCTAGAAGAAGGGTGGTGGTATAGTAGTGGTAAGTATTTTGATAAAAAAAAAGTTGGTTAAACTATGCATTTGAAACACTTCCTTACAATGAATTTCATCATTTTGATTTAGTTTGGTGTTGGTGGTTGTTGTTGGTATTATACAATAAAACTTTCTAATATGTTAAACACGTTGAACGCTCACTACTTAGACGCTTCCTTGACACGCGATTTAACTATATCACACAATAGAAAAGTTATATTCAATTATATATTTTTTTTTAGTTTTTGTATTTGTATTTTGATTTTCTTGTGTGGGCTTAGAGTACGTTGCTCCAAGACGCTTTGGCTTTGACTGTGATTATGGTACGAATCCAGATTCGATTTATACCCCCAGCCAAACTAGACTCTCAAAAAACATCACAATATGGATCCCAGAGTTGAGCAGCAATGGCAGCAACAGTTGCATACCCAACTGAACCTACAAGCCAACGGGCGAATTGCTGTACACACAATGTATGTACGAGTGTGTAGATGTACCCCGCCGACATGTGGCAGTCGTACTCGTACTAGCTCTGAACATGATTAGTAATAGAGCAAGTTATTTGTTAGTGATTTGCAGGCTGCAGTCACTGCCGCCGATCGTTGCCCGTTGAAACTGGTGGTACAGCGCAAGTAGCAGCAGCAGCAGCAGTAACAGTTAGTGCTGCACGTTGGGGTTACAGCATACAGCAAATGCTTCAAACGGTTGGGACGGACGGACGGACGGTGTAACAAACGTTAGACACTTATGCATGAGTTACCTGTCATTTATCGCAGTTTATGAGATCTTTTACTTATCCACATTGACTTCACGTTACGATCCCAATTATGAATTTTTAACTCAGATTTATTTCAAGTTGCTTTGCTTGTCAAATACCCTCGTTTAGTGTTTCTGTTACACAGTCGGAGAATTTGCGTAAAATTGGAGCAGTAGTATGACTATTGTCTAATAATCGATATGATTTTCATGCAATGGCTATGCGACTTAGTTAAGCGTGTTAACATAGCGGCCGTTATAGCGTATTGTGGATACTCTTATAACACAGGTCAACTTTTTTCAGCTCATTGATTTGGGACTAAATTCTGAGAACTGCACGTAAAGGAAGCTGCTAAAAGAATTAGTTCCGCATCATTCGTTTTGTCAAGTAACATGCCATAATAATTTAATATGGACTTGAAGTTAGTAAGAATCGTATAGGGAAATTTGTCACGTTTTAGGATCTTTTGTAATATCCTCATATGGTGGCGTATGATTATAGGCATCTACGTGTAAGATTACTAAATATTTTCTAACATATTAGGTAAATTTCTAAAAAATACGCTTGGTGATAAATTTGATTATGAGCAATTTCTCATTGTGTACTCAGAAAGTATTATTATTGCTTTAAAGAATTACTTATAAAAATATACTTATATTATATATCTATAAAGTACTTTGAATACGGTACTTAAGCTCGACAACAATATGATGAGTTTATTACCTTATGTAAGTAATTGCAAGTAACTCCTTAACATGAAAGTTAACCAATTAAGTTTTATGGTTTTAAATTCTAAATATCATAGCCTCTATGACGATAGTCATATCTATAGTGCCGACATGTAGATTAACTTTTTTCTGTATGTGGGGCGAAACCCCACTTTTTTACAAATAGGAAACAGACATTCCGCTAAAAATCAAATTTAAATTTTTATTTTTACCTGTAGTAGCGGGAACCGTCTGTATACTAACTATCTCTTAAGGCATAAAAACACTTTTGTCATGCCTTAAAATTTCATTTGAAGATTCATGCCTTTAGCCATAAAACCATCTTTTGCCATTTCTTCTTCTCCCACGGATCAAGAATATTCCCGAATACTATCTTTGTATTGAACTCGTATTACCATTTTTTGAGATAATTCCGTCACCAAACGTTTGGCTTAACAAAGTGATGGGCTCACTCGCTTTATGTCTTGTTACACCGTCGTGTTGAAACCATTCCATCTCTCAATGATTTGCAATGACATGAGAAATAACAAAATCCATTGATGATCTACTGGTTCTTCCACCAGTTGGATCTTATATAGATGTAGGTGAAGATCTTTCCTCAGCATTTGCAGGGACCTAGTTGCTGAGAACGGCGTCGGTTCGATAAATTCGAGTCTGTTTCACACTTACTTTTACAGCGTCGATGGCTTCCATTTGCCGCTATGATGGGTTATTATGTGCACCGTAAACTTGACAAAGGGCTCCATAAGTATGGCAAACAGAACGCGCATCTTGAAAATAAATATGTAAGATTTGTAAACGCTGTTCTTGTGTAGCCTTTTCATGGTGATTTGCCGAAGTATCTTAGGAAGTGATTTTAGACACAAAAATTATTGGTGAAATTTTCTAACAATTCATCGCAGATTCCGACATTGGTATACGATTTTTGCGGAAAAAAAATGAATTTTAAGGACGATAAAAAAATTACTATGGCAGTTATAACTTATAGTTATAGTTAGGTATAGCTTACTGTAATTCATACTGTAACAACAACATATGTAACAAATCACATCTTCATAACTCTCATAGTTCATAAGATATAACCTTTTTTACTTTCAAGTTGTATGGGCGGTGCCACGCTTCTTTATCCAATCACAACCAAGTACAGCCGGATACTATCAACAGGTCATCAGTATAACTTTTTAAAATTATCGTATATATCGGTCTATTAGAAAAGCCGTTAGAGCTATTTTTTAAAAGGAGGCGTGGCACCGCCCACTTCCTTCCTGGCAGTAATTAATTCTACTTCAACAACATATACACCAAAACTCATCTTCATACCTCTGATAGTTCATGAGATATAGCCCTTTTAATTATCAAGTTGTATGGGCGGTGCCACGCCCCTTTATCCAATCACAACCAAATGCAGCCAGGAACTATCTACAGATCAACAGTACCACTTGTTAAAATTTTCGTATCAACTGGTCTATTAGAAAAGCCGTCAGACCGATTTTTGAAAAGAGGGCGTGGCACCGCCCAATTCCACCCTAGCTGTAATTTATACTGCTTCAACAACATATATACTAAATCTCATCTTCATACCTCTGATAGTTCATGAAATATAGCCTTTTTTATTTTCAAGGTGTATGGGCGGTGCCACGCCCCTTTATCCAATCACAACCAAGTACAGCCAGAGACTATCAACAGGTCATTAGTATAACTTTTTAAAATTATCGTATATATCGGTCTACTAGAAAAGCCGTCAGACCGATTTTTGAAAAGAGGGCGTGGCACCGCCCACTTCCACCCTAGCTGTAATTTAGACTGCTTCAACAACATATATACCAAATCTCATTTTCATACCTCTAATAGTTCATGAAATATAGCCCTTTTAATTATCAAGTTGTATGGGCGGTGCCACGCCCCTTTATCCAATCACAACCAATACAGCCAGGAACTATCTACAGATCAATAGTACCACTTGGTAAAATTTTCCTATCAATCGGTCTATTAGAAAAGCCGTTAGAGCGATTTTTGAAAAGGGGGCGTGGCACCGCCCATTTCCACCTTGGCTGTAATTAATACTGCTCCAACAACATATACACCAAATCTCATCTTCATACCTCTGATAGTTCATGAAATATAGCCATTTTAATTTTCAAGTTGTATGGGCGGTGCCACGCCCCTTTATCCAATCACAACCAAATACAGCTTGGGACTATCAACAGGTCAACAGTACCACTTGGTAAAATGTGCGTATCAATCGATCTATTGGAAAAGCCGTTAGAGCGATTTTTGAAAAGAGGGGCGTGGCGCCGCCCACTTTTTGAAAAAAAAGCTTTTAAACCATCCGGAATCTATAGCGAACAAAACAAAAAAAATTTGAAAGTCGGTCCAGCCGTTTTTGAGTTTTAGCGAGACAACTGCAAAGCAATTCATTTTTATATATATAGATTTAAGTAAAAGAACTTTAATTGTACCAAAGAGTACTTTTATTGTATAGAAAAGGTATGTTAAACGTACCGTTAAAATACTTTTATTGTTTCAAAAGGTACTTTTTGCGCCAAAAAGTACTTTCATTGTACCAAAAAATAATAATATTGTACCACAAAATAATTATATTGTACCAAAAAGTACTTTTAATGTACTTTTTGTACTTGAGTTGTTCTGAAGAGTACTTAAATTGTACCAAAAAATACTTTTATTGCTTAACAAAGTACTAAAAAGTACTTTATAGTACTTTTATTGTACCAATAAGCATAAGTACGGTGCTAAAAGTACTTTTATTGTACCAAAAAGTACTTTTAATGTACAAAAGAAACACTTATATAGCGCAAAAGGTACTTTTAATGTACACTTATTATGCCACAAAGCAAGTTTATTGTATCAGAAAGTACATTTATTGCATCAAATCGAATTTATTATTGTACTTAATAGTACATTTTATTCTACCCAAAAGCACTTATAAGGTGCAAAATGTACTTTTATTGTACCAAAAAGTACTTTAAATCTACACTTATTGTACCACAAAGTACTTTTATTGTATTAAGAAGTACTTTTATTGCATCAAATAGAGTTTTTATTGTACTTTATAGCACTTTTATTGTAACAAGAAGCACTTATATAGTGCAAAAGGTACTTTTAATGTATACTTATTGTACCACAAAGTACTTTTTTTAGTATCAGAAAGTACTTTTATTGCATCAAATAGAATTTTTATTGTACTTAATAGTACATTTTATTCTACCCAAAAGCACTTATAAGGTGCAAAATTTACTTTTATTGTACCAAAAAGTACTTTTAATGTACACTTATTGTACCACAAAGTACTTTTATTGTATTAAGAAGTACTTTTATTGCATCAAATATAATTTTTATTGTACTTAATAGTACATTTTATTCTACCCAAAAGCACTTATATGGTGCAAAATGTACTTTTATTGTACCAAGAATTACTTTTATGGTGCAAAAAGTACTTTTATTGCATAAAAAAGTACTTTTAATGTACACTTATTGTACCACAAAGTACTTTTATTGTAACAAGAATCACTCATATAGTAAAAAAAAGTACTCTTATTGTACCACAAAGTAATAATACTAAAAGGTACTTTTATTGTACCAAAAACTACTTTTAATATACGAAAATGTACATTTATTGTACCACAAAGTAGTTTAATGGTATCAGAAAGTACTTTTATTGCATCAAATTTAAATTTTTATTGTATTTTTTATTTTTATTGTACCAAGAAACACTTATATGGTGCAAAAAGTACTTGTATTGTACTTAAAAGTAGTTTTATTGTACCAAAAAGTACATTTTGGCGCCAAATAGTACTTTCAATGTACCAAAAAGTACAATTAATGTAACAGAGAGTGCTTGTTTTTGCATCAAAAAGAATATCTTTGTACACAAAAACATTTTTTGGTACTTGAGTTGTAATAAAAATGTACTTAAATAGTACCGAAAAGTACTTTTATTTAACCAAAAATTTCTGTACGTATGTCCCCGCAATTCCTACTTCCGCCTCCCATAAAACTCCCCCTTTTTGGGGGTTGTCCGTCTGTACAGCCATAGTTTATGATCTATCTGCTTGAAAATTGGTATACAAGTTTTTATCCTCTAAAAAGAGGTTACACTCTAAAATGGGCTGGATCGCATGAAAATTACTTCTAACTCCCATACAAACTGCCCCTTTTTAGGGTTGTCCTTGTGTCTGTCCAGCGATTACAGTCTTAGTGTATGATCTATCAGGCTGAAATTCGGTATTCAAGTTTTTATCCTCTAGAAGATGTTAAATTCTAAGATGAGCTCGATCGGATGAAAACTACTCCCATCTTCCATATAAACTCCTCCTTTTAAGGGATGTCCTTCTGTCTGTCCCCGCTATTACAGCCGTATTTTAATAGCTAACGAGCTGAAACTTGATATGCAAGCTTTTACCTCTAAAAATAGGTTAAACTATAAGATGAGCTCGATCAGATGAAAACTACTCCCATCTTCCATATAAACTCCTCCTTTTAAGGGGTGTCCTTCTGTCTGTCCCGCTATTACAACCGTATCATAAGAGCTATCGATCTGAAATTTGATATGCAAGGTTTTTTCTCTAAAAAGAGGTTAAATTCTAAGATGAGCTCGGTCGGATGAAAACTACTGCCACCTCCCATATAAACTCCCCTTTTTTGGGGTGTCCTTCTGTCTGTAGTTTATGATCTTAATTCGTCCTTAATTCGATAAAAGTTCGAACAGTTAGTACCGTACTCTTTTTCCTCTAAAAAAAAGTTAAATTTTAAGATGAGCTCGATCAGATGAAAACTACTCCCACCTTCCATACAAACTTCACCTTTTAAGTAGTGTCCTTCTGCCTGTCCCCGCTATTACAGCCGTATTTTAAGAGCTAACGAGCTGAAATTTGATATGCAAGCTTTTATTCTCTAAGCGGAGGTTAAGTTTTAAGATAAGTCAGATCGAACAAAAACTACTGCCACCTCCCATATAAACTCCCTTTTTTTGGGAGTGTCCTTCTGTCTGTAGTTTATGATCTTAATTCGTCCTTAATTCGATAAAAGTTCGAACAGTTAGTACCGCACTCTGTTTACAGATCAAATACTGACGTTTCTAAGGAATAGTTATTAAAATCTGTTCATTAGGTGCTGAGTTTAACCGTTACAAACTATCTTTTTAAAACAATTTTAAGTCTTTATTAAATATTAGTTCCATCGTTATACAATATTCTATATAATACTAGCGAAAAAAATTAATATATTCGAAGACATCCTGTTGCTACTTGCAATGCTCTACATCCGTTGATAAGTTTGTGAGATTAACTCTTACATATAATCGCCACATAACAAATCGTATTATTTATATTTTAAACGAACAGTAAAGCCGGCAAAGTTTGAAAATAAACAAATTACAATAAATTTTTTTTTTTGATTTTTACAGAAAATATTGTCATTCCACAACTATTATTACCCCTATTCTTCTCTCCGATTCCTCAAATTCTCCCCACTGTGCTTCACTGAACTCAGGTTAAAATGTTTAACTAAACTAAACGCTAACGTAACGTGCGTGCAATGCAAATGCTGTGCGCCGCACTCGTCTGTGCCGATTTGAGAAAACACAGAAGAAAATAGAAAACAACAGCACTACATACAATAACCTGACATCTTTCGCAGCGGTCTGCACCAACCGGTACGTTAGGATTTGAATCGAATTGCAAAAAATTAAAATCAAAACAACACAACACAAAAATCTTCATGCTTACAGCAAATTGGCCAAAAATAAAAGCAAGTGCAAGGTAATTACGCATTAAAATGTAAGCGGCCAACAACTTTAGAGACGCGCACACACTCACACACACACACACACACAGGCCGAAACAAGTGAAGTGACTGGTTTAAAGGACGGTTTTTAATCACGTTTTTCGATAGCAAAAAAAAAACAATCAAACGCCGTTGTGGAAATGTGTTAAATGTGCATTTTGAAACGCCAAGAAATCATCATCATTATTATGGTGAATTTTCATCGTACATGCGCTGATACAAATTAATATATAGGGGGTTTTCCTAAATTTTAATTAAATAAATAACAGTAAAGAGGGCGGTGTAATAATGGTGGACAGATTTAAGATTGACAAAGTTCTTTTTGGTACAATCAAAGTACATTTTAGAACAAAAAAGTACATTTTATCAAAAAAAAAAAAATCAGTTTGGGAATGACATAAAAACTACTTTATACATTAAATGTACATTTATGTGCAATAAATATACTTTTTGTAGCATTTTGGTACAACAACAAACATTTGTAAAATGTTTTACTTTACAAAAAGTAAAGTAAAAGTAGTTTTTGGTTACAAGAAAAATTTTGATACAATAAAAGTACTTTTTTGACAAATAAACACAATTTGGTACATAAAAAGTACTTTTTAGTTTAATAATAATACTATTTGTTATAAAAAAAGTACTTGCTGGTACAAACAAAATTAATTTTTATTACAATAAAATAATTTGGTTTTTGGTAAATTTAAATTACTCTTAGGTACTATAAAAGTACTTTTTAGTAAAATAAAAAAAAGAACTACTTTTTAAAATGCAATAAGAGATACTTTGTGTTACAATAAGAAAACTTTTGACTTAAAAAAGAAACTATATATTACTATAAAACTACTTTTTGATACAATGAAAGTAGAGTTTGCAACAATTAAAGTATTTTGCCACAAAATATGTGTACTATTTGCTACAATAAAAGTACTTTTCGTACACTGAATTTAATTATCGATACTAAAATTTACTTTTTAGTAAAACTAAAGTACTATTTGGTGCAATATTATTATCCCTTTAGTACAATAAAAGTACTTTTTAGTACAATAAATGTATACTGTAGTACAATGAAAGTACTTTTTAATGCAATAAAAGTTCTTTCGCTACAATAAAAGTACTTTTTGGTACAATGAATTCCAAAAAAATACTTTTTGGTAAAATTAATGTACTATTTGGTACAATGATAATACTTTTTAGTGCAATAAAACTACTTTTGAGTACAATTAATGTACTTCTTAATACAATAAAAGACTTTTCGTGAGAATCAAGTTACTTTGTGGTACAATAAAAGTACATTTTAATAATTGCAGAAGTAGTTTCAAATAAAGTGAAAGTACTTTTTGGTACAATAAAATTGCTATCGATACAAAAAAGTACTTTTTAGTAAAAATTAAAGTACTATTTGGTACAATGATAATACTTTTTAGTACAATAAAAGTACCTTTTAGTACACTAAATGTACACTGTAGTACATCGAAAGTACTATTTAATGCAATAATAGACTTTTCGCTACAAAAAAGTACTTTTTGGTACAATAAAATTGTTTATCAATACAAAAAAGTACTTTTTGGTAAAACTAAAAGTGCATTTTGGTACAAAGTAAAGTACTCTTTGGTACAATTAAAGTACTTTTTAATAAAACGCATATATTACATATTTAATACATTGAAAGTACTTTTCAGTACAATAAAAAAAAACAGTTTGATAGTAAAGGGAAAGTACATCTATTGTACAATAAAACACTTTTTGGTAAAAGAAAAGTACTTTTTGGCACAATAACAAAAAGGTACTTGTGTACCTTTTGGCACAGTATAAATACTTTTAGTACAATAAAAGTACTTTTTGGAACAATAAAAAGTACTTTTGGTACAATAAAATAGCCTTTCGATACAAAAAGTAGTTTTTGGTAAAACAATTTGGTACAACAAAAGTCCTTTTTACTACAATAAAAATACAGTAACAGTACTTTTTAGTGAAACTATAAAATTATTTAGTACAACAAAAGTACTTTTAAGTACAATAAAAGTGACTTTTAGTGCAATGAAAGTACTGTTTGGTACAATAAATATACTTTTTGCTACAAAAAACGTACTTTGTAGTAAACTGAAAGTATTTCTTAAGTACAATAAAAGTACATTTTGATGATAATGAATGTAGTTGTAGGTACACTAAAACGAGTTTTGGTACAATAAAAGTACTTTTTGGTACAGATAAAGTTCTTTTTCGTATAATGTAAGTACTTTTGGAGCAATAAAAGTAACTTTTGCCAATATTAGTAATTTTTGATACAATAAAATTGCTTTTTGTTACAATAAGTACTTTTGAGTAAAACAAATATATTATTTGGTAAAACAAAATCACTTTTTAGTACAAAAAAGTACTTTTTAGTACAATCAAAGTACATTTTAGGTTAACAAATATACTATAGTATATAATGAAAGTACTTTTCTGTACAATAAAAGTGACATTTAGTGCAATTAAAGTTCAGTTTGGTACAAAAAAGGTACTTTTTTCTGCAAAAAAAAGGTACTTTGTAGTAAACTGAAAGTACTTCTTTAGTACAATAAAAGTACATTTTGATGATAATTAAAGTAGTTTTAGGTACACTAAAACACTTTCTTGTACAATGATAGTACTTGTTGGTACTTTTTGGTACAATATAAGTACTTTTAGAGCAATAAATGTACCTTTTGGCAATATTAGTAATTTTTGATACAATAAAATTGCTTTTTGATACAAAAAGTACTTTTTGGATAAACAAATCCACTTTTTGGTACAACAAAAGTAGATTCTAGTACAATAAATGTATTTTTTTGGTACATTGTAAGCTCTTTTTAGTTAAACAAAAACATTATATGTGTACAATGAAAGTACTTTTCTGTACAATAAAACTTGACTTTAAGTGCAATGAAAGTTCTGTTTTGTACGATTAAAGTACCTTTTGGTAGAGTAAAAGCACTTTTTGGTACAATATAAGTTCTTTTGGTACACTAAAAGTACCATTTGGCAATACAAGTACTTTTCGGTACAGTAAAATTGATTTTTATACAAAAAGTACTTATTGGAAAAACAACTCCATTATTTGGTACAACAAAACTTGTGGTACAACTTTTTAGTACAATAAAAGTGCTTTTTAGTACATTGAAAATACTGTTTGCTAAAATAAAAGCACTTTCTGCTAAAGGAACTAATTATGGTTAAGTGAAACATATGTACTATATGGTACAATGAAAGTACTTTTCTGTACAATAAAAGTGACTTTTAGTGCAACGAAAGTACTCTTTGGTACGGTAAAAGTACTTTTTGGTACAATATAAATACCTTTGGAACAATAAATGTACCTTTTGGCAATATTAGTAACTTTTGATGCAATAAAAGTACGTTTTATTACAACAAAAGTACTAGTTGATACAATAAGTAGTTTTTAGTACAATGAAAGTACTTTTTAGTAGAATAAAAGCACATTTTGGTACAATTTAAGTACTATTTGATACAGCAAACTGACTTGTTAGTATTGCTCTTTGCAACAAAAAAGTACATTTGTGCTACAATAAAAGTACTTTTTGATACTGCAAAACACCGTTTAAATAGAAAAAAAATACTTTGATGAAATTAAAGTACCTTTTATTACAACAAAATTCCTATTTGATACAATGAAAGTAGTTTTTAGTACAATAAAAGCACTTTTTAGTAGAATTAATGCACTTTTTAGTACATTGGAAGTTCTTTTTGTAATATTTGGTACATCTAAAGTACTTTTTGAAACAATAAAAGCACATTTTGGTACAATTTAAGTACTATTTGATACAGCAAACTGACTTGTTGGTATTGCTCTACGCAACAAAAAAGTACTTTTGTGCTACAATTTAAGTACTATTTGATACAGCAAACTGACTTGTTGGTATTGCTCTACGCAACAAAATAGTACTTTTGTGCTACAATAAAAGTACTTTTTGATACAGCAAAAAACTTTTTAATACAATAAAAGTACTTTAATGGAATAAAAGTATCTTTTATTACAACAAAAGTACTATTTGGTACAATGAAAGTAGTTTTTAGTATAATAAAAGTACTTTTTAGTGGAATTAAAATACTTTTAAGTATACTCGAAGTACTGTTTGTAATTTTGGTACAGCTAAAGTACTTTTTAATGAAATAAAAGCACATTTTAGTACAATTCAAGTACTATTTGATACAGCAAACTGACTTGTTGGTATTGCTCTTCGCAACAAAAAAGTACTTTTGTGCTACAATAAAAGTACTTTTTGATACAGCAAAAAACATTTTAATACAATAAAAGTACTTTGATGGAATAAAAGTATCTTTTATTACAACAAAAGTGCTATTTGGTACAACGAAAGTAGTTTTAAGTATAATAAAAGTACTTTTTAGTGAAATTAAAGTACTTTTAAGTATATTTGAAATACTGTTTGTAATTTTGGTACAGCTAAAGTACTTTTTAAAGCAATAAAATCACATTTTAGTACAATTCAAGTACTATTTGATACAGCAAACTGACTTGTTAGTATTACTCTTCGCAACAAAAAAGTACTTTTGTGCTACAATAAAAGTACTTTTTGATACTGCAAAACAACTTTTTAATACAATTAAAGTACTTTTTGGTTCAATAAGAGTACTTTTTGGTTCAATGAAAAGCTTTCTAATGCCATAAAAGTACTTTTTGTAAAATTAAAGTACTTTTTAGATTTTAAAACACTTTGTTGAACAATAAAGGTACTTTTTGGTTTGATAAAAACAGTTTTTGGAACAAAAAAGTACTTGTTGATACACTAAAAGTACTTTTTGTTACAATAAAAGTACTTTTTGGTAAAATGTAAGTATATTTTAGGTACACTAAAACAAACGTCTTGTACTATTTTCGGTACAATAATAGTACTTTTTGGTACCAAAAAAAGTACTTCATGATAAAATTTGAATTTTTTTTTAAATTAAAAAATAAAACAATCCCTGTTGTAGTATTATAAATGTAAGTGTTCTTCTGTTTGTTTGTGTGTTTGTGGCTCAATCACGTCTAAATGGGTAGACCGATATGGAAATTACCGTAGGCTATATATTTTTAGATTTTTTACCCTAAGGGCGGAGTGGGCCTGGCAAAACTTTTTTTTTAGAGCTAGGGAGATTAAATTTGATACACAGATAGTACTATGCAACATGAATATGAATATGCGGACGAATTTTAAATTTTGGACCTGTGGGCGGAGTGAGCGTGGCAAAACTGTATTTTAGTCCTAGAGGGAAAAAATTTGGTACACGGATAGTACTCGATAATACGAATACTAATATGCAGACAAAATTTACTTTGTGGATCAGTGGGCAAAGTGGGCGTGGCAAAACTGTAGTTTAGCCCTAGAAAGCTGAAATTTTCCACCCAGATAGTACACGGCAATACAAAATCATTTTAATTTTGTATCAGTGGGCGTAAACAAACTGTATTATAGCCCAAGAGAGAGTACAAATTTGGTACAAACATGGTACTCGGCACTTCAGGTTCAAATTTGCTCTATGTCTTTTAGCCATAGAGCGATTATATTTGATACACAGAGAATACTCGATACTAAAAATTACAATTTAATTTAACAAAAAGTACATTCAATCAATATGATACTCCCGCATATGATTGATAAACGACTTGAATATCATTTTAAATACAAAGAAATTAGAACCGGACTTTAACAGCGGCATTGTAGTCACAGTGAGGTGCTACCTAGCCCTCGCGGGTAGGTATTCACATAAAACAATGAAAAATCTGTGCTACCTATGGTTTTTCATATAAACTTTAATTTTTTAATGATTTTTTTCAATTTCGAATAATGATATTTAGCTGGTAATGTTAATATCCGCCAACTTCTTACCGTTCCCAACTGAATACACAACCCTCTTTTACTACTCACTTTAATCAAACATTGTAACTAATAGAAGTACAACTATATCATTAAAAAATTGTCTGTAACGTATCAAAGCACACGTTCAAAAAAACGTTAAGAAAAAAAAACAGCTATGCCACTGTCGGAAGACTTTAAACCTTCTCCACCTGCGCCTGCGTAGAGTCCAACGCATGAAAACCCAAGTTTTTTATATCTTACGACTCAAATCTTTAAGATTTATGTAAATTATTATGGCAGACTTGGCAATTGACCAATTTAGGCTACACTATCTGGCAGTTGCTGCAACCATCGAAGATGGCAGTGATGGGGTAATGGGAGCAGCAGTGGTAATGGTAAAACGTTTACCATAGCTTTTACTTATAGCTCACCCCACAATGCTGTGTGGAGGCGTGTTGTGTGTTACTTTCTAGCTATGTAAGTGATTTGTTTGCAGTTATGACAGTTTGGCTTAGTTTTTGTGTTGTTGTTGTTGTTTGTAACGTTTTCGATGATAGTTTTAAATTTTTTGATAATAATTGGCGGAGCCCCTTGCACACACACACACACATGGACAAAAAACAAAAAGGAAAAGTATTACAACATCTGTGACATATTTAGCCGACAAACACAATGCCGACTGTATTAAGGCCTTAGCAAAAACTCTAGTACAATTGTACTAAATCATTGGCATTTTTGTTTCTGTTTTTTAGTTAAGACTTCCTTATTGTTCAGCGTTTTGTTATATTACAAGGAGACCATAAATCTGTTACGATTAGTAATAATTTGGCAAAAACCGTAAATATGAGTAAACAAAGGAAAAACTATGGAATAATCGGGCTTAAAATGAAAGCAAAATGTATTAACGATATGACAATATGACCATATATGTAAAATTGGGTCATAATGTAGATAAACAAGAAATACCAACAACAAAAGAGCAGGCTTGGAATTTGGCAATGTCATTATGAATGTATTAAGTTTCAATAAACTTAATAAGGGTATAAGATATCAACAATCATACTATCTATGAACTCTCATGAAAATGATTATATTAATATTAGCTATAGATTAGTGTTGACAATTAAAAATGACAACTACGTATTGACCTTCGACAGAATTAGGGGCATATCAGTATTGTTTTGGTACAAAAAAGTACTTTTTAGTACAATTAATTTACTTCTTGGACAATAAACATACACTTTTAGTACAATAAAAGTACTTTTTGGTACAAAATAAATACTCTTTTTAGTACAATTTAAGTACCTTTTAGTACAATAAATGTGATATCAGTGCTGTTTGGGTACAAAAACGTACTTTTTAGTACAATTAATTTAATTCTTTCAATTAATTCATTCTTTAATCATGTTTTAATACATAAAATAAAACTATTTTTAGTACAACTTAAGTTTTTTTAGTACAATAATAAAAATACTTTTTGGGTACAATATAAAAAAATACTATTTTTAGTACAAAGAATATGTTCTTCTAAAAAAGTCTTTGAGGATCCTTTTAAAAACACTTTTTAATATTCTAAAATTACCTTTTAGTAAAATAAAACTATTTTTAGTACAATAAAAGTACAGTAAAAATATTTTTGGTACAATAAAATCATAGAGGGGGCCGGCAATGAAAGAAAAATGTAGATGATTGGAGCCGGGAATCGAACCCGGTATCTCCGCATGCTAGTCATGTGTTCTAACTACTATGCCAGGCCGGTCCGGACCGTAGTCTATATATTTCTAAAAATGTTTACCCAATGGACTGCGTGGGCGTGGCAAAACTTTTTTTAGAGCTAGAGAGATAAAATGTTTTCTAAAAAAAAATATTTTTGGTACATTGAAATCATGTTTTAATACATAAAATAAAACTATTTTTAGTACAACTTAAGTTTTTTTAGTACAATAATAAAAATACTTTTTGGGTACAATATAAAAAAATACTATTTTTAGTACAAAGAATATGTTTTTCTAAAAAAGAGTCTTTGAGGATCCTTTTAAATTCACTTTTTAACAAGATAAAATTACCTTTTAGTAAAATAAAACTATTTTTAGTACAATAAAAGTACAGTAAAAATATTTTTGGTACAATAAAATCATGTTTTAAAACAATAAAATTATCTTTTGGCAAAATAAAAATATTTTTAGTACAACAAAAGTATTTTTTGGGTACAATATGAAAATATATGTTTTTTAGTACAATTAAAGTACTTTTTGGTACAGTAAAAATGTTTTCTAAAAAATATTTTTGGTACATTAAAATCACTTTTTAACACAATAAAATTATCTATTAGTAAAATAAAACTATTTTTAGCACAACAAAAGTTCTTTTTAGTACAATTAAATGATTTCTTTGAACAAAAAAATGTTTTTCTTAAAAGAATCTTTTTGGTACATAAAAACCAATATTTAACACAATAAAATTATCTTTTGGTAAAATAAAACTATTTTTAGTACAAAAAAAGTTATTTTTAGTACAATAAAAGTAATTTTGAACCGATTTCAATGAAAATTGGATGGTAGTTAGTATACAGTAGTCTATAATAATAATAATTAATTTCCCATTACACCCCATGAACAAGGTATGGGATGCTTCTTGCGTTGTTGTGATTTCACACGCTTTCTATTTTAGATTAACAACAACTTGTTAATTATCTCAACACAGATACTGCGAAGTTGCTGTCGACAACATCGAGGGGGCCGGCAATGAAAGAAAAATGTAGATGACTGGAGCCGGGAATCGAACCCGGTATCTCCGCATGCTAGTCATGTGTTCTAACTACTATGCCATGCCGGTCCGGACCGTAGTCTATATATTTCTAAAAATGTTTACCCAATGGACTGCGTGGGCGTGGCAAGACTTTTAATAAGAGCTACAGAGATAAAATTTGATACACAGATAGTACTCGGCTACAGGAATATGGATATCCGGACGAAATTTTAAATTTCGATCAAAATGCGGAGGGGGCGTGCCAAACTTTTTTTTAGAGGTAGAGAGATAAAATTTGATATCCAGATAGTAAGTACTCGCCAACACAAAGATATATATGCAGATATAATTTTAATTTTGGATCAAAAGGCGGAGGGGGCGTGGCAAAAGTTTTTATAAGAGCTAGAAAGACAATATGAATATACAGACGAAATTTTAGTTGTTGACCATATTGGCGAGGTAGGCGTGGCAAAACTTTTTAAAGACCTATAGAGTTAAAATTTGATACCTTAATAGTACTCAACAACACGAATATAAATATGCAGGTGAAATTTTTATGTTTTACCTAACGGGCGGAGTGGGCGTGGCAAAACTTTTTTAAGAGCTGGAGAGATAAAATTTGATACCCAGATAGTACTCGACAACACAAATTTGAATATGCAAACGAAATTCTTATTTATATCGCAATGGGCGGAATGGGTGTGGCAATACTTTTTATAAGAGCTAGAGAGATACAATTTGATACACAGATAGTGCTCGGCTACAGCAATATGAATATGCAAACGAAATTTTAATTTTGGACCCAATGAGCGGAGTGGGCGTGACCAAACTGTATTTTAGCACCAGAAAAATAAAATTTGGTGAACAGATTACTATCGGCACTTGAGGTTCAAATTTTGCAGAAGAAATTGTTATACTCAATTAGTGGGCGAATGGGGCGTGTCAAAACTGTAATTTAGCCCTAGAGCGATACAATTTGATACACAGGTAACACTCGATACCAAAGAGTACAATTTATCAAAAAGTATATTTATTGTACCAAAAAGTACAATTTGTTGTGCAAAAAAGTACATTTATTGTACTAAAAAGTACAATTAATTGTACGGAAAAGTACATTTATTGCACCAAAAAGTAAATTTATTGTATCAAAAAACACATTTTGCATATCAAAAAGTACTTCATTGGTACCAAAAAGTACAATTTATTGTATTAAAAGGACGGAGTATCTTTCCTACGGGAAAAATAACCAGTACAGTACCAGTCACGGAACCGGTTCCCTGGGGTGCATGAACCGGTTCTAGTTCCGGAACGCGCAAAATACTACAGATCAGTCAAATTGACTTTTCTTTAACACTTTAGAACCAGTTTGGTGAGACATCCCCTCTTCACCCGTCCTGAGATAGGTACACTCAGGAAAATTAACACCACTTTTCCCGTAGGGTTTACAGTATTAAAAGCACTAATAAGTACTTTTATTCTACACAAATAAAGTACTTTTATTGTACCAAAATGTTCTTAAATGTGCCAATTTATTATTAATTTTTCTTTTGTATTTTACCAAAAAGTACCGTTGTTGCAGCCTAAAACAAGGACTTCAATGGTTTTACTTAACTTAATAATATTTTTAAATTTTATTTTCTGGTACGTTTTCAGCATTTTCAGAACATGTTTTTCAGAATTGTGAATTATAAAAATTATGAAAATTATAAAAATTATAAAAATTATAAAAATTATATAAATTATAAAAATTATAAAAATTATAAAAATTATAAAAATTATAAAAATTATAAAAATTATAAAAATTATAAAAATTATAAAAATTATAAAAATTATAAAAATTATAAAAATTATAAAAGTTATAAAAATTAAAAAAATTATAAAAATTAAAAATTATAAAAGTTAAAAAAATTATAAAAATTAAAAAAATTAAAAAAATTATAAAAGTTATAAAAATTATAAAAATTATAAAAATTATAAAAATTATAAAAATTTATAAAATTATAAAAATTATAAAAATTATAAAAATTATAAATATTATAAAAATTATAAAAATTATAAAAATTATAAAAATTATAAAATATTATAAAATATTATAAAAACTATAAAAATTATAAAAATTATAAAAAAAATAAAATATTATAGAATATTATAAAAATTATAAAAATTATAAAAATTATAAAAAATTAAAAAAATTATAAAAATTATAAAAATTATAAAAATTATAAAAATTATAAAAATTATAAAAATTACAAAATTATACAAATTATACAAATTATACAAATTATAAAAATTATACAAATTATAAAAATTATACAAATTATTAAAATTATAAAAATTATAAAAATTATAAAAATTATAAAAATTATAAAAATTATAAAAATTATAAAAATTATAAAAATTATACAAATTATACAAATTATAAAAATTATACAAATTATTAAAATTATAAAAAAATTATAAAAAAAATTATAAAAATTATAAATATTAAAAAAAATTATAATATAATGAAAATTAAAAATAAAATATATGAAAAAAATATATGAATTTTTAAAATTGTAAAAATTAAAAAAATTATTATATAGCAACTTCTAAAGATTATTGGCAATAATTCGTCAGAAAAAAGTATGTTCCTAAGTTTTGACAAAAAAAAACCTCATTTACCCAATGCTGACACATTTCGAAGGGTAATACTGACAATGATGTCAGTAGTGTTAAGGAGCGTTCATAGTACTCGGCAATGCTGACATGAATATAACGACAAAATAATTATTTTCGATCAGCGGAAATATGAAGAAGAACATTTTATTGCCGAAGGGATTATAAGGTAATATTTGTATACAGATAGTACTAGGCGCTATAGAAATGGAATTTGCAGACAAATGTTTTAATATCGGTTAGTGAGACATTGTTAGTTTGATCAGATTAAGAAATAACTTAGGGTAACGAATTGTTTACAGAGCGTAAGCAAGCTAAATCTTCTTTTATCTCATCAAATACATTATCGAACAAAAGGTATCTCTAGCAAAGAGTATTCCATCTTCGAAGTTCTTTGTTAAGACCTGTAAGGACATTCATTCTTTATCACCTTTAACTGATTTCAACAATATTACATTACATTTCAATGAACATAGACATTTTCCATGTACAACATTTAAAAAAAAATATTTCAGTAATTTTAATATTTATTGTTATTATTACCTTAGTAATATGTACTATTACATAACATTAGGAAAATCGCTATTTTTCATATGTATTTTTTTTTCTCTCTCTCTCTCTCTCTCTCAATTTCGTTATCTTGGCGAGAAATGAAGAAATTTTATTTCAAGTTGTTATCGTTTGTATAATTTATGTGTAAATTGATAGCTGCAGATATTAACTAGCTCAACATGTGTTGTTGTTGTTGCTGCTTTTGAAACATGCGAAGAAAAACAACGCCTCTACGCCACTTGCCACCGAGATAGGCAAATGTAAAACTAAGTATGTATAAGAAACTCAGCGTAAAAGCAAAAAGAGGTAAATACTAATGTTAAATACCAATTAAGCATTTAATTGGGTTAAACTTTTAAAAGCAAATAATAAAAAAATGAAGAAAAAAATAGCAACAACAAGTAATATGAATTATAACATTACACACCCTTTCACTTTTAAAGAGATTTTTGTATGGCAAAGATTTCATATGAGTTATGAGTACTGCAGCAGACAGGTGGAGGTTATGACCTATGGTACTAATCGTTTGTCATGTTTTGCCGAAAAATAAATTTAAATCCAGAAATTTTAAAGAAAATATAAATTACACTAGTGGATCCGACAATGCTTTGCTATTGCATACTAAACGAGTACTTATACTATATTCGGCTTGCTTACTTAAACGGCTAAGCTTAAGCTTAGATGTTGTACGTTACTTTTTGATAAAAAGTACGTTTTGATACAACAAAAATTTTTTTTGCCAGAATTTAAGAACTTTTTAATACAATAAAAGTACTTTAATTTTTCACAATTAGTACACTTCAAGTACTTTTTGGTATAATAAAGGTACTCTGTGGTACAATTGGTTGTTATTTTTGTATACAGTATAGGTACTTTTTAATACAATAAATTTTACTTTTTAATACAATAAATTTTACCCTTTGATACAATAATAGTACTTGTTGTTACAATCAATTGCACTTTTAGGTACAATAAATTGTACCTTTTACTACAATCAATGTACTTTTTGATACAATAAATTTTTGTTTTGATACTATTTTGATACTATTGGAGTGCCGAATACTATTTGTGTACCAAATTGTATCTCTCTGTGGCTTAGTTACAATTTGGTCATGCCCCCCCCCAAAAAGTACTATTATTATACTAAAAAATATTTTTATCGTACCAAAAAGTAATTTTCTTGTTCTTAAAAGTACTTTTATTCTATCAAAAAGTACTTTAATTATATCAAAGCAAAAAAGTACTTTTATTGTATCAAACATTACTTTGATTGAGTAAAAAAGTAATTTTATTGCACAAAAAAATACTTCTATGGTACGCAAAAGAACATTTGTATTAACAAAAAGTACTTTTTATGCACCAAAAAGTACTTGCCCTGTGCCAAAAAGTACTTTTATTATACCAAAAAGTACTTTTTTCGACACAAGAAATAATTTTAATGTGCTTAAAAGTACTTTTATTCTATCAAAAAGTACTTTTATTATACCAGAAAGTACTTTTATTGTACAAAAAGGTAGTTTTCTTGTTCTTAAAAGTACTTTTATTCTATCGAAAAGTACTTTTATTGTATCACAAAGTAATATATTTATACCAAAAAGAACTTTTATTGTACCATAATGTACCTTTATCGTGAAAAAAAAAGTACTTTTACTTACCAAAAATACTTTTATTATACCAAAAAGTACTTTTTTCGTACCAAAAAGTTCAGTTACTTACCGAAAAGTTCTTTTATTGTAAAAAAGTACTTTTATTGTGCCAAAATGTACTTTTATGGCACACCAAAGAATATTTTTATTAACAAAGTGTACCTTTACAGCAACTAGAAGAAATTTTACTTACCAAAAAGTACTTTTATTGTGCCAAAAAGTAATTTTATTATACCACAAAGTAATTTTATTGTCCTAAAAAGTAATATTATAGTATCACAAAAAGTACTTTTATGGTACAACAAAGTACATTTATATTAACAAAAAGTATTTTTAATGCGCTAAGAGGTGCTTTTATTGTGTCAAAAAGTACTTTTATTGTACCAAAAAGTACTTTTATTGTACTAAAAAGTACAATTACTTACGTTTCCTTATTGTTTATAAAACATCAACCATTTCCCCCTATGAAACTCCCGCTAAGCTGTGTGTGTGTGTACACCATTCAACAGCTATCATCATAACATATGACAGCTTTTTCTTAAGCCACCTTGCTTGCCATTCTTGTCCTCCTGTCACTGGGTTAGTATTACAAATTTTATAACAGAAAATTATGCAGTCTTTAGCGTTAAATCAACAAGATACTTTAACTATAAGTACTGGCTTTCTGCCTAACATCCTGTGGGGCAGGCAGCATCAATTACTTACTTGCGCACATACGCTGCAATGCGATCGATGGTCATAACAATGTTGGTTATTATACATACATAGTTAGTGGCAAGTAGTCGTGTTGGTAAGTAGTTGTTGTGCTGTTAACAAATCATTTGGAAACCAGTCATCACATTGGCTAAGATTTGAATACTGCAGTGGGGAGGGGGATGTGGGGTGTGGTTGGTTAATACACACATGTGTGAGCGAAATTTTGGAGACAATTTCCATACAATTTAATTATGAAATAAAAGCAGTTGGACAGGAAATTTGATCATAAATAAAATGTATTACATAAAATGGTGTAATATATAAATAGAGGAAAATGCTATGACAAATTGTTAGTAGGATCTCACATGGACTACTAGTATGTATGTGGTCAATATTGGAATACTTGGTGGTGAGTATAGTGCAGTAACAAATTATTACAGATCTAAAAAAAAAAAAATTTTAATTTTTTTACATACCAAATTATGCAATTCAAAGTATAAAAAAAAATTTTAACAAAAAACAATTAATTTTGTGGATTCAAGGAACACGTATTTTTAAATTTATTTAAGTAAAAAATAAAAAAATTTAAAAAAAAAATTGGCCAAAAGTAAAAAAATTTTTTTTAAAAAATTAATTGTTAAAAAAATTTTGGATATTAAAAACAAAAAAAAAATGTAAAAACAAATAACAATACAAACATTTTAGGTTAAAAATATTGTTTAAAATCTTTTAAAATTGATTTTACATGAATCCAAAGACCTAATCCAATGTCAAAAAAAAATTTTTTTTTCAAAGTATAAAAATTTTTTCAAAAAAAAAATATTTGGAAAAGAATAATTTTTTAGTATTAGCAAAGACGTTTCTTTTTTTAAAGAAAAAAATAAAAATTTTGCACAAAACAAGTTGGCAAAGAGAGAAAAAAAATATTTTAAAATATAAATTGTTGGAAAAATTTTAGATATTTAAAACAAAAATAATTTTAAAAACAAATAACAATAACAACATTTTAGGTTAAAAATAATTATCAGAAATTTTTTTTTAATTTGTAAAATTCCTTTATTACTGATTTTAAAATTAAAAATAAGTATTTTAAAAAATTAACTGTTCAAAAAATTCTGGATATTTTAAACAAATATAATTTTAAATACAAATGACAATAATAAAATTTAAGTTTAAAAATAATTATCAGAATTTTTTTTTTATTTTTTTAAAATTGTGTTGTTATGACTCAATAGATCAAATCCAAAGTTAAAAATATTTTTTGTATAATAAAAAATTGTGGAATTAACGAAAAATTTAAAAAATAAAAATTTTCCAAAAAAAACAAGTTGGCAAAAACAAAAAGTACATACTTAAAAAACAATATTGTTGGAAGAATTTTGGATATTTAATAAAATAATTTTAAATGAAATAACTTTATTTTAGACAAAAAATAGTAATCAGAAAAAATATTTTTTTTTAATTTATTATAATAGATTTTTCAAAAAAAATTTATTAAGAGACAATTTTGTGGAATTAACGATAACGTATCTTTTTTTTAAGTAAAAATTTAAATTTAGCAAAAAAAAAAGTTGAAAAAAAAAACTAAATAACAAAATTATTGTTGGAAGAACTTTGGATTTTTAAAAAACAAAATATTTTAAAAGAAATAACAAAAAAAATTGTAGGCAACAAAATTTATCAGAAAAATGTTTTTTTTTTTATTTTTATTAAAATAAATTTTATATGAATCAAAACATGAAATATATTTTTTTTCTTCAAAGTAAAAAAAAATTAGGAGAAAAAAAATATTTTTTATACAAAAAAAATTTTGTGGAATTAACAAAAAAAATTTTTTTTAAGTAAAAAAAAAAATTAAAAATTCCCTAATACCAAGTTTAAAAAAGATAAACAAATTCAAGAGAAAAAACAATAAAAATAATTATCAGAAAATTTATTTTTTTTTAATTTTTCAAAATTGATATCGTATGAATCCAAAGATCAAATTCAATGTCAAAAATATTTTTTTCTTGAAAGCAAAACAAAAAAATTTTATAAAAAATTGTTTTGTGAAATTAACGACAACGTATCTTTTTTGGGACCGGCCGTGGCGTAGTGGTTAGAACACGCGACTACCATGCGGGAGATCGCAGATTCAAACCTGGCTCCAGTCATCTTGTTCTTTCGTTGTCGGCTCATCTCGAATGTTGTTGACAGCAACTTCGCAGTATTAAGTGTCGAGTCAATTGGAGTGTCTAGTAAGAGCTTCTTAAACAGTGACGTTCGCATTCGTCGATAAACAAGTAGGTGCTGTTAGTTGTGAATCTAAAAATAGAAATCGTGTTAATTCACAACAACGCGAGAAGCTATCCCATACCTCATTCATGGGGTGCAAAGGGAAATTAAGTTTGTTTTTTTTATCTTTTTTGAAGTAAAAACTACAAATTTTGCAAAAAACAAATTGGCAAAAAGAAAAAAAAATTTAAAAAAATCATTGTTGGGAGAATTTTGGGTATTTAATAAAATAACAATAAAAACATCAGAATAATTTTTATTTTTAAAATTTTTAAAATTGATTTATGAATCGAAACATCAAATCCAAAGTTAAAAATATTTTTTCTTCAAAGTAAAAAAAAAAATTTTATAGAAAAAAATTTGTTGAATTAACGTAGACGAATCTTTTTTTAAGGAAAAATAAAAAATTTGTAAAAAACAAGTTGGCAAAAAGAAAAAAAGAATATTCAAGAACAAATTATGGTTGGAAGAATTTTGGATATTTAAAAAAATAATTTTAAAAGAAATAACAATAAAAACAATTTTTTTAACTTTGTATTACCTTAATTACTGATCTTTTTTTTAGGAAATTAATTTATTTTTTAATTTTGGCACTAATTTTCTAAAGATAACCTAAATTTTTGTGGATATAAAAAATTAAAAATATTTCGTATTCAAAGCTTAAAATATTTTACAATAAGAAAAACATTTTTTATAATAAAAATTAAAAAAAATATAAAATAATTGAATTTTGTGGATTCGAGGTAAATGTCTTTTTTTAAGTAAACAATAAAAATTTTTCAAAAAAACTAGTTGGCAAAAAAGGAAAAATATTTAAAAAAAATTACTTTAATAAATGTTTTTAATTTTTTTTTAGAAATTTACTTGTTTTTTTATTGACACTAATTGTCAAAAGATAACCTAAAATATTATTGGAAAATCAAAATGGATTTGATATGAATCAAAAGATCAAATCTAATGTAAAACATATTTTTTTTTCGATGTTTAAAAAATTTTATAAAAAGAAAAATAAAATTTTTAGAATAAAAGAAAATATACGTGATTTTTTAAAAAGAAAATTGTTTAAAAAATTATTAGGCAAAAAAAAATTAAAAATTTTTAAATTTAAAATAAAAAATTTTTTTTTTTTAAAAAAACTAAGCGAATGTCGATATTCGACAATAAAGAAAATGTAGTCTTTTGTATAAAATAACAAAAAAAATCAATAATTTTGTGAAAATGCGGCATTTTTAAAAATGTACCGTTTTTTGATATCTTAATTTAATTTTTGTTTTTTCTATTGAAAAAAAAAGTTTAGAGAAAAAGAGAAAATATTTATATTAAAAATAGGGAAAAGTTTACAATTTCTAAAAAAAATTTAATAATTTCTTTAAAAAAAATTTTTCCATTCCGTTAATTTTGGTACTGAAATTTTTTTTTATAAAATTTACTTGTTTTTAAGTACTGGCATTTACAGAAAAACTAATCTTTTTTTCCGGAAAAAGATTATATTAGAAAAACTATGTTTTTATAAAATAATAAAATTTTAGGAATTAATAATTATATAATAAAAAAATAAAAAATTCATATTTTTGTTGCATTTTTAAAACTATACCGTTTTCTCTTTTATCAAATTTTTTTTCTATGCAAAAAAAAATAGTTAAATGCTTACATTTTCTACAAAAATTCAAAAATCTCAATACCCCTACTTTTTCTTCAAAAAATTGTTTTTTGCATTTTTTTATTACTTTAGTTACAGATTCTGAAATTTTTTTTTTAAAAAAATTACTTGTTTTTAAATAAAGGGTATCCAACCCCAAAATTTTTCTTAAAAATTATTTATGATTTTTCTGTTTCCTTTTTTTTCGGTTGCAATACATATTATTTATTATATAATATTTAAAAAAAAATAATATTTTGAATAAAATAACAGAAAAATTCAATTTTAATAAAAACAAATAACTTTTTCAGAAAAAAAATTTAATAAAAAAACTTCAGGTTTTTCAAAAGTATAAGATTTGTATGAATCAACAATAAAAGAATTTAAAAAAAATCCATAATTTTGTGGGATTTTTAAAAATATATCTTGGGTGAATGGTTCTGCTTTTTTATTTAATTTTTTTTTTCTATGCAAAAAAAATGGTTTGAGAATAAGAGAATAAATATTTGTTAAAAAAAATAGTTACGAAAATGCTTACATTTTCTACAAAAATTTAATCGAAAAAATACCCTAACTTTTTCTTCAAAAAAAAAATTACTTGTTTTAAATTAAAAATTTTTCTGAAAAATTATTTATGATTTTCTTTTTCCCTTTTTTTCGTCTGTAATACGTATTATTTATTATTAAATATTAAAAAAAAATATAATATTTTGTATAAGATAACAAGAAAATTTAATTTTAATAAATACAAAAAACATTTTGTAAAAAAAAAATTGTATGAAAAAATTTTTAGGAATTTTTATTTATTTTTTTTTATGGAAAAAAAGTGTTTTAGAAAGAAAACTTAAAAATTCTAAATTCTCAATTGCTTCATTTTTTAATACTTTAAAATAATTAAAAGAAATTAAAAAAATAAAAGAAATAAAAAAAATCGATATTTTTGTGAAAATGCGGCATATTTAAAAATGTTCCTTTATTGACATATGGAGACTTTTATATGCTGTTTCCACTACGGCCGCATCCACATCCACACCCAAATATCAATGAACGCGCGTTAAAGCCTATACAAAAAGCATAGGCAGTTAAGTATGGGAAAAAGTTGCGTTCATATTGGACGCGACTTCCGATAAATTGCGTTAACTATAAATTCGACTATTTTTGCAATCGAAACCCAACCATAGCTATTAATGGCAGCACTGCAAATTGCACATCCCTATTAAAACCGCTGTTTATCAGCATAAACATAAACATTAAATTGTAGAGGGAAACAGCGATCCGCTTTTCTAGCGGAATAGCGAGCCGAAATGAAGTGTCTTCCTTGGTCAATGCATGAAGGCGCTGTGCCAACATTTGAAATATGCTCCTCTCTATAACGTAGCTATTAAATAAAAGTTAAAAAGAATTACTTGAAATCAATGTCATCCAACTCCATAAAAAAAATAAACTCAATCAGCTGTTTGGATGTGAACGCGGATGCAAAAGTCAGTGGAAACACCATGCGTTCATTTTCGATAAATCGTTAACGCGATAACCAAACGCAGGCTAATGGAAACCGCATATTACTCCTACTCCTTTTTGTTTTTTTTTATGCAAAAAATATGTTGGAAAAATAGAAAAAAAAATTTTGTTTATAACAGAAAATAATCAAAAATGCCGACAATGCCGTTTTCAATAGTGTGGCAACTCATAATTACTAACTCAGCCCGGTCACAAACCAAACAGTTGTATCTTGGTGCACAGAACACAGACAACAAAAGCCCTTTTTTGGTAGACAAAAATTTCCTGAAGGGGGCGAAGTGTATATCGAAAAAATACGATATTACTTGGACTTGGGTTTGAATGCGGACCGAAAATAATAAATAACGCGCACAGAAAAGACTCAAAAGCTATTTGGATTGCACTCAATCGCCTAACATTTTCACTTGAAGGCAGATTGTTGCCATTCATTTAATAGGTTTTGGACTCATTTCATTCAGTGTGGTTGCTTCCAAAGATAACATTGTGTCGCAGTCGTGTTTTAGCAGCTGATGTGTGCACAAAGCAAAGCGTACGTTCTGCCGTGGCGGTGCAACCCCTTCCAATGTAATTCGCCGGTTTGTACTTAAATATTGTTACTACTGTGGTATCATTATGATTTACAGCTTCTTATATTCATTAACTTTTTGAACATTTTACGAATTGCTTGGGGCATGTTCAATTAAATAAACATTAGCCAGACAATTTCAATTTGTCAGATTAATCTATATTTGTATTAAATTTAATCATTTTATTTTCCCTTCTCACAGTGCAAAAACAATCTGGTGCAAAAGATCTCCAAGACCTAAGCAAAATGAGCGATGAGAAACTTACGAAGGCATTGGCCCAAGCTGGCTCATCTCTGATGGATTATTTTCTGGACAACCATCAATTAAAGTATTTACTAAATAGTTCGCCCGATGATTTCGATTACGATTTAATAATTGTTGAGATGTTTTGCAAGAGAATATTGTTCATTCTGCCTGTTTACCTTACGATGTGGATATTTATAATGCCAATTTAGGTTTCTGGAAAGGTTGCAGCAAATAAAACAATGCAAGAACAGATGCAAACGATTAGTGAGCGAGCATTATGGATATCAGGAGAAAATTATTAGAAAACACCAACAAAATAAAAGGTATTGAGAATGACAAATCTTTAAACAATATTAATTTAATTTTGTTCTCCGTATTGTATTTAGGAGTCTTTCCAACCATCATGGACCTCCAGTTTGGCTTTACTGCTTGTCAACGATTATTATCCTCTGGCCACACCAAAACCCTTGATTCCCAACATCATACCTGTAGGTGGTACACAAATATGAGCACCTCCCGAGTTGCCCTTGCATGTACGGCGCTTCCTGGATGAGGCCAGAGCAGGTGCATTTTATATGCATTTAAGTGATGAACAACTTTTTGCCGAAATACCAAAAGATAAACTAGATGTTCTATTCCATGTCTTCAGTAGTAGAGAGATGAACGTATCCTATGGACATGCCATGATGTACAATAACTAGAGGGGCAACCGAAAAATGTAATGACACAGCATTAAGTGCCACAGACAGATATACTGGCTCATCCCCACTTTACACGTACCGATAGTGGGTATACCACTATTTAAAATTGAATTGGAAAATGTGATAGTGGCGGAGAAACTGCAAATATGACTACGCATCGACTATGAAAATCTAACGGAAACCTCATTGAAATGGGCTCTGGAAACGATACCACACAGAGAGTTTTATATCCTAAATATACGTGATGTATCAAAATGTATCACATAAATAAACTTTAACTTGTCAAATAAAACGTCCCAAAATTTGTAAACATTTAAAAGATCATTGTTAAAAAGTGGGAGTCATTGTTGCAATATATCATTTGTGTGAAATATGCAACACAATACCTTCAACCCATGGGCAAATGCAAAAATACGATTATTTCTGTATGTACTTATAGACCGGCCGTGGCATAGTGGTTAGAACACGCGACTACCATGCGGGAGATCACAGGTTCAAACCTGGCTCCAGTCATCTTAAAAAAAAATAAATAAATAAAAATTGTTCTTTCATTGTCGGCTCCCCTCAAATGTTGTTGACAGCAACTTCGCAGTATTAAGTGTCGAGTCAATCGGCGTGTCTAGTAAGAGCTTCTCAAACAGTGACGTTCGCATTCGTCGATAAACAAGTAGGTGCCGTTAGTTGTGAATCTAAAAATAGAAAGCGTGTTAATTCATAGATTACCCTCAGCTGAGCAGATTGTACCATTACACTGAAAGCCAGGTGTAACACGATTAAGTACATATTTTACTAGATTTTAATATTATTGTAAAGTGGTTATTGGTGTACAAGTTGTGTTACTTTATCATTATAGTTTTTGGAATACAAGGATTTCATGTATATACAAGATTTGCTCATTACCAGCCAGCACCCTTGGGGAGGGTTCAGGAGAAGGATTTTTGCCGGCCATATCTGGATAAAAATATATATTAAATATTACTCATTACATTAATTCAGCATACTTATTCACCCCTATTCCCGTAGACGTCGTCGACATCGTCGTCGTTTTTATGTCAACATCACTTCGAGTCAACATCGTTGTCACATCAATGCTATTTCGGTATTCTGTAACTACTATGAGACGACGTCGACTAGTAATCGATAACATGAAAGAAATAACAATAGCTGATGTAACATTTGTACATCAGCTGATTCATTTTGACTTTTATTTTCTGTTGTGAAGAAATGTTTTTTGTGTCCGATTCAGATTCAAGCGATGAGGAAAGTAAAAATAATCTTATACTGGAAAGGATAATACTTAATGATCTTAAACTTGCCAAATAACGAGTATGTTCATCGGTGTTAAAATCGTAATTTGAGGTTATCTGTTAACCGGCCTTCCAACTTTTTTTAGATTCGAGAACTACTTAAGTCTTAATAAGGCAGCATTTAATTACGTAATCGTTCCTATAAAATAGTTCCTATCATGAAAAGTGAACTCAGGACATATGTTTCAGTCATAATTAAGTTGTCAGCAACATTGAGGTCCTTTGGACAGGGGCCTTACAACCTAAGTGTAAGTGCAGCCTGTAGTTGCAAGATTCCTGTCTGAATGCATTAGAGAGGTGATTTGTCCACCTTGGATACAATTGGAAGTAACTGAAGACGACAAATCGGAAGCATAAACTAAATTTTTTTTAACAAAACAGGATTTACTGGAGTATCAAAATCATATCAAAATTTTTGCTACAAATAAAGAAGACCAGATTCATAACTACAACCGCAAAGGATTCTTAAAGGCGCTCCAAAGGAATTAAATTGTTTTTCACCAATTTTCTTACATTACCCCTTAAAATTAGACAAAATCCTTGTACCTATGAGGGTTTTTTTTCCAAGCCCCTATTTGTTACTCGACATTGTTATTCTTGACGTCATTAAACAAAACCTTTTTTTAAATTTACAAAAACTAAAGTTATTCTTTCAAATTGTTTCAAGTCGTTACTAACAACTGTGACGACAGATTCAGAGTCGTTTCGATTCAACGTCGTCGTCACATTTCCTTACAGAATACCAAATTTGTGTCAATAGTAACCGATAGTTATCGAAAACGACTACGAGAATACCGATTTTACAGCGTCGTCACAAGACGACGTCGTTTTGCGTCGACGACGTCTACGGGAATAAGGCCGATTGTGTCGAAATATTACTCATTAAATTAATTCAGCTTATTTGATGTGTCGAAAGCGTTGGTTTTCAAAATACTAAAATAACATCCAGGCCGCCTTCTAAAAAATAAAAAAAATTGTTATAGAACAAATACAGGAATAAAAGTTAGTGTTTTCATGGTTAATTAGAAAATAGTACGAAAAATATTAAAAACTGTTATAGATAGAATACTTTTAAATAATATACTTTAAGAAAATTGTTCGCATCTACGTATTGCTAGTACTACAACGCTATATTACAACAATAAATACTGCAATCTGATACAAATAGTTATGAATAAAGAATTAAAAACAAGTTTTAACTACAAATGAATTTGGAAATTACATACAAACTTACATTTACCAAACAAAAAGCGAGATGTGAAATAAAACAAAAACCAACAGTTGGGTTACTAAACCTATACCATTCGCTAAACCTATATTAATTCAAATCGAAATTGTTTGGTTACTTGTAGAATAAAAGTGCAACAAAAGATTAAAATCTTCTTTCCAAAATAATTTTAAAATTAAGTGAATATTAGAAATATTATGTTGTAATTTGGTAATTTAATAGTAAATTAACATTCAGTTAAATTTGTAACATATTTTCGGAATCAAACATTTGAATTCTTTATTACTCCTTATAGAAACAAATCTAAATTACTGGTTTCAAAATAAATCCAACTTTAAGCGATATTATTAGCAGCTGCATCAATATAAAATTATGGCGTTATCGGAGATAAATAGAATTCATAAGAAAAAAAATGTAATGTTTTATCAAAGTTTAAAAAATAACCATTGTTAAGCGCATGACTTGGCTCATTAAGAATACATGGCGATTAATATATAAACAACAATTGTCTAAAGAAGATAATAGCACTGCTTTTACAACAATACATAAAACAAAGGCTTAGTTTTAACACCATCTTTGTGACAATAGTTTTTGTAAGCAATTTTATATCACTGCATAATAAGTGTAAATACTTCAAAAACTACCGTGGGATTCGCAAGTTCTAAATTATTATCACTGTAGTTTTTGGCTCTGATGAAATCTTCAGAGACACTGGCAACATGATTCTTTTGCATGAAACCATTGCATTTTTGACAGGACGATTTTTGTACTATGCACTTATATATAGTGTATCCTGAAAAATACCGTTGAACTTGCTCATCCACAACGTTATTAATTTCACTTTCTGATACAACATCTTGTTCTACTAAATTAATAATTTCTTTAATATCTTCTTCTTCGGCTACACTAACCTTTTTTTTCTTCTAATTTTACTTTGGCTATCCAATTAACAAAAGATTTACTTTCACTTTTACAATTTTTTACTTCACTGCCTTGTATAAAATTTAATGCACTGATGGATGCAAACTTAGCAGTAGCGTTACTAACTTCCCGTATAGTGGGGTAGCTGTTATGCCCCTGCGCCACTCTCAATCGTGAAAAATAATTCTCCAAGCAATCTTGATTGAGCTTTCCTAGTAAAATAAAATCAATATCATCACACTCATTCAAGATAACTTGGCATAAATCAATACATGCACGAAGAGTTTGTTTTAATCCTTTAATGCATTTAACTTTACAACTTTTTGGTTCAATCTTATGCAAAACTTCAAGTGCATTATTCAATCTATTTAATTAATTTTTCCCAACTATTTCTTTCAAATGCGCGATTATTAGGATTAGGGGAAAAACGTTTTTTTACATTAAATTCGTCGAACAAATCGTTAAAAAATTTTATAAAGTATAAAGTTGGTAGTGCCGATTGATTTAAAGTACCATTTTGCTTTAGAGTTCCTATTGCAGCTGCCAATGTACCGCTCATAACCTGAATTGCTCGTGCAACCGACGTTTTTATTTACTAGTAAGCTTTGGGCACATTTTCAAAATCTTATTGCTACTATCTACTTCATAAACTTTTCTTATAGGTTCCCCTGTAACATCGCCATTCAATGTATACCGTAACTACTGTAAATTTTTTTGTCGCCAAAAAAGAAAAAAGGCTTGTCAATACTACATCCTAAATTTTTTCCCTAATCTTACATTTGATAAAAATTTATCACAAATCACTACACGGACATTTAAATTAATTTCTCCTGCACATTTTAAAATCTCCTTCAACAATATCCCTATGAAGAGCATAAAAACTTAAAACTTAAATCCAATTAGAGCAAATACCCTTAAGCACAAAAAAAAACAGCATTTACTCGCTAATTTATTTGAACGCCTACTATCGTCCTGATCTTCAAAACCTTCAACTATGTCCTTACGCCTATTATATTCTAAGAATTTCCTAATTTCTATTTCGCAAAAACTAACATTCACTGCCTTTCTATTTCACTGTAATTAGATAAAATTCTCTTTAAATTGTCGACAAGCCGATAATCTATACCTGGATTAACTAAAGTTATGGGCCGCCAACGCAGCAAACTATTAGGGTGGGGTAAGCGAAACTTAAGGTCATCTCTCATAAAATTGTAGAACTTACTAGAACGTCAATATATACTTTGCGCAATAACTTTCTCCTGATCCGTATAACGTTTACTATTACTACAAATCATATTGCAAAAATTTAAACAATTTATATCAGCATTTTTATCGGGCATAAAATATCGCTGATCTAATTTAGAAAAATGTTCGACTGCCTCCTCATATTTGTACCTCCAATCAAATTCTGGTTTTTTAATCTCTTTAGTTTTGGTTTCATTCTCTTTAACTCTAGCTCTGAAATTAGTTCAATCTTTTCCTCTACTTTCTTATTCAGACGCTCAATAACATCCTGCTCTGATTTCTTAACTTTTCTACCCAATTCACCTATAATTTGTAAAAGTAAATCTTTTTTATCGGAACTTTTCCCATAAATCCATTTTGGTGGTTCCTTAAACGTCGTTTCGACATCTAATGTGGCAGATATATTATTAGACTTTGAAACAGTATCAACTTCTTTACAAATATCTTTTGAAATTGAAACAATTCCTAAATCTTCAAATATATCTCCTGTTATAACTTGCTCAATTTGTGATTGACATATAACAGAATTATTATATGAGTTTAAATGAGTATCTACTTCTTCGCAAATATCTTTTGATATTGAAACAGTTTCCAAGTCTTCAAATATATCCGCTGTTACAACTTGCTCAATTCGTGATTGGCATGTAGCACATTGCGTATATGACGCATCTTTCGACGCTGCGCTTTTAGGACCAGAAGATTTGTTTGATGAAGTTGGCATTTCTGGAAAAATTAACAAATTTTGTATGCAATAAAGCGACTAAGGTCGTTAGAATTTCCACACATATAAGTTAATTGTTTACTTGCTTAAAAATTGTCGACAGTGTCCAAACAAAAATAGGTCTAACTCGGTCCAGGAGACCCGTAGAAAAAATACACCTTTGGAATCAGCTCGAAAATATCTTTCATTTGAGTACCGGCACATATGGGGTCATCCTAAAACCCTAAAAACCCCATGGGCCTCAGCGCCAACTTTGACCTACCATTCCGATGTTTGGCGACCGAGACAAAGAGAATGGCATATTTTTTTTTCTTTATTTGGGCTCTTGCCCCATATTCTGCACTTCAGCCTAAAATTCACATATCAATACCACTGACATTTCGTAATAAATTGCCGGGCCCACTAGTAAATTAAATTAATTACAACTTACGTGGAACAGTGACTACGCGTAGTCGTTGACTTCCAATATGCTTTGGCTTAAAATGCAGGTCGCATACCCGATGATGGTGTTTAATTTGATTTACATTCAAACTAAGGATGTTGGACCACTCCTGCATTCTTCTAGGGCAGGGAAATGGAAACCCATACAATTTCCGAGGTCCCCCACATTCTAGAACACATTTGTGGCTCATATTTACACTTTTTATTTATTTTTCGCAAATCGAGGCAAATATCGCGAACAATTTTGCACAACTTTTCACAATAAATTAAATGACAGTTGAGAATTATTTTCAACTGGCAATGCAGTTAAAACTTCTGCTCTTTATAAAAAGCTGTGTTCTTTATTACACTCAATTATTGTTATATATAGTCTCGATCCGTCACCAGATGTCGGAGATATTTATATATATATAGATTCCAACTTTAAGGGGCGATATCTCCTAAACTATAATTTTCCCCCAATAAAAAATAACACTATTAGACTCAGGATAGCAATGTCTATAGATAATCCAATCGGGCTTGTGTCCATATACTAGACTTAAGCCTAATCCGCTGTGCGAACGGGATACCAAAGCAATTCCAATTCATATACGTTTGTTGTTTCATTACCATATACCTAACATTGTTCATTTAGGTGAATTTTTTTTCGAAACAGACAATTTGATTTTGTTGAATTTATTTAAAATTCATAAAATTAGTCATTTCGTTTTCTAAAGGCATAAAATATATTTTTTGTACAAAATTGTAAAAATAATTCGATTTAAACCAAACCAACCAACATTTATCGAACTTTTTTTTCACACAAAGTCAAATTGAAACAACCGGACAATCAAAAGGGGGGCTAATAACAATAACGACTTTTAATTTCCAATCAAAATTTTAGCACAGACAATATTTACACTCGTAATTTGGTTCTAAATTTTAGCAAAGACTTCCATTTCCACTCAAAAACTGAGTAACAAAAACTTTGCACTTCAGCGCTCCTGCATTTAGTTTTTGTCATTTTTAGTACAAAGAGGTTGCTGGTGTATCTGCTTCTCTGATTGTCTGTGCATCAGCGTATGTTGCTGTTTGCTGAATATTAAAAAAAAAAAAAAAACTTAATTTCCCTTTGCACCCCATGAATGAGGTATGGGATAGCTTCTCGCGTTGTTGTGAATTAACACGCTTTCTATTTTTAGATTCACAACTAACGGCACCTACTTATTTTATCGACGAATGCGAACGTCACTGTTTTGAGAAGCTCTTACTAGACACGACGATTGAATCGACGCTTAATACTGCGAAGTTGCTGTCAAACAACATTCGAGGGGAGCCGACAATGAAAGAAAATTGTATTTATTTTTTTTTTCTTTTTTAAGATGACTGGAGCCAGGTTTGAACCTGCGATCTCCCGCATGGTAGTCGCGTGTTCTAACCACTATGCCACGGCCGGTTGAATATTAGGGGTTGGAATAAGTTACGTTACCATATCATAACGGCTCAATCAGTCTTTACTTAAATTAACTTGAGCTTGACTTGCATGTGGTTATACAAGACGGTGCCACATGCCGCACAGCACGCTTAACAATGGACTTATTGAGAGGCGAGTTCGGTGAACATTTTATTTCACGTTCGGGACCGGTCAATTGGCAGCCTAGATCGTGCGAGGCTATGTTAAAGCTCATGTCTATATACACATGTCCAGTTTGCGATATGAAAATCCACCGTTGGCCACCCATTTCATGGTGATATCCCCACCTATTACTAGTGATGTTTCATTTTTTTTTATAGTGATGACAAATGGGACTTTGCCCAGAGGCTGAAAGTTACTGATTGTCACTCACTTGGGAGTGACCAGAATCGATTCCTTTGCGGCACTGTCCAAGCAGCTAACTACTTCCGGTCTTAGACCAAGTATTCCCTGGGCAATGACTTTAAAGCAACCGCTTAGAAGTTAGCTAGAGTTAGAAGGCGAAATGTTGAGTAACCTAATCGTCATGCTACCACCGATGCGTCTTAGGAAGTAGGTAACAGAAGTTACTGAAGCTCAACACAGGCTCTCTTAGTGGCTTTGGCAGTCCCAAGAAACTAGGATCGGGAGCGGTGGCCTAATGAGCCACTCTCCTTAAACAAAATTTATGTTGACGAACCCCGCAAACGATATAAGGACCATGATTTAAGGATATGCACTTGAAATGTCCGAACTCTTTACAGAGATGGTGCTTCTATCTAACTGGCGGATGTCCTCGACAAATACAAGGCTGACATCACCGCCATACAGGAAATGAGATGGACGGGACAGGGATGCACACGACGAAAGAACTGTGACATCTTTTACAGCTACCATGCAGAAAGACACGAATTTGGATGTGGTTTCATAGTCGGCAAGAGACTTCCACAACTGGTCTCGCGGATTAACCCTGTAAGTGACCGTATGGCCACTATTCGCATCCGGACAACAGGCTTAGGCTGGTTAGCTTCGCAGCGGGAAGGAACATGGTAGTGATTGGAACCAGATTCCAGCACAAAGATATCCACAAGGCAACTTGGCTATGCCCCGATCAAACCACAAAAAATCAAATTGATCATGTGGTAATTGATGGCAGGCATGCATCTAGTGTCATGGACGTGCGAGTGATCCGTGGTGCTAATTTTGGCTCGGTTCATTACCTGATTGCAGCCATGGTGCGCACAAGATTAAGCAGAGCGAAAAACGCACGTAACCAAACACAAAGAATGCTGGACATCGCTAAGCTGCAAACCCCAGAGATAGCTACTGCCTATTCCAACCAGCTCTCCCAACTTTTACGACACAACACCTCTTCTTCTGACGTTCCCGATACACAGTGGCAGCATATTGGGCATTCCATGGCAACTGCCGCAACAACCGTGCTAGGATATGAAAAGCGGCGCTCAGACGAATCCTGGAACGATGAAGAATGACGCATAGCGTCTGAGGAACAGGGCAACGCTACAGCCAATTGTAACAGGTGCTGTTAGGGAACGAGGATATAGAGCGATACAGGCATAGAGGTGAGGCCCGCAAATTTTACCGGAAAGTAAGAGCAAATGGATACGGTAATGGCCTCCCCACCTGTAAGGACAAGGATGGAAATCTGGTCACGGATACGCAGAGTGTGCTGCACATATGGAGAGAACACTTCCAGCAACTGCTGGTTCCAGAAGGCAGCGCACGTGAAGTTATCAAGCCAATTGTCGACGACGGCTTAGATTGCCCACCACCAAGTCAAGCCGAGGTAAGAAGTGCAATATCGCAGAAATACACTCGAAGCCATGGCTGAGTTTGGTATTCCAGCGAAGCTGATACGTCTTTGCGGAATGACGCTGACTGACACGAAGTCTTCAGTGAAGATTGGCAAGGACCTTACGGAGCCATTCTGTACCAGACGAGGCCTGAAACAAGGCGACGGCCGATCGTGTGATCTCTTCAACATAGTCATGGAGATGATAATGAGAAAAGCTGCAGTAAACACGAGTGGCACTATATTCAACAAAAGCCACATGCTACTCGCGTACGCTGATGACGTAGACATCATCGGTCGAAAACTGCGGGATATGACTGCAGCCTTCTCAAGTATACAGAAGAAATCAGTGAAAATGTGTCTAACGGTGAACGAAGACAAAACGAAGTTATTAGTTTCAACGAACAAAGAATCTACTTGTTTGGGAAACTGCGTGAACGTTGACAACTAATGTTTCACTTTATGTTTTCAACAATGTTAAAAATGTTTATTAAATAAAAAATTTTTATACAAAACTAAACTTGGAATTTTTTTTCGAAAAGAAATTGTTTGAAAATTTCCAGCTATTTTTGCAAAATCCAGTTTTTTTAATCCGAATGTCCAGCTTTTTGCCAATCTGGATCTGGCAACCCTAGTTGTGACACAAGCGGATGAATCGGTTCTGGCGGTACTCGAGAGAAAAAATACTCCGTTAAATATATGGGCCCATCATCGTTAACGGAGAGTATAGGCGTCGTATAAATCATGAGCTGTACGAGCTGTACACTGACATTGACGTGGTCAGACGCATTAAGGTGCAACGGTTGCGTTGGCTAGGTCATGTTGTACGCATGGACGAAAATGCTCCAGCTCGAAAAGTCTTCGACAATGAACTCGATGGACGGCGCAGAACAGGGCGACCAAAACTCCGTTGGAAAGACCAGGTTACTGAGAACCTTACAGAACTCGGTGTGACTAACTGGAGAAGAAGTGCAGAAGATCGAGGCGCTTATAATATTTTTCTAAGTGCGGCTTATAATCCACTGGGATTGCAAAGAAGTACCAGCTAGGTAAGTAAGCAATAATAATTAACACTTCTTAGCATTATGTTAATACATTTTTTATTTATTTATTACGTAATTTTTTTTATTTTATTTAATCGACTTCATAATTTAATATAATTTCATAATTTAAAACATCAGATTTTTGTTCATATGGACTTAACCGGTTTAGCAAGTGAAGAATTTAAATATTATTATATCAGTTTTACTACGGTCTATAAGCGATGGCCTTATTTGGTCTTGAAGCTGATAGATTTAAAGCATATTTCCTTTTGGAGCCCGTCATCTCGAGTTAACGAATTTTGTTATGTTTATCATTAGTTTACTTTTTCATATAAATTCGCAAAATAATTTGAATTTTCTTACTTCTTTCATTAAATTTCATTTATTATTTACATTCGTGTAATCAAAGCCTCTTGGCCAATATTTAATAAATTACAAAATGTAAAAAATTAATTAATTATTATTTAATTATTTTCCAGTTGGAAAATAACACAGAAGTTATGGGGCATCTCTGATTATTTTTCCGCTAGATTTTTTTTCTCGTGAAAAAAGTACATTTTTTCACTCTAATACCATAATTTAACTAATATTTCAAGGAAAATATAAAATTTTGTAAAATAATTCTCGCCAACTAATTTGTTAATGAAATTCCGGTTAAAACATCTCTCCCTTGTTTAAATTTTTCGAATATTTTCGTCATATACGTTAAACACCTCTTTGTTGTTATCTCTGAAGTACCTTTCATTACTGCCATCCGATACGATAACATGTCCTACTCCCTTAAAATCTCTCATCTCTGTCTGTTAATTCGATTCTCTGGCAACACCCATTTAACATAAATACAATAATCAACCGTGTGGCAGCTCCTGCAGTTAGTGACAAAAAAACTAGACAGGGAAAGACGTGAAAAATCCGAAACCTTTTTTATTCCCTCTTAAAAAACGTGAAAAACTTATTTAAATAACATGAAAAAGTGTTAAAACTTTAGCTAATCGAATAAACTATTAATCGAGTTATCGAAAGCAATAACACAGTGAAGCAAAAAACAACGGTATACCAAAGATTTTGTCGGGGCAAGAACCTGCAGAGAGCCAACAAGAAAAAATCTTTGCATTTCTTAATGAAAAACAACAACAACAACACCAACACTATGGAACATGAAGAGGAGATATAAAAAGATTTGTTAAGAAGAGAAAAAATTCGTTTTTAACATGGAAAAACGGGAAAACTCAAGCGCCAGCAAGGAAATTTTAGCAAAAGTTATACAAATTATTAAAGTGAAATGAAAATATTGGAAATTTTAAGAAAATTTACGGCGAAAAGAGCTAATATAGCCAATCGAAAGAAGTGACGTCAAAACACAAAAAAATAATTTTGTGCTGTTTCGTTTTTTTCTTCCTCATCAGTTTTGGGTATTTGTGGTTTTTGTTTTTTTTGGAGGTACTGGTGGTGGCGAAGTATTTCGAAATCCAGCGATATTGAACATCACGATCTCGCTGCCTTAAGATGACCGATTGCATGGATACGCTGCTCAGCAGCATGGTCAATACATTTAACAGTGATTGCCCCAGCAATGCCGAAGTGGATTTAACCGATGATAAGACATTGAAGTGGCGAAATTTGTCCAAGAATCAATTTGCTGCCAAAGATAAAGATAAGAAAGCCAGCGGCGGAGGTGGTGCTGGTGGTGGTGGTGTGAAAACAGCTACATTAGCCACGGCGACGTGTGCGGATGCAGAACAGCAGCAGCAGCAGCAAACGTCAACGGCAACAACAACACAAACATCAAATAATAACAACAACAACATACAAACAAAACTAGAGGAAGAACAAGAGGTGCAACTAGACTGCGGAGAGCAGCAGCCCCAAGATGTAAAAAAGGAACTAAGCGAAGAGTTAGGAGAAGGGGATAAAGGTGGCAAAATTAATAAAAGTAATACAGATTCTGTCGCTGTTAAAAAGAGTCCACAGAAATCGCCACAGAAAGAACAAGACCTTAGCAAGACAGTGAACGCTGATAATTCACATACTCAGGAGAATCAAAATGTAACAAGAGACCCAAAGTCCGAACAATTAAAGAAAACAGCTAAAGTCGCTGCCGACTGCAGCAGCAGCACCAGCAGCAAAACCAACAACAGCTCCATTAGCATAACCAACAACAACAGCAATAGCTGTAGTCCCCAAGGTCATCAAGTTTTGCCATCATGTTCTATAACAGAAAAAGTAGCTGACCCAACAACTATCACCGCCAACAACAACAACAACACCAAGAACACCAATGCCATTAATGCAAAGGATACCGTAGAAATCCCAACAGTTAATATAACCTCAGAGAATTTTCAAACAATTAAAACAGAAAATACAGAAAAACCCAATAATAAGTCTAAGGACAAAGCCAACCCCCCTAATACAATAACAAACACAGAAACAAAAACTCCAGTAGTAGAAAGTTTAATCACTGTCACCAAACAATCAAAATCACCTTCACCACCCTCAACATCCCCAACTACATCATCGGCTTCTTTGCTCGGCCATCCTCATTCACAACAAGTTGTTGCCGCTAACAATAAATCCCACGAAAAATCTAAACAACAAACGCCTGTAGCAGCCCCAAACATCACAGATAAACTCCCTCCAACACCCCCCAAAGCAGATAACGATAACAACAAAGATGTTCATAACATCAACATCAACGACAGCAATACAACAGCAGATGTTAATGATGCTAATAATTCTAACGTCAGCGTTGGCAGTTCTGTAGCCACTAAGAAAAAAGAGGAGTGTGCGCATATAAAACAAACCAACAACGACGTCGCCGGCAAAGCCAACGTCAATGTAGGCACTACACCTAATGAGAGCCAAACACAAATTAGCTCTTTGTCGACAACAGCTGCTACAACAAAGTCGCTGTGCTCGTCAACGTCGTCGTCGTCGGCTAATAACAATTTAAATGTTACGAAGGGTAACAACGTCAAGTCCCATTGTAGTGGTAGCACAGTTGATGATATTAATGCAAATGAAACCGAAGGAGGTGGCGAGGCGGCGAAGGTGTCATTGGTGGTGGTTGCTGATGGGGGTGCTTCTAACACCACTGCCGCCGTGGATAGTGACAATGTTAAGGCAAAGACGACAGATGTTGTTGGTGGTAACAGCTCTGCTGTTGTGGGACGTGGGGAGGATGTTAAACGTGCCAGAAATGTAAGTATACCAGGGAAAAGATAATCTTATGCAAAAATACACAGATATATATTACACTAAAATGGAAAATATGTTTATAAAGAGTAAATATCTATAGGAACAAAAGAGACTATTGGTGATGAAAGGAAATACAGTCTTGGAGGACACGATTCATTGAAGAAACTGTGTATGGAATAGAATGAAATAAGAAGATGTGTATGTAAAATACCTATAATAATATTGATATTCTAGAGGAAAAACTCGCAGAAAAAAAGTATATTATTATACAATATGAAAATTAACTTACAAGAAAACTATACTATGAACATTATTGATGCTTACTTATCTGCAGGAAATTATTATGGTACAAAATGTTCTAGCATATTTATACTGCAATTATATCACTTGATCAGTAGTTTGAAGCGGATTTAAAGGAAACTTTTGTTAGTAAATCTAAGTTCTTCTACTGAGTTTGTGGGATTTTTTTTTTAAATTTCGAAGCAATCTCAATTTGTTTCAAATTAAAACAATTGCATTAATCTGAATGGTAGAATCAAAGCTGTGCATAGCTTAAGGGAGTTTCTCATCATTCTTTCGGCATTTCTATGATTCAATCGGTTTGGCTATAGGCATATTTTCCTATCAGTATAGTTTGTATGGAATATTGTACTAATTCTCTGATCATTATATAGTACGGTCCTTTTTTATAGTATCCTAAATATTGATACCACAGAAACTGTTCAAAAATAGTGGCTGCTTTTTTGACTAAGAGGTTTCCATTAGGTTTCGATTAGCTGAAATTGTTTCCAGGAACAGTTTTAAACTAGCGAATTAACTTAAATTTGTTTGGTTTCTTACCTCTGTTATTTTACTTTCCCCAGACATCACAACCCGACAGTGCTACTACCTCATCCCCCGAAAAAGCACCAAACAATACTAGCTCTCAAGAAATAGCACCTACAGCCGCAGATCGCGAACTTGCAGAAAAAACAAATGCAACGCAAAATTTTAATAAAAAAGGACGTGGTAGAAATAAAAAATCCCTTACCGATTCAGATGTGCAGCCATCGAATGAAACCCATGCGGAATTACAAAATTCTCCAACTTCCACGGAACGTAAATTGACCAGAAAGCGCAAACAATTGGAAGATGATGTAGAAACTGTGGCTGCCGTCTCAACTGCAAAGGTGGATGATGAAGAGGGAAAACGTATGAGACGCAGTGAACGATTATGCAACCGTTTGGATGGGTTTAAAATATTGGTGAGTTGGAAGTGTTTTAAAAAACATACTTTCACAACTACAACTTCTTTAAAGTAATTGGATAGAGTAACAAAAGAGGCTGCATAGTTCAATAAATAGAATAAAAAAATGTAAAAAAGTAAAATAACATAAAAATAATAAAATATAAATTAAAAATATAATAAAATATATGTTAAACATATTAATAAAAATTAAAAAAAAATTAAATTTAATAAAATAAAATAAAATAAAATCAAAATGTTAACAGAAAAATAGAAATTATATTATTTCTGTCATAAATATAACAAGGGTTATCGATAAATATCGATAAAAAATAATAAATAGTAATTAAAAAATAAAATAAAATTTATAATAAACAATATAACAAAAATGAATAGAAATATATTTCTATAATATTTCATAAAATAAAACAAAATAGTGAAAAAAATATAATTAAACTTATAACAATAAAATATTAAACATATAATACAATATAAAAAAAAAACATAAAAAATTATGAAAACTATAGAAATTAAAAAAAAAATAAAAAATTACAGAATTGTTATTTATCATTATTATTATTATTATTATTATTATTTTATTTACGGTTTGTAATTAGAAGCCTGATGGCCAATTAAATAAATAATTACAATATACATCAGAAATAGCTTAACACATAATTTTTACATGATAAAACTATTATACCAGAAACTACTCACAAGGGACCAGATAAGAAAAATTATTGGGTCTATGAAATAACTCCCACGAAATAAGTCCCACTTTTAAAAACGAAATTAGTCCCACCAAAAATTGCTATTTTGAAAGTGGGAGTTATTTCGTTTTTAAAAGTAGGACTTATTTCGTCAATTATTGGGACTTATTTCGTTACGCGTTTTTATTTTAAGTGGGACTTATTTCGTTTTGAGTGGGAATAAATTTGTTTTGTAAAGTGGGAGTTATTTCATACCCCTAAATTTATATTTTGGTGGGATTTATCTCGTTTTAAATGGGACAATATTCCCTTTTACATAATATTTACAAAAAGGTGTTATGATTTCATTATTACAGATCGGTCCACATAACTTTTCAGTTTTCCATTCTGAAATCCGCACTACGTCTGCAATAGAAGCCTACAATAGCGTCATAGGAAAAAGCATTCCAAAGAAGGCTACTTTTTTTAAATTTGTAGCATTTTTACAGATGCAAGAATTTGAAAAAGTAAGACAATTTGAACTATTGATGAATACCAATGGTAGTGTGGGAAAAAAGCGTATTAAAAAGTCCTGTGTTTTGAAAGCAGATATGATTTCGAAATTCAAGAATGATCTCTTACAAGGTACTATAACTCCTTCTAAATTCCTTGACCAACTGGTGTTACCAAAAAATAATTTAATTGTACAAATGGAGCCTGATGAAGATCTTTTTGAAGAATTATCATATTTGGAAGAGGACATTGAAGACGAGTTGTTAAACCATATTGAAACCAACCAGGATACAATTAATAATAATATGTGTGTGGTTTGTTTCATAAAGCAGCCAAATATCTTATTTTTTCCTTGTAAGCACTTGAAAATTTGCAGTGAATGCTGTCTTACAATGCAAACACACAAAATTGATGAAACCAGTAAACTAGTATGTCCATTCTGTCGTGCAGAAGTTCATGAAACTCTTCAAATATTTATCTGATAAATAAATGATTTTTTTATGGAGGGGTGCGATAGAGCCATGAAATATAAGGCCATTATGGCTTTATTTCTCATTTTTTTCTTATGCAAAAAGTTATATATTGGACATTTCGTAAAAGGGACAACCATAATTTTTTGTCCTTATCTCTCATGGCTCTCCTTTTTTGTTTATTAATTACTTTATACTTACTATAATAAAAAAACTTGAAAGAAATGTGTACAAATAGGTACCGAACTTAACTACTGGAAAAACAATATTAAAAAAAATTGTTGACGTAATTACGTATGTATGTGTTTTATTATATTTTTAGTAGGAAATTGGAATTCGTGTTCCATGTTTTCTAATATCACCATTACAAAATACAACTAATCCCAATGTCACGTTAAAACTATAATACCGTCTACCATGCACTGGATCTTCAAGGTATTTATAAAGGTCGATAATTTTAATCTGATGGTCCTTCCGAAACGCTTTCCATCTTAATAATAAGAACAATTGATCTGTACTTAATCCATTTACGAATCCAAACGTTGTTACTAGTAGGCGTTCTCTATACGTTCCTTGACCGAAAAAAGAATTAATAATCAATTCTGGAACTCTATCAAAATTCGTAATATCCATTCCATTAAGAAGCCTTCTGCGAGCTTGCATACGATTTTTCTTTATTATTCCTCTGCTTGGATTATTCATATTATTCGACGTGTGTTTTTTTCGAAGAGTCAAATACTTCTTATTTGAAATCGCTTTAAACAGTGAAAAAGTGGGACTTATTCCGTTTATGAAAGTGGGACTTAATTCATTTTAGAAATATATTATTCAAGGGGGAGTTATTTCATTTTGAGTGGGAGTTATTTCATTTCAAGTAAATTTTTAAATCATTTCATTTTGGTGGGACTTATTTCGTTTTCAAAAGTGGGACTTATTTCGTGGGAGTTATTTCATTTTTTTAAGCAATTTTTGGTGGGACTTATTTCGTTTTTAAAAGTGGGACTTATTTCGTGGGAGTTATTTCATAGACCCAAATTATTACCTTCCTGACGGGACATAGACCCATAAGCAGAAATGCGAACAGAATGTATCAACTGTGGGAATAACAATACAGAACCATCTACCGAGTCTCCTTCTGACAGAAGGAGACTGGACACCTTGGGGAAACTCTTCTTAAATGGTATAGAGGAACTGGAATCCTTGGATATCGGAAGAACCAAAAACTTTTGCAAAATCATCAACTGGACGGATTAGATCGAAACTCCGGAATCCCAATCGACAACTACGAACGCAATAAGGCAGTACCAGAGTTCGTAAATACTTATCATTGAGAAGTATTATTTTGCTCTTCTCCTCAAATACAACTCTATTTGCGAGCGACTCAATTTTGTGTTTTCATTTTCGACGTAAAAAGAAATAAGCGCTCGTTTGTTAATGCTCTAGAACGTCATCGCTCGTTGAATACGCTTTCGAAAGCACTCAACAAAAGAGTACTCATTGCTTTCAATGCTTTGATATTTCTCACTCAAAAGTTATTGCGATGATATACTCTTTACAACAACAAAGCTAAGTTTTGAGTGCTCCTGTTTAATAAGAATATCAGAGCAGCAGTAGGCAACACCAATACTATCTCATTTTTCATTTGAGTATGATTTACAAAATTCAATGAATTTGTTGTTGTTCATAACTGATTTGGTTTACAGGAATTACATACTTGTGAGCGCTCCTTGTTTGCTTCAATGAGCGTACAATGAGTTATTCAATTGAAAAATTCTATTCAAACAAGCGGTCGCCATTTTAACTTATCAAAGCGATGTATTGAATGAGTGAAACTAATGAGGAGTTTATAGAAGAGAAGATAGCTTGATTGCTTTCGCTCACTTGTTTTGAAAATGATAAACTCATTGTAAAGATAACTCAAGAGAGCGAGAGCGTATTTTGATTGCTCTACGCACTCTGGGTAGTACACACGCTGATGGCATAGGAGGAAATGCCTGCATACCAACTAATCAACCATCCAATAAAAATTAATAAAATAAATTATAATAAAACTATAAAAATAATAAAAATAATGATATTGTCATGGTTCGGTTTGAGATCAGTTCTATTGGCAATTATTTATCAGTTGGCATGTTGTGCGCTTCGAGGATGATTTCTTCGCACCGGTGGGAAAACTTCTCATAAACTTTATGATGCTTTCTTCCCTTAAGGTTTGTGATGATAGAGGAGAAGGCATATCAAATGGCGCTGACGCGACATTGTGGTTAATGTCGAAATGACGTCATACGCCTAACATGCTGTCAACATAATACATTTCACAAACTCTTGATTAAAAACTTATTGGCAATAATAAATAATTGCCAATAGAACTGATCTCAAACCGAACTATGACATTATCATAATTCTTTACAGATCAACAATAAATAAAATCAAGAACGAATAATAAAAATATTAAAAATACAATACAAAATAAATAAAATATATTACAAAATTATGAAAACTATGTTAATAAAAAATCTGTGGATAGTACAATAGCAAATAGCAATATAAAAACTAATAAAAAATTAAAAAAAATATATATATATATTTTTCTCTTCTTTTGTATTTTTGATCTATGTAATAGAACATAAATTTGTTTTTATCGTTCGGTTCAAGATCGAGAATATTGAAAAATCTAAAAATTTTAATAAAGAAAGAAAAAATACTCAAAAGTTATAAACATTTTTCACATAAAAAACCGAAAACAGAATAGTTATTTGATTAATAAAGGAAATTTGTTATTCTTGTTTATTTAAAATTGTGAGTAGATATTTGTAACCCTATAGGCTCGGTTATTGAAACTATACAATAACATAAAAAAAATAAATAAAAAAATCCTCCCATTCTATATTCTGATAAAAAAAAACTATTGTTTTCCTTTTTTCAAGCAGGAAGAAGAGTCCTCCGCCACACATCATGCCGCGTCGGCCAGTGATGATTCGCCTGTGCGTAAAACTTTACGCATCAATGTGGACGAAAAGACTCCACCCAAAAAGCGCGGACGTAAAGCAAAAATTCAAATCGATGCTGAGAAACATCTATCAAATCATTCACATGATAATAGCCTGGAACAAATGTCGCCTACTCTCGCCCACACCTCAAGCAATAAACGTTCCTCGGAAGCAGTAGTTTTGCCCAAACGATCACAAAGACGCATTAAACCTACCACCAAGATCTTGGAAAACGATGAACTACGCTATGAATTTGAGACAAAAAATATAGTGCGCATGACGGCACAAAATTGGGAATCGTTGGAACAAAATGATACCACTCCCACACATCAAATAGTTACTGGCACTGGCAGCGGTACCTCGGCCTCGAAGCAGAAAAGTGAGAAATCGGAAAATAGTAACGACAGCCAAACCCAGCATCCTTCGGGTTCAAGTGCTATAAAAAAGAAACTTTTCGCCCGGTCCCGCAAAGAAGCGGAACAGCCGCGAAAGCCTTGTCCAGACATTGAAACGTTCCTGCATGAGATTAAGACTTCGAAATGGCATTCGCATCGGTCGCCGGAAGACAAGAAACTCAGTAAGAAACAACAACGTAAATTGGCCAAGCAAAAGGAGAAGCATTTTGAAAAGTTGGGCCTTAGGCGTAATGGCAGTGATGAGGTAAGCGACAATGACAGTCTCAGTGATAATGAGGAATTTGTACCCACTACACGTGTGCAAGTGGGCAAGCCCAGTGTTACATTGAGAGTACGCAAAGAATCGACACCTCCACAGCCTCAGGCGACGACGACGACCACACAATCAAACCCTAAGCCATCAAGCACAGCTAGTGTAACAAGACGGCCTCAAAGACAAAAACAAGTTACGGAAAAATCCATAGAAATAGATTCAAAACAACTGAGATCTCTTAATGCCTCAGTGGCGGCCCAACAAAGTACAACAACCACAGCAGCAGCAACAGCAACAACTGCTGCAGCTACCTCAGCGTCAAGTAAAAATTCTAATATGATTTGTCTGTGCCAGGCCACATCCAAGTATTATACACCGAAAACACCAGAAACTCAGTATTGTTGCGCCATTGACAATATAGACGATCTAAAAGTTGGCTGTTCGAATCAGCTGACGGGAGAGATATTGAATCTTTTTCGACCCAGTCAAAGAGTGGGCTATCTGGTGCTATGTGTCGATCACAAACGAAGACTGCATACGCATAATTCATGCGCGGAATGTGGAATATTTTGTACACAGGTAAGAATTTTTGTAAAAAAAAAGAAAATTTTTTGTATAAAAAAGAATTTTTTGTATAAAAAAGAAATTTTTGTAAAAAAGAAGAAAAAATGATTTAAACAATGTATTTGTTGTAATTTTCTGTATAATATAACTAATTTTTGTTTTTACTTTTTTTTAAGGGTGAATTTGTTCTTTGCAAAAATCATCACTTTTTTCACGCCTCCTGTGCCCAACGCATTGTACTCAGCTCCAAATATGATCCTCAGCAACCTGCCTCGAAGAATACTAGTCGCACTTTGGTCTTAAAGTGCCCCCACTGTGGCATCGATACGGCCGAAAGGACTACAACCATAACAATGAAAAGTCATACGGTGCCAATATTTTCATCATCCCAAAGGCCACTACTGCCGCCCAACACTAAGTCAACAGTGGCAAATGGTAGCAATGCCAACAAAAACGCCACCAACAACAAAGATGGCAATTGGTCAGCGCATGTAATAAAACCAAATACTAAGATAAACTATGAACAACTTATACCCGAGTCGGTAATGAATGTGGTAGCCGCACGGGGACGTTCACGCACCATCGTCACAGATTTCAGTACAAAAGACATGTATTATGCAGTTAAAAATGATGATCTAGAAAGAGTAGCAGAGATATTGGGTATGTAAAAAGATAAAGAAAACAAATTTGTTTGTTGTCCTTAGATAATAATGAAATTTTTGTTTATATTCTTATAGTTTCCAAATACGATGTTACCTCTTGTATGCGTGAGTCTTTCAATGGCACCTGCCTACATTTGGTGGCAAATTTTGGCACCCTACAAATGGCCTACTTGCTATTATGCAATAGCGTAGGCTGCGATTTTATCAATCGCCTGGATAGTGAACTACGCACCGCCGTCATGTGTGCGGTGAATGAGGGCAAATACGATGTGGTGAATTTGTTTATACAACATCGAGCCGATTTGGCTATAAGGGTAAGAGAAGATTAGAAAAATTGATACTACATGTTTCTAAGCAGCAGTTAATATGAAAGCTTTAGTTTTTCTTACTAATGCTTTTGTTTGTGTAAATGGAAATTGAATTTTAATTTAATTCCGTTCCTTTTTTATTATTTGTAACAGGGTCCTGATGGCCATACTGTCTTACATATCGCTGCCCGCACAGGCAATTTGGAAATAGTACAACTTATTGTTCACAGCTATAAGGCCAGTAAGAACATATCACAATTTTTGAGTTTTATTAATGCTCAAGATGATGGCGGCTGGACAGCCATGGTATGGGCAGCCGAATTGGGTCATACAGATATAGTAAGGTAGGGCTCATAGCAAATAAATATACGTTTTGTATAACAGATTAAACATTTATTTATAATTCTCTTTTTTTTCATAACCCTTTCCAGTTTATTGCTGCAACATGGTGCTGATGCCAATATTTGCGATAACGACAATAACACTGTTTTGCATTGGGCCGCCTTGCACAATAATGATTTGGATACCATAACAGTATTACTACAAACTGGTATCAATTGTAATATACAAAATGTAGAGGGAGAAACGCCGCTGTAAGTGTTTTTTCTTAATACTATATTGAAGTTATTCCTTGTGGCATAATCATTTGCTTTCTATTTATCCTTTCCTTCCAGCCACATTGCTTGCCGTCATTCTAGTAAAAATCTAAGTTTACTTTTAATTTTCAATGGTGCTGATCTAATGCTTAAGAATCGCTCCGATGAATTACCCTATGACTGTATACCCAATGAGAATTCGGACTGTGCTCGTCACGTGGGTTTTCAAATGCAAATGCATGCTTTGCATCGTCGTCGTTCGCATATTGTTTGTGGCGATATTAGCAATGGTCGCGAATTGTGTCCTATTCAGGCACTGCGCAATGAGAACAATATTATGCCTGTCGATGAATCGGATCAGATAATGTTGCCGGATTATCGTTACATCACCGATACAATAATTTTGCAAAATTCCGTACAAATCGATCGTAGAGTTTCACAAATGCGCATCTGTACTTGTCTAGATGGGTAAGGCTATGAAGTTTTATGGAATGAAAACCAAAATTGTTAAATTTGTTGTATATTTTTTAGTTGTATCTCCGACCAATGCCAATGTACCGGTGCTTCGGGTCAAAGCTGGTATACGGCAGAGGGTCGTTTAAGTTCAGATTTCAATTTCGAAGATCCAGCGGTTATATTTGAGTGTAATGATGTATGCGGCTGTAATAAGGTAAGCCTACAAAGAAAATGAAACTACAAAAGCAATAGGAATAACTATAGGAACTTGTAATGTGGCCAAGATTTTCTTATAGAAATCCTAATCCAGCTTCAGAAATTTAATAGGGACCAGAGAAGATCATGAGATCTTAATTTTTGTTTATTTTTTTCTTATAGAAATTCTAATCCATAAATTTTATCTAAACGAAAAAAGATCCTTGGATCTTAGTTTTCTTTATAACAGTTTTTCTTAGTTTATTACATTATTAACATCTCTTTTAATTTCCTCTTCTCTTATCTTTTCATCTCTTGTTCTAGCGTTTCTGCAAAAATCGTGTTGTCCAGAATGGCTTAACAATTCCCCTGCAAGTTATCGAATGTGAGGACAGCTGCAAAGGTTGGGGTGTACGCTCTATGGTCCACATACCCAAAGGCACATTTGTGGCCATTTACACCGGTGAAATCCTTACTGACATGGAAGCTGATCGACGCATGGATGATTCGTATTTCTTTGATTTGGGCAATAATCACTGCATCGATGCCAATTACTATGGCAATGTCAGTCGTTTCTTTAATCATTCTTGTGAGGCAAATATTGTGCCTGTCCGTGTGTTTTATGAGCATCAGGATTATCGGTTTCCAAAAATAGCATTTTTCACCTGTCGCGATGTGGAGCCATTAGAAGAAATATGGTAAGTAATGCAACAACATCTCTGTTTTCATAAGAGATATAAAACAATTTTTCTATATTGACCTTAGTTTCGATTATGGTGAAAAGTTTTGGTTGGTCAAAAATCGTTTCTTTGCTTGTAAATGTTTGAGCTCCGAATGTCGCTATGCCAATATGCCTTTGGCCAATGGTTCAGTGATTGATGTAGATGTTGACATGGCTCCTGGGCCGTCCGAGAAACAATCATCACAGGCCACAGCGCCAACAACAAATGACTGCTCTGCTAGTTCGAGTACTGCAGCCGAACTGCAAAATTCTTCATTTTCATCACAAATTGCTCGTCTATCCGATGAAGTCTCTATAGTCAAGGTAACTTCTCAGGCTTCTACTTCCACAAATGGAGCCACAAAAGCACCTTAGCTTAGTGACTCGTCAACGAATTATTCAATTATTATTTTATACGATAGTTAAGCATAGTCAAAAGTTGTCGTAAGTTTTTAAATTTGTTTACTTAATTATAACATCTATAACGAATAGAATTTTGATCACGTTTCGCTTTAGGTGTGTGTACAAAGACAAAGCTTTTTTTGGACTACGTGTTGTCTAAAATTCCTTAAGAAACAAAGAAAAAAAAACTAGTAAGAGTTTGTCATAAGGTTAGTTGTATTTTTGTTTTGTTTTGTTAATTTTTTTTCAGTTTTTATTCCTTAATCTTTAATTACTATCGATAAGTATTAAGTTTAAAGCTAACCAACACGAAAGTTAACCTAAGAATAACATTAAATGTAAGTTTTTAATTTTAGTTTATTCTATAAGCAACAACAGTTTAGTTATGTAAGCCACTAAGGAAGTATAAATCCCGATATCGATGCTAAACCAAATTTTTCATAAAATGTACAAATGAAACAGATAAAAAAAGTTTAAAATAACAAATATATTAATATTTTCCAACAGGCTGAAAAACAAGGAGGTGATTTAAAGGAGAGCGCGCAAAAAACTTACAGATAGTTTCATAAAGAAGAACAGAAAGAGAGAGAGAGAGAGAGAGAGAAAGAGAGAGAGAAAGAGAGAGAGAGAGAGGGAGAGAGAGATAGAAAAGCTTTTTGCAATGAAAAAAAAATTTAAGAAAAAAAATATGTATAAGAAAAAATATTTTTTCCTAAAAAAAAATAATTTTCTAATTAAAAAATAATATATCCAAAAGGAACTTTTAAAACTATAAGAAAAGTTTTGTCAAAAAAAAAAAAAATATTTTCTAATGAAAAAAATATTTTCCTAATTTAAAAAATAAAATGTTTTTTTTTAATTTCAATAATAATTATTTTCTTGGAAACACTTGATGCATGTATATTTAAAAAAAAAATATTTATTTGAAAAGAATTTGATTTTTTTAATAATTTTTTTTTTAAGAATGTATTTTATTTTAATTAGATAAAATAACAAAAAAAAATTATAAAAAATAATTTTTAATTTTTTTTTAATAATTTGGAAAAAATGTTTTCTAATTAAAACAATAAAAAAATCCAAATCAGAAAACTTGAAAAATATTTTTTTCTGTTAGATAATAAAAAATAGTAAATAAACGGAAAAATGGTTTTCTTAATAAAAAAAATTTATGAAAAAAAAATATTTTTTGAAACAAAACAGTTCTCTTTGAAAAATTAAATTTTTGTTTTGGAAGAGATTCGGTTTTGTATAATAATTAAAATTTTTTTTTTAATTAAAAAAAAACATTTTCTTCTAAAAAATTTTATTAGTTAAAAACATTTTTTTATATACTTTAAAACAAATTTTTTAAATAATATATCTTAAAATATGTTATTGTGTTATTTATTTTAAAATTTTTTTTTTAAAGCAATTATATGTTTTTACGATAAAACAAAAAAGATTTGATTTTTTTCTAATAATTTTGTTAACAAAATATTTTTTTTTATTTATTTATTATCTTTACATAGAAAATATTTTTTTCTTATTATAGCATTTTTTTTATAAAATGTATTTTTCTAAAAAAAACAAAATATTTTTTTTGAAAAAAAATTACTTAAAAAATTTAAAAAAAAATTTTTTTATTGTAAAAATATATTTTTTTGCTTTAAGAAAATATTTTTTTATAATAAAAAAACAGAATAATGCTATTTCTTATACGAATAAGTTTTTTAATTAGAAAAAATAACAAATAACAAGAAAATATTTAATTATAAAATTTTTTTTTATTAATTAAACCATTTTTTTGAAAGAAAATGTTTTTTTCAATAATATTTTTTTTATTTATTATTTTCTTTTATATGAAAATTAATTTTGTTTTCTTTTCAAAAATATTTCTTTAATATTTCTTATGAAATGTTTTTACAATTTTATAAAATGATTTTTTGTAAAAGAAAAATTTTTTTTTACAAAAATAATTTATATTGTTTTTTAAAAAGAATTTGGTACGATATATTATTAAATATTTAAATATTAAATATTTTATTTCTAGTAATTATTTAAATAAAAATATTTCTTATTACAATTTTTTCCCTATTAAAAAAATAAAACAAAATTACATTGATTATTTCATTTGAAGGCAAAAAATATTTTTTAACTAATTTTTTCGAATATATTAGTTTTCTTTATATTTTATAATAGAAAAAAAAATTATTTTTCTTATTCAAATTTTTTTAATTAAAATGTCTATTATGTTAATATATTTTTACAATACAATTTTTTTTGTTACAAAAAAAATTTTATTTTTGATTAAAACTTTAATGAGGAAAATATGTTTTTCATAAGAAAGAATATTTTTTCTTAAAAAAATTTGTTTCATAACAAATTAATTTATTTTTCCTAATTACATTTTTTTTAATAACAAGTATTTTTCTAAAGATTTAAAATTAAAAAAATATTTTTTAAAAAAAATATTTTTAAAAAAAAATATTTTTTAAAAAAAATAATTTTTTCTAGAATTTTTTTTTATTTTTTAACCAAAAAAAATTGAAACTGAAATTTTTTTTGTACGAAAAATGTTTTTTTCAGTTTTTTATTCTTGTTATTTTTTTAAAGTTCTACTTTTCTATAGGATTTTGTAACGTCGACAGTTTTTTGTATTTGCCTACCTTTTATCACCATCTGCCTCATATAAAATTGTCTTTTACGCCTCTCCATTTTGTATTTGTTATTAATTTTTATTTTATTTGTGTGCCACTTTACCAAATTTACTTTGTTTAGACAAAAAAAAAGCTTTTAAAGCTATTACGAAATAAAGAATCAACCTAAGAAACTTCTTTCAACTCCAACAACCAGTCATCACAATTTTTTGTCTTTTGTTTACAAATTGTTTAGTTTTTACTCACTTTTTACCTTTCCCCCCAAAACTGCCATATTTGTAGGGCTTTAGAAGCTTTTTCCGTAAGAAATTGTTTTTGTTGTTATAGTTTATGATTTATTTTACGCAGTTTTAAGAAACGTACATAAAAAAACAGAAAGTAAAAAGATATATATACATATACCATAAGTGCCTAAACTACCTTTAATAGAAATCAAACATTGAATTATTGTTTTTTATTTTTTTTTTAAATATATTTTTTTTTTAAATTTTACAAAAAGTCAATTATTATTTAAGTTTTTTGTGTCTTGAAAAACTATATAGAATTTTATTGTAATATTTGGTTTCCTACATCCAAAGAGACTGCAAGTGAAAGAAGAGAAATAAAATAAATAATCAACAATTTTAAAAATAATTAATAATTAATTATTTCTTTTATTGTTTTGTTAAATTTTTTAGTTAAATAATTATACTGTAAAACAACAAACTCAACAAATTATAACTTAAGATAATTCCCTTCCCTAATAAATCGGTTTGTTGTAGTCTTAGGTTTTTTTTTCTTTAATGAAATTATACTTAATAAATTATTAATATACTACCCAAATACCTAAACAAAAATTATTATTAATAGTAACAAACAAAATAATTCTTGTCTAATACTATTAATAAAACTATGTATAAAATATCTACAATGTTTTAGCAATATCGTCAACAAAAATTTTGAAACATCATCACGGACATTTTAAACACCCTAAAAAAAATTTCAAATAGCATAAAATACAAAGAAAAAAACATAAAATGTGTAACTATTTTTATTAAGCAAATAAAAGTATTTATAGAGAAAAACCTTAAAAAGATATCATTCAAATCACGATATACCCCTACATACATATAAATGTTTCTATACATTACAAAAAACAAAAAAAACAACAAATATATACATACAAAATTCAAATATATCATATATATATAAACACTATTTTAAATGTTTTTATTAGTCACCTAATTGATTTAATATACAAAAATATCAAAAGAATTCAATAAACAAAAAAAAAACTGATTATATAAAGAATATTATATTAATAAATAAATTTAAATTCAACACAAAAAAATATAAAGAAGAGTTTTCTTTTTGAATGTTATAAAAGAAATGATGATTTTTTTAAAGGGAACTTTTAGGGTGATGAATATTCTCTAAAAGAAAGGGTCTACTGAAAGGAAACCAAACATATGCACCCCTATTCCCGTAGTCGTCGTCGACATCGTCGTCGTTTTTATGTCAATGTCACTTCGATTCAACATCGTCGTCACATCAATGTTATTTCGGTATTCTGTAACTACAATGAGACGACGTCGACTGGTAATCGATAACATGAAAGAAATGACAACAGCTGATGTAACTTTTTTACATCAGCTGATTAATTTGATTTTTATTGTGTTTCGTGAAAAAATATTTTTGTGCCCGAATCAAATTCAAGCGATGAGGAAAGCAAGAAATATCTTATACTGGAAAGGATAATACTTCGACTATGATCCGATGATCTTAAACTTGCCAAATAACGAGTATGTTCATCGGTGTTAAATCGTAATTTGAGGTTATCTGTTGGCCGGCCTTCCAACTTTTTTTAGATTCAAGAACTACTTAAGTCTTAATAAGGAAGCATTTAATTACGTAATAGTACCTATAGAAATAGTTCCTATCATGAAAAGTGAACTCAGGACATATGTTTCAGTCATAATTAAGTTGTCAGCAACATTAAGGTCCTTTGGACAGGGGCCTTACAACCTAAGTGTAAGTGCAGCCAGTAGTTGCAAGATTCCTGTCGAAACCCTGAATGCATTAGAGAGGTGTTTTGTCCACCTTGGATACAATTGGAAGTAACTGAAGATGACAAATCGGAAGCATAAACTACATTTTTTTTTAACAAAACAGGATTTACTGGAGTAATTGGATATGTCGATGGAAACCATATCAAAATTTTTGCTACAAATAAAGAAGACCAGATTCGTAACTACAACCGCAAAGGATTCTTAAAGGCGCTCCAAAGGAATTAAGTTGTTTTTCACCAATTTTCTCACATAACCCCTTAAAATTAGCTAAAATCCTTGGACCTATGAGGGATTTTGTTTCCAAGCCCCTATTTGTTACTCGACATTGTTATTCTTGACGTCATTAAACATAACCTTTTTTTAAATTTACAAAAACTAAAGTTATTCCTTCAAATTGTTCCAAGTCGTTACTAACAACTGTGACGACAGATTCAGAGTCGTTTCGATTCAACGTCGTCGTCACATTTCCTTACAGAATACCAAATTTGTGTCAATAGTAACCGATAGTTATCGAAAACGACTACGAGAATACCGATTTTACAGCGTCGTCACAAGACGACGTCGTTTTACGTCGACGACGACTACGGGAATAAGGCCTATGATCTCCAAATAAAATAATCTCCAGCCAAGGATTCAGCAGATGTAGTTGGGAATGGATTTCCTGATAAATAAATAGATTTTCTTTTTTAATTTTATTTTTTTTAATGTCAAAATTAGAAATTTCGATACAAAAACAAAATTTAAAAAAAAACAAATATTTTTTATTAAAAATTTTTGTAATTAAAAATATTTTTTGAATCAATTTTTTTTCATTTTACAATTAAAAAAATACTTTTTTTTAATAAAATTAAATTTTTAATAAATTTAATTAGAATATACTTTAAAAATATATTAAAAAAAACAGTTTTTTTTAACAAATAATTATCAAAATTCTCCAACCAAATAATTTTTTTTATTGACAAAAAATATACTTTTAAAAGGGATCACATTTATAAAAAAAATATATTTTTGAATTGAGTTTTTTTAAAATTTGTTATTATTCCAAAACTTTTTTTTATTTCTAAAACAGCGAATAATAGGCGAATAATTTTTTTTAACAAATTTTTTTTATTGACAAAATTGTAATTAAAGAAAAAACAAAATTTAATAAAATAATTTGTTAAACTTTTCTTTTAATTAGAAAAATAATTTTTTATGCGAATGATTTGTTTTTTTAACTAATTTTTTTTATTGACAAAAATATAACTGAAAAAAAAAACAAAATTTAAAAAAAGTATTTTTTTTTAGTTTATAATTATAAATATTTTTCGATTTTACTTTTTTTTAATTTTACAATTAGAAAACTGCTTTGTTTTAATACAATGTTATATTTTTATAAAATATGCTTTAAAATTTTTTTTAAAAAAATAACATAATAAAATAATTTTTTTAAACATTTTCCTTTACAACTATTTTTATTCACAAAAATATAATTAAAAAAACAAAATTTAATAAATATGTTTTTATTAAAAAGTTTTATATTTAAAAACATTTTTTGAATTGTTTTTTTTTTAGATTTTACAATTAGAAAAATATTTGTTTTAATACAATTATTTTTATTTTAAAACACTTCAAAAAAGTCTATAAAAACTAGTTTTTTTGTAATTAACAAAAATATAATATTGAAAAAAAACAAAAATTTAAAAAAAAATCTTTTTTTATTAAAAAGTCGATAAAAAAATTAGTTAAACAAAAGAATTATCCGCTTAAAAGAATAACTTTTTTTTATAAAAAAAAAGTTTTAAAAAGCTTATTTTATTATTTTATATTATTCTTTTTCTAAAAAAAAATAGTATTTTAAGATATTTTTTTATAGCATTTTTTTAATAAAAATATTTTTTGAATTGAAATTTAACTATTAGAAAAATACAAAAACAAAGTATATTTTCCTATTTTTTCTAACATTAAAATTAAAAAAAAAAAATTCAAAAAATATTTGTTTAAAAAAAAAAATACTAGTTTTTTTATAAAAAAAAAATTATTCTTCTAAGCGAATAATTCTTTCGACATTTTTTTTTTTAATTTGTATGTAATTTTCTTTAATACAAAGGCATTATTAATGTCATTAATCATCATTATTTAAATAAGATTCATAAAAATATCCATTTCATTTTTGTAACTTGTACTTTGTAACTTTGTTAAATGTATGGCCCGAAGGTCTCTGGTTTTTTATAAGTACAAATAAATAAAATATTTTTTTAAGCATTTTTTCTATTAAAAAAAAAAATTCTTTAATCTTTTTTAATAGAATAATTTTTTTTTCTTTAACTAATTTTTTTACTGGCAAAAATATAATTTTGGAAAAAAAACTAAATTTAAAAAAAATATTTGTTTATTAAAGTTTTATAATACAAAAATATTTTTTAATTAAAATTGTTTTTTAATTTTACGATTAAAAAAATTTTGTTAATAAAATATTCTTTTAGGCGAATAATTTTTTTCTTTAACTAATTATTTTTGACAAAAATATTTTGAAAAAAAAACAAAACAAATTGTAAAAAAAAATAATTTTTTTTTCAAGTTTTATTATAGTTTTTTTAAAAAAAATATATTTTTTTATTAAAAAGTTTTATAATTATAAATATTTTTTGAATTGAGTTTTTTTAATTTTATAATTAGAAAAATACACATAGATTTAGAGTTGCAGATAGATGGTAGATTTGTTCTGAGAAAATGTTGCGGTTGCAAAAATATTGGGGGACGGTCATATATTACATCCCTCTAGGGGCGACTCCGGGGCAAATAGAGCAGTGGGAGCAAATTTTATAAAATAAAATTTCTGTATGGGTGCTTTTTTAGGGGGTGAAGATGGATGGAAAAATGATAGGAGGGCAAAATGACTGGCGTCTTTTCATACATTTGCACCCTCTAGGGGCGATTACAGGGCAGTTGCGGTGCTTGTTGTGGATTTTTGGGCAAATTTTCTTAGAATTCATGGTAGATTACGATTTTGATAACCGCTGGTGCATTTTTTTTACTCCATACAAATTGACCCACTCTAATGGTCATTTATCGTCAATGGTCAAATTTTGTGATTGTAGCTTCTGCCATTAAAAATGTGAGAAGGTACCATTTTTGTTCCTTTTTATCTCACAACCATTTTACAAGGTGAAAGCACTACTCCATTTTTGTGACTGTTACTTGGCCCGTTTTGTCTGCAAGATGATACATTTTTTATACACTTTTGTTCACAAAAGTACGATTTTTGAAAAATCGGTACGAATTTCTAAAAATTCTTTGTTACGCCAAAAACATTCCAAAAGATGGATGTTTACCTCAATTACTGTGTTTGTAGCTTGAAAGATAGAAAAATGGTTGTTCCCTTTTAACTTTAAATTTTGATATTTTGTATTTTTATATTTTTATATTATTATATTATTATATTATTATATTATTGTATTTTTATATTTTTATATTTTTATATATTTATATTTTTATATTTTTATATTTTTATATTTTTATATTTTTATATTTTTATATTTTTATATTTTTATATTTTTATATTTTTATATTTTTATATTTTTATATTTTTATATTTTTATATTTTTATATTTTTATATTTTTATATTTTTATATTTTTATATTTTTATATTTTTATATTTTTATATTTTTATATTTTTATATTTTTATATTTTTATATTTTTATATTTTTATATTTTTATATTTTTATATTTTTATATATTTATATTTTTATATTTTTATATTTTTATATTTTTATATTTTTATATTTTTATATTTTTATATTTTTATATTTTTATATTTTTATATTTTTATATTTTTATATTTTTATATTTTTATATTTTTATATTTTTATATTTTTATATTTTTATATTTTTATATTTTTATATTTTTATATTTTTATATTTTTTATATTTTTTATATTTTAATATTTTTATATTTTAATATTTTTATATTTTTATAGTTTTATATTTTTATAGTTTTATTTTTTATATTTTTATATTTTTATATTTTTATATTTTTATATTTTTATATTTTTATATTATTATATTATTATATTATTATATTATTATATTATTATATTATTATATTTTTATATTTTTATATTTTTATATTTTTATATATTTATATTTTTATATTTTTATATTTTTATATTTTTATATTTTTATATTTTTATATTTTTATATTTTTATATTTTTATATTTTTATATTTTTATATTTTTATATTTTTATATTTTTATATTTTTATATTTTTATATTTTTATATTTTTATATTTTTATATTTTTATATTTTTATATTTTTATATTTTTATATTTTTATATTTTTATATTTTTATATTTTTATATTTTTATATTTTTATATTTTTATATTTTTATATTTTTATATTTTTATATTTTTATATTTTTATATTTTTATATTTTTATATTTTTATATTTTTATATTTTTATATTTTTACATTTTTCTATTTTTATATTTTTATATTTTTTATTTTTATATTTTTATATTTTTATATTTTTATATTTTTATATTTTTATATTTTTATATTTTTATATTTTTATATTTTTATATTTTTATATTTTTATATTTTTATATTTTTATATTTTTATATTTTTATATTTCTATATTTTTATATTTTTATATTTTTATATTTTTTTATTTTTATAAAATTTTATATTTTTATATTTTTATATTTTTATATTTTTATATTTTTATATTTTTATATTTTTATATTTTTATATTTTTATATTTCTATATTTTTATATTTTTATATTTTTATATTTTTATATTTTTATATTTTTATATTTTTATATTTTTATATTTTTATATTATTATATTATTATATTATTATATTATTATATTTTTATATTTTTATATTTTTATATTTTTATATTTTTATATATTTATATTTTTATATTTTTATATTTTTATATTTTTATATTTTTATATTTTTATATTTTTTATATTTTTTATATTTTAATATTTTTATATTTTTATATTTTTAAAGTTTTATATTTTTATAGTTTTATATTTTTATAGTTTTATTTTTTATATTTTTATATTTTTATATTTTTATATTTTTATATTTTTATATTTTTATATTTTTATATTTTTATATTTTTATATTTTTATATTTTTATATTTTTATATTTTTATATTTTTATATTTTTATATTTGTATATTTGTATATTTTTATATTTTTATATTTTCATAGTTTTATATTTTTATATTATTATATTTTTATAGTTTTATATTTGTTTTAACTTTTAATTAATTTTTTTAAAATTTGTAGTTATTTTATTTACATATATTATTGTTTATTTATTCCTCTGTCCCAATTATTAATTAAAACAATTTCGTGATATTTTTGTTTTCAATAGTTTTTATTTAGAAAAATTTTAAATGCAGTTTTATATTTATATTATCATAATTGCTACAAAATATGTTTTTGTTTTTTCTGCATCATTTTCTATTTATATTTATTAATAATATTTAAGTTTAATTTAGCCAAAACGAATTAATAAATTCAATTTTTTGTTTTTTTTTTATATTTATGTTCTTTTTGTTAAATTTATTTGCACAAAAATACTCATCTTATTTACAAAACTAAATTTAAATTTAATTTTAAAAAAAATTAGAAGTTAATACGCTTAAAATATAAATGAAAATTTCTCTATAAATGCTGAACGTTAAAAAAAATTAATTTCACTTTTTTGTGTTTGATGGTTATGTTATTTGTTGTTGTCGTTAATATTTACTTAAATGTAAGAATTAAAGAGTTTTTGTTGTTCTTGTTGTTAAATGCAATAAAATTAAGCACAATTTCTTTTTGTTTTTCATTTAGATTGAGTTTTTTTGTTTGTTTTATAAATATAAATAAATTATGAAATAATAATAAATAATAGTTGGTGTTGGTTTTTGTTTGTTTAAATTTCTTTTAAAATTTAAAGTTAGATGGTAAAAAATAAATAAAATGGATTTGTGTGTGTATGTGTGTATTTTTGTTTATATATGTATTTATATATAAAACAAAAATATCGAAAATAATTTAAGTTATAGTAGAACGAATCAGTCTCTATAGAAGTTTTAAAATTTTTATAATTAATTTGTTGGAAATATTTGTTTGGAATTTTAAAACCTCATAGAAAGTGATTACAAAAAAATTAAAAAAAAATAAAATAAATAAAAAATTACTAAGGAAAGATTAGGCAGTTATTGTTATAAGATAAGTTAAGATAAGAAGAAAACTTTGAAAGGAAAGCTTTAAGGAGGAGTATAAATAAGAGATTTTAATGGGAAGTTTAAACAAAACAGAGTGTAGGAAACTAACAAGCTGGCAGTCTTAAAAAAAGTCATTAAGAGTACTTTATTTCGAGCTGGAGAAAAGCTAAAAAGCTTTTTTAATTTAGGATAATTCTAAGTTTATTGAGAAAGCTTAACTGTATAACAATAGAGAAGTTAACTATTTTTATAAATTATTGACATATGGTGATCGATTAAAAAAAACGTAGAGGTGAGAATTTATTCAAAAGCTTATAAGGCGTAGACATTTCTAATCTTTAGAAGTACTTTTAAAAAAAAAATTAATGAAAAAATGCAATTAGTTTTGTTTTCTGTAATGAAAAGCAAAAAAAAATTTAAATAAAAAATTGACCTTTAAATGTATGAAGATATGGTGCAAATATAAAGCTTTTTTAAGCTAAGTAAATAAGTAAGCCTTTTTCCTTTTGATAGCAGAAATGTGTGCCCTAAACTTCTTTCAACACATGTACTGGGTCTGACAAATCAGTCTTTAGTATCTTAGACAAGTATCTGCAAACATTATTGGAGCATTTTTTTAACAAAGGTTTTTTTTAAAGCTTTCCGAACTTAACAGTATTATTTTTGAGAACATTACACCTTTACAAGAAGAGAAAATAACAAAATTTTAAAGCGTAAAGTCAGAGGTTCATATTGATGTATCAAATCTTTTGATAAACGAGAAAAAAGGTAAAAGCTCGCCTGAAGATTTTTTCGAGATTTAACCAATTAGCCAACAAAATGTCAAAGCAAACATTGCCAGAGAGCTAATTTTAATGTATGATGCGAATTTACTTTTTTTTTGCATAAAATCTGTAAAGGAAATACTTGAAGAAAAAGTATTTTCCATTGAATTTCTTTATAAAAATATAAGCTGCCCTTGAAAAAGCAATGAAAGTTCAGTATATGAAATAGGAGAACAAATTTTACTTTTTAGGAATCATTAATTTGATAGTTAACTTTTCAAGAGATTGGCTTTAGGAATATGATTTATGGTTTTCCATGAAAGCTCAGTATTTTAATAAAAGATAGACAATTTGAAAGGGGCTTTCGGTCATTCCTCGAATTGTGAAGCTTTTTCGTGAAATGTTCGTGCATCCTTTATAAAGATTAAGAAAAAGCTCTGTAAAGAGCTTTTCTTGTTTGTTTAAAGATACGTGACGAATATTGATGGTGAATGAAAAAAAGTGTTTATGCAGCTTATGGTTATGGCTTATTTTAAGAAAAGGCTTTCTACAACTTTTTAAAGTTTTGGAAAAGAACTTTAATTTGTTTTGTAAATCTTTTCTATCAGTTATCAAACTACTTTGGAAAATGTCGTCAAGCTTTGAAAAATGTCGTCTGGGAAGCTTTTTAAAAAAACTTTTTTTCTAAAGACTCCTCTGATTTGCTGTAGCTTATAGACCATAATTTTTTATAAAGGTATTTGAATTAAAAAAGTTTAGTGAAAGTTAATTGTAAAGCTTGTAAAGATTTTGAAAAAGCTTTCAAAATTGTGTTTGAAATTGTTAGGGAAGAACATTAATGTTGTTTTGATAAAGTTTACTGTATGCGTCTCAAGACACTTTATTACTTCCTGTTTGAATCTTTTAAGTAAGTATCTGTTAAATTTTTTTTGGAGCTTTTTGGAAAATGTTTTTTTTTGTTTATCTTTTAATATGCTTTAGATAAATTTTGTTATTGTTTATAGTTTACCAAATGTTGTTTCTAAATAAGATAAAGGTTTAACAAATCTTGAAAAAAAAACTTACGAAAAGCTTTCAAAAGCTATTTTTAATTGTGAAACACAACTTTAGTCTTTTTTGTTATAGTTTTCCGTAATCAACTCAGAAAACTATAAAATTTAATAATAGGTTTAAGAAGAAAATTAAAAAAAGCTCTGAATTAAATTTTTTGGAGCTTTTTAGAAAAGTTTTTTTTTCTGTTTACTCCGCTTTTTTATGCTTTTAAAATTTTTGTTAGTTTAGAAAAAAAAACATTTTCTAAAAGAGAAAAAAATAAATCTTCAATAGCAGTTATTAAAATTCTTTTAAAAAAACATCTGAAATAAATTTTTTGGAGCTTTTTAGAACTTTTTTTATGTTTACCCCTCTGCTTTACGCTTTAACATATTTTGTTAGTTTAGAATAAAAGAAAAAAGTTTTTAAAAGAAAAGAGTTCTGTATAAGTTAAAGAAAGCTTTAGAAAACTTTTTAAAAGCTTTTTAAAGCTATTTTTTTATTGTGAAAAATTACTTTAGTTTATTTTGTAAATGATTTTAAGGCAACGTGTTAATCTACTTTTAGTTAGCTTATAAGCTTATAAGAGCCTCATTAAAAGCTTATTTATATTGCTTGAAGATATTGTTCAAGCTCATAGACCACCAAATTAAGATATTTTTTGCAAAAATCAAAAAATAGCTTTGCAGACATTTTCAAAAAGCTTTTTAAAAATATGAAAATATAACTAATATATTTTGTTCGATTTTTTAAACGTTTCAAAAAGAACTCTGTATCTTTTAGGCTTTCCCCATAAAGGTTTCTTTTAATTACTGCTCCGTTATGCTTTAACATATTTTGTAAGCTTATATTCCACCAAAATTTAGTTTTATAGTTGAAACAAAAAAAATTGAACAAAGTTTACTAGAGCTTTTAAAAGCTTTCTTGCTGAAGATATTATAAGAAGTTTTAAAAAGCTCTTGTAAAAAATATGAAAATATTACAGTAATTTATTTGGTTCGACTTTTTAAGCGTTTAAAAAAAAGAATTCTGAACTGTTTGTCAGTTATTGCAAAAAGCTTTATAAAAGCGCTTTAATCTATTTTGTATTAATTTGTTTAAGCGTTTCGAAAAATCTTAAATTTGTTTGCTTGTTATTGAAATACTTTAAAGTTTCCTTTCTGTCTAATTAATCTCTGTATCTTTTAAGCTTTCCCCATAAAGCTTTCTTTTAATTACTCCTCCGCTTTGCTTTAACATATTTTGTAGTCCACCAAATTTCGTTTTATAGTTGAAAAAAAAATGTTGAGCAAAGCTTTGCAGGACTTTCAAAAGCTTTCTTGCTAAAGCTATTATAAGAAGATGGAAAATGACTTTAATTTTTCTTTGTAAAAGTTTTCTTTAAATGTCTCAAGAAAACCTTAACAAAAATTAGAAGACTTTAGGTGTGGATGTATAGATAAAATATAAAATTTCACGAAAGCTTTAAAGCTTCAGGGGCCTTAAAGCTGCCGTTTCTTGTGTTTTTTTCGTTTGTTACTTTAAAGGCTTAAGTATTACATTAATTTCTTGTGGTTTTGTTACTCGTTTCCTCGTCGTCGTCGTCGTCGTCTTTTATAATAAAATTTATAAAATGAAAACTTACTAAGCTTTAAATCTAAAAACCAAAGAGAATCGTTTGCCATTGAATTTAGTAGCCATGATTCTTATGTAGTTCCATTAAAAGTATAATTGTTTCTTTTGCTACGCAAAAGAGCTTACCAACTATGCATATCTGGTTAACCAAAAAGATGTATCATCAACTCCTTGATCCTGGACAGATATCCTGTTATGCTTTGTTTCTGTTTTTCTTGTTTGCTTTTAAAAATTATAGCGTAAATGTAGGAAGGCGTTAACTAAAATATATAATTCAGTTTTTGTTTTGTGCGATTTGCTCTAGAACTTATGCTACGATTTTATGGGGTTGCATCCATTTTTTCATATAGTATACAAACAGGGTGGAAATGTACAACAGGATCATGAGAGCACAGGTGACGGCCAAAGCCAAGACGGAAGTTTTAGTGGGGCAGGGTTCAATGATGGTGACAGTCTTATCTAAAACGTGAAGAAAAAGAAATCACAACAAAGAGAAACAATAGTCGTTTAGTATTGAAAGAGAAAGCTTTGCTTATAGTGTTGAGTTATTTACCCTTAGCAAAATCTGTGCTGGGATCTGATTTGAAGAATTCACGTTTCTCATCGCCGAAATCTAATACCAAAATTTCCTGGGAAATGTTCATGTCATCGTCGGCTTCCTTGGTCTCATTGCTATGGATAAAAAGATTCGAACTTCTTTTAAAGATTTTGCTTAAAAGCCTTAAAAGCTTTGTCAAACTTACGTTTCCACGGAACGACGACGTCTTCTGCCCAGAGATTCGAAAGATTCCATGTTCCATTCGCACACTGCGGGCTCACAGGGACCCAAGCAGTATTTGACATTGCACTGGAAGATGACGCCGTAGCTTTCGGTAAATCTAAAAGCTTCATAGGTGGATTGCAAAGCATTGCCGTCAGCAGTGAAACCGGGGAATATGGTGGGATCGGTGGGGCAACCGTCATCATCGATAATCTTAAAGCTGGTGCGGGCATCCTTGGCCATGGCCACACAGGAACGAGCGAAAATGCCATAGGGAGCTAAGAGAGAGAGGGAGAGGTGTTATTATTACCTTCTATTATCCTCTCTTTTCGTAATACTTACTATCTTCGGGTATCTCAATGCGGAAGTTCAAACGATCACCAATGCGCACAGTCTCCACTTCGCGTTGACGTGTATCCAAAATGCGAATCCTTGGTGGTGGTGCCTCGGGCGACGAGTTGATGTGAATCATTTCGGGATCGCGTATGGGCATCATGCCGAAGGTAATGTTCTTGGAGCTCATGTCATAGGTACATTTGACTTTGTAGATTTTATCGGCCTTGGTCATTACTACGCTGTGATGTTGCAGCACCACAGTGTTGGAGTAAACACCGGTCTAAAAAGGTCATAGCAATCGCAATTTAACATTTAAAGCTATCATCCCCTCCCCTTCCCTCTTCACAAAAACTTACCACACTTTGTGTATTACAATCTTGGCCAGCCATGGTTAAATCTAAACGGAAAGAATCAGAGTTGATGACATCAATGTTACAGGTTTCCGAGCGGCCCAAAGCGTAAATGCGGCCATTGAAAGGTTTGTTGGTGCGAACTTGAACAGCGATGCGAGTGTCTTTGCAGTGGACGGAAACTGAGAGAGGGAATAAAAAAAGAAAAAAAATTAAAACAATTTTATTTAAAATACTCTTCTGCATCTGCTACGTTCATAGCGAACAAATGTTTAGTAGGCCATCTATCGGCCAATAATTGTATTATTATATACTCTATTAATATCTTAGAACATTATAAAGTTTTCTGCCTATTGAACGATTGACAAATTAAACCATCAGCCAGACTGGCAAACTATGTTTCTATTATGTAAAGATTCCCTATTACGGCCATATTGAAACCCCTTTCCCTTACCCCTGTGTTCAACACTTACCATCATAACATGTGCCAGTCTTATCACAGTTCACATCATTTCTTGTGATATTATTCAGATTGGGATCTTCAGTGGTATCCAGGCTAACCGACAATTGATCCAATTTATCTAAAGCACCGGGAGCATTGGGACCTGCTGCAGCGGCCGCATTGGTGCTGGCACCCGATTTATCGCATACATTTTCGAAGTACTGGCCAATGGGTTCTCCATGATCGATCAAGGGACGTTCATGATTCAAATAGGTTGAGGGGCCATCGGGCAAAGTCTTATGATCCAAATGATACAAACGGCAGTTATATTGTGCTCCCTGAGGTTGACCCAAATACAAGAAGGAACGGCACAAGAATTCCGATTCAATTTCGCAGGCTAGACGACAGGCTGACTCAGAGGTGACTTGCAGTTCTTTGTCGGTGTAGTAGTGTAGGCCAACATATTGAGCTACCTTTTCCTCTGAGACACCAACGCGGGCATTAGCAAACGTGCGGGTAGACTTGCAAGCTTGTTGGGGTTTTAAGCATAAATTTTCGAAATAATCTGTACCCTGAGCATCGGCGAGTTGAACAAATTGACCACCACTACGTCTATCGGCATCGGAGAGCACACACTTCATGCTGTTGTAGTCGTATTCCACTGAGCGGCAAACGAAGCGCTTTTCATTTAGACAGGCCGAGAGACACGCCTCCTTGGTGCTGGTATAGATAAGGGCATTGTCATTACCGCGGATTACCTTATTGGGTACCCGTTCGAATGACCACGGTCTATGGCAAACATTCTCACTTCTCAATTGCAGTTTGACCATATAGTACATGTTGGCCGAACGCTGAGGAGCCGCCGACGGGTTGTGTGCCGACGAATCGTTTTGCAGCTGACAGTGAGTTTCCTGGGAGGGAGACAGGGGATTCACCACAAAACTGAAGGCGGCCGCTTGGCAGTCGGCTTCCTCGCGACACCAACCCTGACATTCGTACAGCGACAGATTCTTAACGTTGTAATAGGTGGTGCCGGCAAAATCGAAATCTGTGAGCTTTTCAAAAGCCATGCGGCCGGCAGCTGGCGAAGGCAGGATTAGAAGTAGGGAGCATAAAGCTATGACAATACTGGTGCTGGTGGCGGTGGAACTCATGATGTGACGCATACTGTAGCTGTTGTGTTTGGAATTAATCAGTCGCATCTGGAAGAAAGGAAAAAAAATAAAAAAATTAATGAATTGTTATAAAAAAGAACCATTAAAATTTAAATTAAATTTAAACATTTAAATATAAACAAAAAACATAAAATCATATAAAAATATAGAAATATAAAAAATATAAAAATATAAAACTATAAAAATATTAAAATATAAAAATATAAAAATATAAAAATATAAAAAAATAAAAATATAAAAATATAAAAATTTAAAAATATAAAAATTTTGACGACGTAGAGATACTTGTGGAAGAGAGGAATTACGCCCAGAGATATACTTTAGAAATGCTGCACATAATTGATACACCGTTGGACCAGAGACTAAATTATAAGAGCGACACATCAAATTGCTCTCAGATGTATAGACATCTTATTGACAAGTACAGACGACCAAATAGCTAGTAGTTTACAGAAGCCGACTCAAGACAGTATCATTGGAGCTGCCGATTTTTGTAAGAATTTCTGTCAATGTAAAAATATGTTTATTTGTGTGTTAATTTCTAACATTTTTGTATCTTTGTGAATAAGAGATAACACTGATGATGACTAACGATGTTAGTCGAAATATCGGAAATATATAAATGGAATAAAAGTACAACATAAAAATTGTCTTTAAATTCAGACCCTATAGCCGAACCAAATCCCAATATTATAATTAAGAGGTCAACAATCAAAAACATAAATTTTTTTAATTTTTAAAATTTTTCTTATACGTTTTATAATTTTTTTAATTTTTATAATTTTTATAATTTTTATAATTTTTATAACTTTTATAATTTTTATAATTTTTATAATTTTTATAACTTTTATAATTTTTATAATTTTTATAATGTATAAAATGTTTATAGTTTTCATAATTTTTATAATTTTTATAATTTTTATCATTTTTATAATTTTTATAATCTTTATAATTTTTATAATTTTTATAATTTTTATAATTTTTATAATTTTTATAATTTTTATAATTTTTATAATTTTTATAATTTTTATAATTTTTTATAATTTGTATAATACAATAGAAAAAAATTAAAATATAAAAATATTAAAATATAAAAATATAAAAATATAAAAATATAAAAATATAAAAATATAAAAATATAAAATATAAAAATATAAAAATATAAAAATATAAAAATATAAAAATATAAAAATATATAAATATAAAAATATAAAAATATAAAAATATAAATATATAAAAATATAAAAATAAAAAAATATAAAAATATAAAAATGTAAAAATATAAAAATATAAATATATAAAAATATAAAAATAAAAAAATATAAAAATATAAAAATGTAAAAATATAAAAATATAAAAATATAAAAATATAAAAATATAAAAATATAAAAATATAAATATATAAAAATATAAAAATAAAAAAATATAAAAATATAAAAATAAAAAAATATAAAAATATAAAAATATAAAAATATAAAAATGTAAAAATATAAAAATATAACAATATAAAAATATAAAAATATAAAAATATAAAAATATAAAAATATAAAAATATAAAAATATAAAAATATACAAAAGTTATGCTACTTATATATATACAAAAAAATTCAAAATAATATTTTGAACCAAAAAAAATATAAATTACAAATAAAAATTATTTCTTAAAATTAAAAATTATTTATAAAATAAATACAATATATAATAATACTTTTATTAACATTGTTGTGCCCCTTAGGTTTTTTTTATAATTATAAATTTATGTTATACAAATTGCATTCCCTTCTCATTTACATGTATATCATGTATCCATTTTTTTGTTATGCTTCTCATATAATTACAAATGTTATCTCCGCTTATCGGCATTTATTTGATGTTATCTCTAGTTTACAACATTAGATTTTTTCGCCCCAGATTGTAGTGTCGATTAGAAACTCATTATTTAAATTACTTTGAAAGGCAAATACAAAAAAAAAATACAAAAAAATAACACAAAAAACAAACCGCAAAGAAAGAAATTGAAAAACAAAAAACTTCAAAGGGGAGAACAAATCTTATAAGTATTATAGAAAATATGTGTTGTAGAAAAAATCTCTACACAAAAACGCATGTAATTTATGCCACTAAAATTAGGGCTTATCATGGGGGGTTAGAAGCATATAGCTTGTGTTGTTGTTTTTTTTTCAAAACTCTCGTTATGTTCCGGCTATTTTGACTTTGCTACATCAATATGGTGGCAAAACACATAAATGTATTGTTGAGTGATACGTTTTCATGCCATTCATGCGTTTAATTGAGGGTATTTGACATGATAAAATGACCGAAGGTATGTTGTTATTGTACTCGGAGGGAACAGTGGACAAGAGGTGTGTGGGAAGTTGTATGACTTTGGGTGTGATTGGAAATAGGGATAGAGAGAAAGAGAGAGCAAATATTGGTAAAATGAGAAACAAATAGAATAATAAAAAAAAATTTTAATTTCGAAATTATGACTTACGTTTTTCTAAAAGTATTAACATTCTTTAAAACATTACCAAAACTAAAAATAAGATGTAAGCGCCACTTATCGTTGAAAGTTTGTACTAAAATTCAATAAGCCTTGAACAATTCTTAAGCTATGATTTAAACGTCATATATCTTTTTAATCCAAAAAACATTTTGGCCTACTCTTTAGCAAAGATTTCAGCGCCACCTATCGCTTAAAATGTTCACTAGAATTCGACAAATGTTGTCCAACTCTTACACAAAAACTTGCAATCACAACGACCGACAGATTTGTATTCACAACTCGGCTAGGGCTATTACAACTCAGAGCAACCATTAGAGGTGATCAGCAAAGTACAAAATTTTTAGTCCTTCTTAACTTTATAATAAATCAAAATTTTAGCGGTTTCTTTTATAACTGCTACCATTACCCGGAAAATCTCTGCAACAACCTTAACTTCTTGGATCAACAACAATATTTTTATGGTTGTTTTTTTTTTTTGCTAAAATTTTGCATGTGACCTCTTATGAACTTTGCAGTCATCGTTGTCTTCGGACGTTTGGTCTGGGTACTTGTATGTATAACTAAACGTGTCATGTACCTCGTACTAGTATTCTCTGGTTAATGCCAAAGCACATGGTCAGTGAAGAGTTTAGCGTTTCCATTCAAAGGCTGAACTTCCTCCACATAATGGGGAGAGAGAGAGACGGATGACAAGGGGGGTTTGCATCCCAGAATGACAGTGATATGAACGGGCATAAGAAAAAAAAATTGTTCAACATTTTTGTTGCAGTTGATGCGGTAGTTGCTATTGTTGTTGTGGCCATTATTGTTTAACCATTACAGCTTTTACTTCAGTTGTAATTTGCTTTGCTGAGATTTTACCCGGGGTCTTGTGGCCTCTTGCCTCTGTGTTTGTGGTGGTGTTGTTGTTGTTGTTGGCAACCACAATGATATTTTGTTGTTGATGTTGCTGGTAAATGATAGACAATGTTGTGGTTTAATCATTTATCTAACGGCACAATTGCTTTGTTTTTCTTTGCGGTATGGAAAATATGTTGTTTTCTTTCTATGCCTGGCGGTAAGAAAACACAGAGGGGGAACTTGAAAGATCGGCGGGGGTTAGCTAGAGGGGGACTTTTTGTACAGGGCAGGGAAAAATAATAGTTTTTGTTATGAAAGGAAAAAAGTTGAAATTCTGACATAAATTATCCCAAAAAGCCATTTAATTTTTATTACTTTTATAATTTTTGTAATCTTTATAATTTGTATAACTTTAAAATTTTTGCAATTTTTATAATTCTTAGAATTTTTATTGACTTTATAATTGTTATAATTTTTATTACTTTTATAATTTTTAATTTTTTTTTTATTTTCATAATTTTTTTAGTTTTTATAAATTCTTTAATTTTTATATTTTTATATTTTTATATTTTTATATTTTATATTTTTATATTTTTATATTTTTATATTTTTATATTTTTATATTTTTATATTTTTATATTTTTATATTTTTATATTTTTATATTTTTATATTTTTATATTTTTATATTTTTATATTTTTATATTTTTATATTTTTATATTTTTATATTTTTATATTTTTATATTTTTATATTTTTATATTTTTATATTTTTATATTTTTATATTTTTATATTTTTATATTTTTATATTTTTATATTTTTATATTTTTATATTTTTATATTTTTATATTTTTATATTTTTATATTTTTATATTTTTATATTTTTATATTTTTATATTTTTATATTTTTATATTTTTATATTTTTATATTTTTATATTTTTATATTTTTATATTTTTATATTTTTATATTTTTATATTTTTATATTTTTATATTTTTATATTTTTATATTTTTATATTTTTATATTTTTATATTTTTATATTTTTATATTTTTATATTTTTATATTTTTATATTTTTATATTTTTATATTTTTATATTTTTATATTTTTATATTTTTATATTTTTATATTTTTATATTTTTATATTTTTATATTTTTATATTTTTATATTTTTATATTTTTATATTTTTATAATTTTTATAATTTTTAAAATTTTTTAATTTTTATAATTTTTATAATTTTATAATTTTTATAATTTTTATAATTTTTATAATTTTTATAATTTTTATAATTTTTATAATTTTTATAATTTTTATAATTTTTATAATTTTTATAATTTTTATAATTTTTATAATTTTTATAATTTTTATAATTTTTATAATTTTTATAATTTTTATAATTTTTATAATTTTTATAATTTTTATAATTTTTATAATTTTTATAATTTTTATAATTTTTATAATTTTTATAATTTTCATAATTTTCATAATTTTTATAATTTTTATAATTTTTATAATTTTTATAATTATTATAATTTTTATAATTTTTATAATTTTTATAATTTTTATAATTTTTATAATTTTTATAATTTTTATAATTTTTATAATTTTTATAATTTTTATAATTTTTATAATTTTTATAATTTTTATAATTTTTATAATTTTTATAATTTTTATAATTTTTATAATTTTTATAATTTTTTTAATTTTTATAATTTTTAAAATTTTTTAATTTTTATAATTTTTATAAATTTTATAATTTTTATAATTTTTATAATTTTTATAATTTTTATAATTTTTATAATTTTTATAATTTTTATAATTTTTATAATTTTTATAATTTTTATAATTTTTATAATTTTTATAATTTTTATAATTTTTATAATTTTTATAATTTTTATAATTTTTATAATTTTTATAATTTTTATAATTTTTATAATTTTTATAATTTTTATAATTTTTATATAGACTTCTTGTGTCCCTGTTGTAATTTTTTCTAACTAAATTTTCAACTTCCCCCTGAAGCCACATCATAACTTGCCTTGCCTTGCATGTCCCCTTCTCATCTGCAATTGCGTGATTGCAACTCTTTCAATTGCGACGACCTGCAATTGAGGAATATGAAATCATACACACACACATTCGCTCAATTACATTAATTGCCCACACAGTGGCAACAGAGATCAAAACATATATAATTTTATTTCCCATTCAAGCTCCAGCTATGCCGTCGTCTGAATGTGTCGAGTAGAACATATGAAAGACATTTTTGTCGATGTTGTTGCCGTTGCTGCTACTATTGTGTTGTGTGATTGCCACAGATGTTGCCTGCCGCAAAGTGGTGGCAAGTTTCGATGGCAAGTGCTATAGTTTATTAAACGCAGCATGGAGTAAATTAATTGTAGGATGTGATATCGGTAAGAGACCAAAAGACATTTTACGTATGATGTTGAAAGCAATGATGTTGAGCCAGAGAACTGTAGAGCATGTAAGGCGAGGGGCAAGGATACTAGAGTGAGGGGAATGTATGAAGAAAAATAAAAATTTGGTAATGCAAGCAAGGCTGGGATCTTAATGTTGCATTAAACAAGCTCATTAAGGAAAAATTATGCTCAACTATTAAAACAAAAGACTTAAGACACGAACTCGAATTAATTCTCAAAAGAAGAAGTAGGTAACAAAAACTGATAAGTAAGGGATGTAAATATGAAATGAACAACGATTTTTTTTATCAGAATTAAATTAAATGCAATTTGGAAAACTAAACACCTGTATTTTAAGTTCTGTGAATATTGAAATTCAATTTATACGAAATAATTTTTTGTAAATTTGATTTTGTTTTATTTTGTTATTTAACTCCTCTTTTTTACAAATTCCAAGAATTTTTTTACATCATACTTTAACGTGTGCCTATAAAAGCGGCTTTTAACGCTTAAACCTCTCATTTATATCCAGATTCAAGTATTGGCCAGGATAACTGTGGCCATTTATAGACTTAGACCAAGATCTAAATAAATTGCAATATATAATCACACAACGATAGTACTGTTATTAGCATATAAGTGCACAAATGTACATGTGTTCATACTCTCAACACAAGCATCTTAACATGGTCTACATCACTGCCTATGTATAGGCCATAGCCGAAGAAGAACTACTACTGTGTGGTTACCCCAACAACACACAATCAATTGCAATCATTTTTATTGATTATTGATTACAAGCAATCAATTGCAAACATGTGTGAGTGTGTGTGTATGCGAAGAGTTACAAAAAGACCACAATGATCGTTATGGCGATAATGCTTTCAAGCCACCACACGACTCTACATATTGTAAAGCGCGCTTAGCCATCACTGTTCTATGTGAGCGAGTGAGCGCAATGTGTTGTTGCGTTGTTATGCTTTTTGAGCCACCATAATGCTGGACATGATGCATTAAAATGATATTTATGTGGCTTATGTGTTAAGGCTTTCCAAGCTGGCAACATGGTATCTAAAAAGTAGCAAATGTTGTTTATAACAAACAACACAAACATATTTTACAGTTTAGGCTCGGTGTTCTGATGCTGGCGAGCTTTTACAAAATCGCCTAGGCCACTTTCAAATGGCCACAGCCATAAGCCGGCATGGCGTTATATATTGTGGTAGTTTGTGCATTGAAACTCAAGCAGACATTTGTTACGTTAGATTAAAGTCAACAGATGATTATTGCTGGTCTTATTTTGTTTTTAACGGCTGCAGCAGCCTCGTCCAGGAGTTGTGATTTCTTTTGCCTCAATGGAGCTGTTCTTGTTTTCATAGTCAGCTATGTTAATTGTTATGTTTAAAGCTATGTTTTTGCCAATGCAGAAGATGAGCTGACACATAAGTCAGGTGAAATTTATGGGAAAATACCAAGTTTTAGTTGGCTATAACAAATTTATAAGGTTTTTAATTTTAATTTAATGTAGACATTGACAGAAACGTGTTAAGCGCAGTTTCACATCGGTAGGGGAGAAGAGAAAGGCAGTAGAAGCACTTAAAACAAAAGACTTAAGACACAAACACTGGCTGATGTTTAAAAACAGCTTAACAAAGTTGACAACATATAACATAGCAATGGAAAGTAATAACAATTAAAGAATTTATAACAAGGTAACATAAAGTAAGAGAATATATTTAAGAATGTATAATAAAATAAAATTTCTAAAATCGGTAAACAAAATTCAATATACATTGTTTTTCCAATTTTGTATTTTTATATTCATAATTGTACATTATCACTTACTAATTTTTAATTTTTAATTTTTAATTTTTAATTTTTAATTTTTAATTTTTAATTTTTAATTTTTAATTTTTAATTTTTAATTTTTAATTTTTAATTTTTAATTTTTAATTTTTAATTTTTAATTTTTAATTTTTAATTTTTAATTTTTAATTTTTAATTTTTAATTTTTAATTTTTAATTTTTAATTTTTAATTTTTAATTTTTAATTTTTAATTTTTAATTTTTAATTTTTAATTTTTAATTTTTAATTTTTAATTTTTAATTTTTAATTTTTAATTTTTAATTTTTAATTTTTAATTTTTAATTTTTAATTTTTAATTTTTAATTTTTAATTTTTAATTTTTAATTTTTAATTTATAATTAAAAAATAAATCAGAAATGAAATTTTTAATTAAAATTACTAAAAATAAAAAATAAACAAGTTAAAATAACAAGCAAAAATAATAAGTGAAAATTAACAAGTAAAAATTAAAAATTAGATGAAATCAAATTAATAATTAAAATTAATAATTAAAAATAAAGAATTTAATTTAATTTTAATTAAAATAGATTTTTAATAATATTAATTAATAATTAAATTTTTAATTTTATTTTTTTGTTAATTTTTAATTTCTATTTAAAATTAAAATGATTAAAAAATTAATGTTAATATTATTAAAAATGAAGTTAAAAATTTTATTATTAGTTAAAATTATTAAAAATTAAAAATAAAGAAGTAAAAATTTACAAATTTAAATTAATAAATGAAAATTAACAAGTAAAAATTAAATTAAATCAAAATAAAAATTAAAATTAATTATTAAAAAAAAAACAATTTAATTTAATTTTTAATTATAATTATGGAAAAATTAAAAATAATTTTGGTTGAAAATGAATTTAAAATTATTAAATTTTAAATGATAAAAATTCTGCTGCAGTTTCGTTACTCTTGTAAAACCAAAATCTTTTGGCTGCTAAACAAAAGACTTAAGCCACAAACTTTGTTTAATCTAAAACAAAATACGACGACAAGTTTCTTTGCGATACAAAACTAACATATATAAAAACTGTTGAAATGTAGCTCAACTTCATAAAATTTTCTTTTCGTTTTTCTGTTAACACAACAACAAAAGAAAAAACGCCTTCATAGCTACGCCCTTTTCTTGGCGGTGGGTTTTCTTTCAATTATTAAAATTGCTTTGGACCAAAACCAAATTTTAGGGTGGGTCTCTTTGGACACTTGCCAACAACCGACGACGATGGCTAAAAGATTTCCAACCAAGTATTTATGTTGCTAAGCCTTAGCTTTGTCTAGGTTTTGATCTTATTTTCTCTGCCATAACCAACAATTCAAGTAGAGTTCTTGTTAATTAAAGAAAAAAAAACGAAAAACTAGAACGACATCTTAAACTAGCAGAGAAACAAAAGAAACACTACAATGGTATGGCACGTATGTAAACATAATAAAAAATAAATTTCAACAAGCTGATATAAAGGTGCGGTTGTTATTGATTTTAGATTATAATCGTTTAACAAAAGCCAAAAGATTACGTTTTGACAAAAAAAAAAAGGAAATGCAAGTTCAACAATTATAACCAAGGGAATATAAAAGACAGAGCTTAAGAAATTGTAGAGAAATATATATGGTAAAGACAACTTAAGCAGACAATTTACCAGTTGATACATATATACATGTGCTTTGTTATTACCATACACCTTACAAACAAAAGACTTAAGACACAAACTTTGTAAGAAATAACTTTTTGGTTACCTCGCTTAGGATGAAAATTAAATATGGAAAGAAAAATAATTTGAAGACAACTTAGCAGATAATTTAACAATAACTACATGTGCAAAGTTTGGCTAGAATAAATATTGGTAATAACCTTTAATAATAAATTCAATTCCTTACAACAAAAGACTTAAGACACAAACTTTGTAAGAAATAACTTTTTGGTTATCTCGCTGAGGATGAAAATTAAATATAGTAAAGAAAAATAATTTGAAGACAACTTAGCAGATAATTTAACAATAACTACATGTGCAAAGTTTGGCTAGAATACATATTGGTTATAACCTAACACCTTAAATAATAAATGCAATGCCTTATAACAAAAGACTTAAGACACAAACTTTGTAAGAAATAATTTAAGGTTAAATGTAATAAACTTAGCAGACAATTTCACAATATCTACATGTGCAAAATTTGGTTATTACCTTACACCTTAAGAAATAAATTCAATTCCTTATAACAAAAGACTTAAGACACAAACTTTGTAAGAAATAACTTTTTGTATTATCTGCTTTGATTTAAGTTAAACAAATTTCTGTTGTTTTTTGTATTTCTTATTTTAGTTTTTTAAAGACGTTTCTTGAATTTTACACACCTTGTGTGTTCTTTATCAGTGTTTTACATTAATTCTTTATATCTAGACTATTAACAGTTGACGCTGCATTGTGGGAGTCATTGCTACTCTTCAGTTACTTTTCTACCTCTTCCCTCTCCATTCCAGGCTAGTTAATGATACTTGTTAACAATTTATTCAATCTTATGCTGGCTCTGGCCAACTGCTATCAATAATACTTATTAGCGATAATTTGTTTTAATGTTATGACACAAACCATTGCACATTTATGGCGTTGTGCTATTTTCTGTGCCATTCTCGGCCGTAGGCTATGGAGAGTCTCTAGACTGTACTGTATACAGAGAGTGAATGCTATGTGAATGCTTGTGCTGCTTATGTATTAGCTATATATGTATGTTGTATAAAAATAGACAAATACCTTAACACATTAATTAAAGTAGTCTTCACATATTAATGTTGGCCTTAAAGTAAAGATAACTCAACAGCCAATGTCGATTGCTGCGCTAGGCTGCACATTGTCTTGTGACCACTTGAGTGCCACAAGTGACGGCATTCCCTGGGCTGTTAAAGCTACAGAGAACCACGCCGATGTCTCCAATAGCAAAGGGCATAGGTGTGTGTGTGTGTGTGTATAGCAAAGTAAGAAAATAAGCGTGCCTAATGATAGACTTTATTATGATTTCCTAAATAAGTTAAAGGCCTTTGCTCAAATCTCTACGGTGATGATGTGTAAATAAAGTTACAATATAAAGACAAGAGAGTAATTTTACAAGAGAAATATTGTATACAGAACTGTTGCAGTTAACGATGTATATATATTCAACAAACAAAGAATAATTTCATTTTAATTAGCTACACCTCGAAAGTCATCATATTAAAAAGACGTATATCTCTATAACATGTGATTTATGGCCTACACACAAAGAGAACCCTCATCATTAGAACTATGTTAAGAAAAATTTGATTTTAATTACAATTTCTACATTTGTACTATATATAGAGAGAGAGCAACCCCTCTCCCTCCCGCCTCCCTACTAAGCCCCCGTAGAGCGGAAAAACAAGTTTATAATTAAGTTGCTATGTTTGTGTTGTATTCTATAGATTTTCCAGCTTCTCATTTGGATTTATCTCAAACGGATGGCGGCGGCAGCTTTATACATTAGTTAGCTATCACCATATAATCTTTACATTCTTGGGGTTTCAGCACCTCTGTAATATTTGGCGTCATTATTAATTGCAATGCTTTTGTTGAGGCCTACATGTTGTGGTATGCCGCCTATTCCACATGTATTCTTAGTCTCATTATTATTAGTATAACTTCAGCTTGATTTACTTGCAGTCATACAGCCGCTTTTGTCTCAATTCCTTTTGTGTTCATTACTTTGGATTGAACATAGCTTGGCAGTGTTTGTCAGCTATTTTACTATTAGAATGCAGCTCGTAAGTGTCTTCGTAAGTGAGTTGGCAGTGTGTGTTGTTATTCTATGTGTTTCTATGTGATTTATTATATTGAGAGTTTGATATAATATTTTAAAAATACTAACTGTTGTCAGTTCCTTGCTGTTTTGTGTTTAAAAGAAGCCGCAGCGGCAGCCCAAAACGCTGACAACAGGTGTTAGTAGTGTTTTAATTGCCAATTACAATTAGAAAGAATAATTAATATTTACAGGTTTTTCAGCTAATATTTCACTTCAGTGGCAAAGGCATTCAAGGGTATAGAGAAAAATACATAAATTAGAACTCTTACTTACAACAAAAGAATGTAACAATAAGGCCACGATGGCTGAATGAAAAATTTTGTATAGACAATTGCATTCTAGGGCTCAAAACATAATTTTGAATTTTTATTACAATACAAAACAAAAGACTTAAGAAACAAACTTTTTTAAATTTATATTAAAATACAAAACAAAAGACTTAAGAAACGAACTTTTTGGAATTTGGTTAAAAATCTTATATAGACAACTGCATTCTTAAGTTCACAACATAATTTCGAATTTTCATTTCAATACAAAACAAAAGACTTAAGAAACGAACATTTTTTTTTTGCATTTTCATTTCAATACAAAACAAAAGACTTAAGAAACGAACCTTTTTGAATTTGGTTAAAAATCTTATATATACAACTGCATTCTTAAGCTCAAAACATAATTTCGAATTTTCAATTCAATACAAAACAAAAGACTTAAGAAACAAACTTTTTTGAATTTATACTAAAATATAAAACAAAAGACTTAAGTAACGAACTTTTTTGAATTTTCTAGTAAGAAACATACTACGATGGCTGGGTCATGTTGCCAGGATGGATGTTATGCTCCAGCGAGAAAGGTTTTTAAAGGCGAACCTGAAGGACGGCGCAGAGCAGGGAGACCCAAACTCCGTTGGAAGGACCAAGTGGTAGGCGACGTGCCACCATCTGGTAGGACTAACTGGAGAACACACGCACAAGACCGAAGCGTGTGAAATTCTTTAGTACTTCAGGCCTCAAACTTATGAACCACGTTCGTAAGTTGTAATGGGCCACTTAAGTAAGTAAGTAAGTAAGAAACATACATTTAGATCTCTTTGAACTACATACCATTCGATTACTAAGCAATTAGTGAATTAAGAAAAAACACCTCTTTTTGGTATACAAAACAAAAGACTTAAGAAACGAACATGTTGAATTTTTGTACCCACACCCAATGGTTACGAGGGTATATATATCTTCTAATACGACCCAAAAGTGTAACACATAAAAGGAGTCACTTTAGACGCTATGTTTCTTTGAACCAAATTCGATTTATGACTTTTTAAGTCGTTTGAGCCATGTCCGTCTGTCCGTCTGTCAGTCCGGTACGCACGATAACTTTCGAAATACGCATCCAGTTTGTTTGAAACTTTGCATAGGTTAATATTTCCCCAAAACTACTTACGGTATTGGAAATGGGCAACGTGGCCACGCCCCCTTCTGGTAAAGTTTTAGAGAAAAAACTGAAAGTCTAACCAGGCCCCTTCTGGTACCACCCATACAAAAGTAGCACTACGCCCACTTTAGATATTGAGTAGTAACAACAATCCATCTATCGCGATCGTGCCCAAATTCTATACTTTGTTAAGCTATAATAGGATTAAGGTTTTGGGAACAAATTGGAAGTCTAGCCACACCTCCTCTTCCCATACAAATATACCATTCCGCCCACTATAGAGATGGAGAAAAAATATTAATACACCCAACGCGATCTTGCCCTTATTCAGTATTTTGTAAAGCTATAACAGGATAACGTTTTGGGCAAAATATTAGTAGTCTAGTCACGCCCCTTCTGGTAACTCCCATACAAATGTAGCACTCCGCCCACTTTGGAAATCGAGTAATAATATCAATACACCCAACACGATCTAGCCGAAATTCAGTACTTTGTTAAGCTATAACATGATAAAGTTTTGGGGAAAAAATTAAAAGTCTAGCCACACCCCTTCTAGTAACTTCAATTCAAATGTACCATTCCACCCACTTTAGAAATCAAGTAATAATATCAATACACCCAACGAGATAGTGCCCATATTCTGTATTTAGTTAAGCATAGTTTATGTTTTTACAGAGTGTGAGGGTATATGTAAGTCGGTTTACCCGACTGAAACATTCTCACCTGCTTTCTAAAGAAAAGAAAAACAGAAGAATTAGGCGGTGAACTTTTAAAATTTTCATTAGATTCAAAAACAATAACTTTTTTCAATATCAATTCGTTCATAACAAAAGACTTAAGAAATGAACTTTTTTAAATTACACAGTACAACATATGATTTCAGGACTCAATTCTGAGAATTGCACGTGAAAGTAAACCCAAAAATGAGAACTTCTGCATCATTCGTTTTGTCAAGTTGGCTGCATTAACAATTTAATCGTCATACGAACTCTTCAAGTTGGATTTTTAGCACTTTTTCTATTTTTACACACGGTTATATCTCGCTATACGGTACGGAATATCTCTTTTGTGTCTGAAGCAAAGTTGTGGACAGACAAATTTCTCTCAAGCTGGCTCCTCATAACATCACTGTTGTTGTTGTTGTTATTATATTATCGTTTCTTTCCTCTTTTTCAACGTTATTTAATTTAATTATTTTTTGCCCGAAAAAAAATTCAAATCTTATTAATGTTTTGGCGAAAATCAAAAGAGAAAAAAAATAGCAACGAAATGAATGAAGTATATGAAGTGGTATGGCTATCAACTTAAGCTATCATCGTGAACCGTGTAATTAATCATTTTATGGCAACGCTGTGATAGAAAGCAATACTCGCGAGCTGATAATGATGTGTTAATTATATATACAAGTATATATTGTTTTTTTATTGATATTAAACAAACATCACAAATATTGTTAAACGATTTGCTATAGTTGTTAAACAGCTGTCAGTCTTAATGTTAAAAGACAGCGGCATAAGAGCGAACAAAAGGGGAGAGTTAAGTAAACAGAAATTAAATAACAAAAAAATCAAATAAATAAACAACAAAAAAGTTATAAAATTAATAGAAAATGTTAATGCAATTTAAACCAAATAAAATTAAAGTTTATAAAGTGCTAATAATTTAAAGTGGGGGACAATATCTGCCAAAGTGTTTTAGTTAAAAACTTTAATATTATTGCCCATAAAGAAAATTTAGAGAAAAAAAAATTAGAAGATCAGAAATTTTAGTTATTAAAAAGTATGAAAGAAAAAATATTTAGAATAAAATAAAGACGAAAGAAATTATATGGGGTATAACGAAAGCAGTTGAGAAAAAAGTGACATTCGTTATAGACTGGTGGAATTTACTACAAAAATATCTAAGGAATGAAAAAATAAAAAAATTATTGAAATCAATTAAAGCAGTTAAATTTAAGTTTTTTTAAACAGAAAACGTTTTTTTAAAAATTGCAATATGAAAGCAAAATTCTGAATAAGATGTGTTTTAAAATTTAAAATTGTTAAAAGATTTTTGTTGAAAACATTTAGAAAATTTTGTTGAAAATGAGAAAAAAATATTTTAAATACAATGAGAGGTGACGAACTTGAAACGCTGTTGGGTAAAGTCTGAAACCAATTTTGTGTGATTTTTCTTCAAGTATACATAAGGAAGAAAAAAGTCGATAAAAATTAGAAAAAATATTAATACAAAAAAAAAACATTTGTTATAATTTTTGAAATTTTTTTAATTAAATTATTTTATATAAAAATATATATACTTTTTTCATATAAAAGCAAACAAAAAAACTAACTTGTTGTTCATTTTGAATGTAAAAAAATAACATAAAAATCAAGTATATATTCTTCAATTATATATAAGGAAGAAAAAAATCGATAAAAATTCAAAATAAATAATAATATAAAAATAAATTTTTTTATAATTTTTGAACGTTTTTTTTTTGTTGTCTCTATTTTAAATAAATTATTTTTTATAAAAATAAATTTTTTTATTTATAGTAAAACAAGATAAATTTAAATATTTTTTATTTGAAATTTAGACAAAAAAGAAAACAAAATATATTTTTGTTCAAATATTATTTGTAACAAATAGCAATAAGTAAGAAAAACGTAGTTATTTATTTTTACTTAAAAATTTTATTTACACAAAAATAAAATAGATAAAAAGCAAAAAGTAAGTATATTTTTTTATATGGTATATTATTATTTTCTTTTAAAAGGAAAGGTACAAATTAAAAATAAATATTTTTTTGTTAAAAAAACTATATGTATGGTCCTCGCAAATAAAAAAAAATTTAGAAAAAAAATAATTTTTTATTGTTAAAAAAAATATTTCTTATACATCCCTCGTATGAAAAAAGTTCGGTGAATTAATTTTGTTTAATAAAATAATTTTTTTGTTTATATAAAAATATAAAAAATGTTTTTTTTTTTTGTAGAAATGAAGTCAAAACTATAAACAAAAATAATATTTTTCGTTCAAGCAACATTCGATACTTTCCCAGAAAATTAGGTGTATTATCATAGAAACCACCATCTGCTGTATAGCAACTCATTGGCTTTATTTCAGAACAATCAATTCTACGGTATAGAAGTCTATACCAAACACACAGACTATTAGATAGTGCTTTCCTTCCCATACACCCCTCGTTCATCAGGTGTATTCTCATAAAAATTATTACCATAATTACACAAACTCATGTCCAACTTTTGAAAACAGTCGAACGTATCATCTAAAAGTCTATACCGAACACACAGACTTATAGATAGTAGATTTCTCCCTATACACCTCTCGGACATTACAGTATATTCTCATGAAAACCACCACCTTTATTATAGTAACTCATGGCCAACTTTTTAAAGCAATCAAATATATTGTCTAGAATTCTATACAAAACACAGTCTAACTGAAAAAAAAACACACAGTCTTATAGAAAGTTCTTTTCTTTAGTTCCTTTCCTCGTACATTACTGCGTATTATCATAAAAACCGTCATCTTCATTACAGTATAATATAGCAATATCGTCTAAAAGTTTATACTAAACACATATACTTATAGATAGTGGTTGCCTACCCATACACCCCTCGTTTATCATGTGTATTATCATGAAAACCATCACCATTATTGCAGTAACTCATGACCAACTTTTTAAAATAAATTATTATATGGTCTACGACTCCATAACAAACACACAAACTTATATGTAGTGGTTTCCTTCCTAACACCCCTCGTTCTTCATGCGTATTACCATGAAAACCATCACCATTATTAAAGTAAATCAATCGAACATATAATCTAAAATTCTATACTAACACACAGCCTTATAGACATTAGTTAACTTCCCATACACCCCTCATTCATTACGTGTATTATTATGGAAACCATCACCATTATTACATTAACTCATGGCCAACTTTTTAAAACAATCGAACATATCGTCAAAAAGTCTATATCAAACACACATTAGTTACCTTCACATAAACCCCTCGTCCATCATGTGTGTTATCATATTACCATTATCATTATTACAGTAAATCATAGCCAATTTTTGAAAAACAATCGAACGTATTATCTAGAAGTCTGTACCAAACACAAGACTTATATAAAGCTTTCCATACACCCCTCGTTCATAAAGTATACTATTATAAAACCATCACCATCATTACAGTAACTCATGGCAAAGTTTTTAAAACAATCGAACATATGGTCTAAAAGTCTATACCAAACACACAGCCTTATAGATATTAGTTACCTTCCCATACATCCCTCGTTCATCTAATGTATTAACATAAAAACCATCACCACTATTACAGAAACTCATGACCAACTTTTTAAAACAATGAAACATATCGTCTAAAAGTCTATACCAAACACACAGACTTCTAGATAGTAGTTGAATGCCTATACACTCCTCGTAAATCAAGTGTATTAACACGAAAACCATCAACATCATTACAGTAACTCATGACCAACGTTTTAAAATAAACGGATATATGGTCTACGAATCTATAACAAACACACAGACTAAAAAATTGAGAGGATAAGTTTTACTTATAAAAAATTATTTCTATTAAAAAATATATAAAAAACATAAATTTTTTTATATATTAAAAACCATAAAAATCTTATATTTTTGATATAAAAAAAGCCTTAAAACTGTTATATTTTCATAGAGCATTTTATTATTTTCATTGAAAAAAAAATTAAATTAAACTTAAAAAAAAAAATACAATATCAGTATATTACATAACTCATTGTTAATATTTCATGACATTAGCACCGCAAAAAATATACTTTGCCAACACTTTATGCCCCAATGTCTAAACAAAATTAAGCTAACAATATGTTATAGCTCTTAAAAGTATCCTTAAATCATAAGAAATATTATAGGCCATAAAGAGTCTCACCGAGTCGAGATGTGTTTGTTTTCCTCATTCATTTTGCTATAAAACTGGGAAACATCTTGATTGAGTTACCCTTTCCGCCCGCCCCTTGCTGTTCTTTTCTCTCGCCGTATGCGGAAAAAGCGCCGTTTTAACAACAACCACACCTTTCCTTTCTTTCTTCTAATCGATTATTTTAAGATTTATTTCACTAGCAAAACAGTTAAAGAAAAGCATTTTATTTTTTCTATTCGATGTATATGAAAAGAAACCAGTAAGGCATCCTCTATAACTGGCCTCCTGCTGATTTCTAATGTGCAAGTCCAAGCAGACAATGCCCGTGTTTCCCCGGCCCCCTCCACTTTAAGCCATGTGCAACATATCACATTGCAAATCAGCAAAAATGCTTTCGAATTTACGTTATGTGCGGTGTTTTTTTTCTAAGCTTAGATTCTATTGGAGTTTTGTAGCTTTTGAATTGATGCTGTTGTTGTTGTCGATGATGTTGCCTCCACATATCCTCTTTTGCTTTTGCAAATGCCCCAATTGCTCCTTGATGGGACAACAGCGCTCGAGATAAATGAGCAGCAAATATCAACGCAGTTTATTGGCTACAGCTATGGTGTATGAGGCTCTTGAAAGATTTCAAGCTGTTTTTGAATGTGCTCAAGTATCTCAGCACATCTGAGGTGGCGACCAACAATAACAACAACAGAAACAAAAAAAAATAACAGAAAAGAGAAAGCCTTTAGAAGCGCTTGTCTATAAGTCACTTACCGCTGCTAGTTTATGTTTATGTTCTACACAACCTTGAGCAATGGTCATGACCATCGTCATCATCATCATGATCATCGAGATGTGATCAGTTAAAAAGAGAGCCGGCATCATAAGAACTAGAATTTGCATTAGCTTTATAATGATTCGAAAGAAAAAAACAGCAGTCGCCAACTTCATGATCATTATACAAAGGCGTCTTAAGAATCTTTGTCATCTTTACAAATGATTACCTGTTGCAACATCATTATCATCATCATTACTTTGATTTTGTTATCTTTGGCTGCATTTTTTTCTCTGGTTTTTGCAGTCTTGTATCTGGACTTTGGTTATGCCATCAATTTCCGGTTTTTATAGCTTCTATGGGTATTTTGTTTCATTCTTAGGCATCTTTGGTGTTACTTTATGTTACTTTGAATTTAAATAATATTTTACAATTTTTGTGGGTGTTGCCTGGGGAGGGGCAGTATTCTTCTTCTTGGTCATAGAGTTATTGTGAAGTGTTGTTACTTAGTTGCCTAACCCTGTAGTAAGGTAGCCAGGTGGTTGGTAAGGTGGCAAAAATAAAAAACTTGTATGAAAAAGTTTCACAAATTTTCAACAAAAATAAAGGATTATAAATTATTTTGCAATTTATTTGTTACCCAAATATTTCAATGTTTTTGCTGTTTTTTTTCTAATTTTTTAGTGATTTAAAAATTGTTAAAGAAGGTGCATTCAATGTTTTACCTTTACTAAAATGTCACCTCTTTTTTAAAACTGCTATTTTGTAATTTTTGGACCTCATCATGTAAGAGTCTGTGTGTTTGGCATAGACTCCTAGATCACGTGATCGAGTGTGATGTTGTCTTGACAATGAGTTACTGTAATGATAGCGATGGTTTACATGATAATGCAATTAATGTATGAGGGAAGTATGGAAAGGCAACCACTATCTATAAGTCTGTGTGTTTGGCTTATACTCTAAAACTATATGACTGATTCTTATGAAATGCTGGCTACGAGTTACTGTAATGATGGTGATGGTTTTCATGGGATTGTATTTGGTGTACGAGGGGTGTATGGGAAGCTAAGCACTATATGTTAGTCTGTGTGTTAAGCATATACTTCTAGACCATATGTCCGATTGTTATGAATTATTAGCAATAAGTTAACGCAGTATTGGTGATAGTTTTCATGGTAATACATTTAGTGTACGAGGGTAGTATGGGAAGGCAACCACTATCTATAAGTATGTGTGTCTGGCTCTAAAACTATATGACCGATTGTTTTGAAATGTTGGCCATGAGTTACTGTAAGGATGGCGAAGGTTTTCATGATAATGCAATTAATTTATGAAGGGTGTATGGGAAGGCAACCACTATGTATAATCTGTGTGTTTGGCATAGACTCTAAATCTATATTACCGATTATTTTGAAATGTTGACCAAGAGTTACTGTCATGAAGATGATGGTTTTCATGATAATACACATAATGACGAGGGTTGTATGGGAAAGCAACCACTATCTATAAGTCTGTATGTTTGCCATAGACTCTAAAACCATATGTCCGATTTTTCTGAAATATTGGCCAAGAGTTACTGTTATGATGGCGAAGGTTTACATGATAAGGCAATTAATGTATGAGGGGTGTAAGGGAAGGCAACCACTACTATAAGTCTGTATGTTTGGCATAGACTCTAAAACCATATGTCCGATTCTTATGAAATACTGGCAATGAGTTACTGCAAAAAAGGTGATGGTTTTCATGATAACATATTTAGTGTACGAGGGGTATTTCGGAAGGCTATCACTACCTATAAGCCTGTGTGATTGGTATAGATTTCTAGACCATATGTTCGATTGTTCTAATATGTTGGTCATCAGTTACTGTAATGATGGTGATGGTTTTCATGATAATATCTAGTTATGTACGAGGTGAGGTACGAAAGGAAATCGCCACCTATAAGACTGTGTGATTGGTATAGATTTCTAGATCATATGTTCGATTGTTCTGATATGTTGGTCATCAGTTACTGTTATGATCGCGAAGGTTTTCATGATAATGTAATTAATATTTGAGGGGTGTAAGGGAAGGCAACCACTATGTATAAGACTGTGTGTTTGGCATAGACTTTAAAACTATATGTTCGATTCTTATGAAATACTGGCAATGAGTTACTACAAAAAAGGTGATGGTTTTCATGATAATATATTTAGTGTACGATGGGTGTATAGGAAGTTAAACACTATCTGTTAGTCTGTAAATTTATTATACACTCCTAGATCATATTCTTATGAAATGTTGGCCATGTAATGATTGGGATGGTTTTCATGTTAATATACTGTAATGTACGAGAGGTGTATCGCAAGAAAACTACCATCTTAAAGTCTGTGTGTGTGTTATAGAATCCTGGACACCATATGTTAAATTTATTAAGAATTATTGGCCATGAGTTACTGTAATGATTGTGATGGTTTTCATGAAAATATTCTTAATGTACGAGGGGAAAATCGGAACAAGGCCACTATCTATAAATCTGTGTGTTCGGCATAGACTCCTAATTCATATGTCTGATTGTTTTTTAATGTAGGCAATGAGTAACTATACTATTGGTGGTTGTTTTTATGGAAATACACTTTATGTACGAGGGGTGGATTCAAGGTTTTGTTAAACAATTTTTTTTATATTTTTTTATAATTTGTTTCATATTTTGTTTATATAAATAATAAAATGCTATAAACCACAAAAAAATTAAAATTATGGTTTTTTACAATTTAGACTTATTGTATAATTTTTTTTTTGTGAAAAATTATATTTTTTTGACATTGTTTTTCCTTTATATTTTTTTGAAAAAAAGTATAATATTATATATATCTTTTTATAATAATACATTTTTTTCTATGGTTTTTTTATAAAAAATATTTTTTTTTTATATTATACTATTTTTTTTAATTTTTTATAGAAAAAAATATTATGTAAAACCAATTTTTTTATATACAAAAAAAAATCTACTAAAAATCGAAATCTAATTAAACTATTTTAAAATAAATACAATATGATTTATTAATCTTTTGTTTTATATAAAAAATATGTTTTTTTATTTTGACTAATTTTTTTTTCACATGCATTCTATGGGAATGTATATGGAACAGTCTTAATGGCTAAGATTTTTGTTGGAACACTTGCATCTCCTACCAAAAATTATCCTTAAAGACGTAAGCTACAAATTTGCTCCATATTTATTAGAAGAAAAGTATAAACTAAGTCATTTATATTTACGAACTTGTTACATTAGGGCGCTGACGAGACATTGTGGTTAATGTCGAAATGACGTCATACGCCTAACCTGCTGTCAATAATACATTTCACAAACTCTTGATTAAAAACCTATTGGCAATACTAAATAATTGCCAATAGAACTGATCTCAAACCGAACTATGACAATATCATTATTTTTGCATCTAAAAATAAACAGTCTTTTACTTTTCAAACTTGTTACATATTTTTCTGAAAACTATATATAAACATGACATTCTCCCCAACATTTTTTTTATATTTTTTTCTGCTATAAAATATCACACATTTACATAGAATAATAAATAATTTTCACATGGATTTTTTTTCTTTCTATAAAATAAAGGCTATAATTTTTAATTAAAAAACAAATTGTTGACACCACCACCATCAGGGCCTATCAAAAATGACAACACGACAAAAACAAGACTATCAAATTGCAACGGACATCATAGCCACAACAACATCACTCAATCATAGCAACAGCTCTACAAAGGTTTAGTTAGGGCGGCAGCATTTCAACGCTGCCATTTAAGATGTCAGTCATTTACTCAGCTGGTTATATTTATAGATATAGTATTTAAGCATTCACACACACACACATACACATGTTAACATAGCATCAACATACATTCAGACCATTGTCATACTTTAACATAGGGCGTCCCAGCCCAACCAGCATTTGTATTTAGCTGCTGGGTCTTGGTCATCATTATTCTAAGACACCTGTTGTTTTACTTAAGTATCAGCTAGAAAATGTTTCATTTTCTTTGCAACAACAGAAACAACAAGGGTTTCCCTAAGTGCTAAAAGGGCTTTAATTTAAGTCTCTATGAGATAACTTTACAGTAGTCAGTTTTTTTTTTGTTTTGAAGTCCTGCTGGTCACAATCATTATATATTCTAGACAGGTTATGAATATCATTAAATTGTTCGATTTTATGGCACAGAAGAATTCTAATTAAGTAAATGTCTAAAAAAATAGGGAACATGACTTTATATTAAAAAAGGCGCAATTCTATAAGGGCCATCATGGTGTAAATTAAATAAGAACATTATTTCCATAGCAGGATAGCGACAATACAGCTTAAGTCGCTATAGATAAAATTTTAAAAAAAAATTTTTACAAATTTAAATACGATGGTAGCAGCAGGAGCAGATCTGATGTAGATAAGCGACATTTTTGGGAAGAGTTTATTGGATATCAATTTTTTTATCACACAACTTCTTAGTTTTTTATGTTGAGTAAAATTTTTAAAGGATTGCGAGATTAAAATATTAGATATTTCCTTTTTTTAAATAATTGTTGTAACAATCTTAAGCAGAATTTTTCACAAACCTTAGTGTATTATGGTAGAAGTGATTATATAGAAGTGAGAACAATTTGGTGAAATTTACCTAAAAAGAGAAAAGAAATAATAGAAATTAGTATAATTTGAAAAATTGTTAAATGAAATCAAAAAAAATAATAACAATGTTTTAATGATTTTGGGAAAATTTACAAATATAAAAATAAAAAAATTTAAAAATATAAAAACATAAAAATATAAAAATATTAAAATATAAAAATATAAAAATATAAAAATATAAAAATATAAAAATATAAAAATACAAAAATATAAAAATATAAAAATATAAAAATATAAAAATATAAAAATATAAAAATATAAAAATATAAAAATATAAAAATATAAAAATATAAAAATATAAAAATATAAAAATATAAAAATATAAAAATATAAAAATATAAAAATATAAAAATATAAAAATATAAAAATATAAAAATATAAAAATATAAAAATATAAAAATATAAAAATATAAAAATATAAAAATATAAAAATATAAAAATATAAAAATATAAAAATATAAAAATATAAAAATATAAAAATATAAAAATATAAAAATATAAAAATATAAAAATATAAAAATATAAAAAATTAAAAATATAAAAATATAAAAATATAAAAATATAAAAATATAAAAATATAAAAATATAAAAATATAAAAATATAAAAATATAAAAATATAAAAATATAAAAATATAAAAATATAAAAATATAAAAATATAAAAATATAAAAATATAAAAATATAAAAATATAAAAATATAAAAATATAAAAATATAAAAATATAAAAATATAAAAATATAAAAATATAAAAATATAAAAATATAAAAATATAAAAATATAAAAATATAAAAATATAAAAATATAAAAATATAAAAATATAAAAATATAAAAATATAAAAATATAAAAATATAAAAAATATAAAAATATAAAAATATAAAAAATAAAAATATAAAAATATAAAAATAAAAAAATAATAAAAAATATACTTCCAGATTTTTTCTCCAAAACTTTATCCTGAACTTTACTAAATACAGAATTTGGGAACGATCGCGTTAGTTCTATTAATAATATTAATCGATTTCTAAAGTGGGCGGTACCAGATGAGTATGGGGCGTACCAGAAGTGGCGTGGCTAAACTTCCAGTTTAATTCTCAAAAACTGTATCCTGCTACAGATTTACTAAAATATAGAATTTGGGTACGATCGCCTTGGATTTATTGATATTACTCTCCATATCTAAAGGGGGCGGAAAAGTACATTTGTATGGGAGGTACTAGAAGGGGCGTGGCTAGACTTCCAATATTTTTTCCAAAACTTTATACTGTTATAACTTAACAAAATTCATAATTTGTGCACGATCGTGTTGAGTGTATTGATAATATAACTCCATATCGAAAATAGGCGGAGTTGTACATTTGTATGGGAGGTACCAGAGGGGGCGTGGCTAGACCTTAAATTTTTTTTCCAAAACTTTATCCTGTTATAGCATTACTAAATATAGAATTTGGGAATGATTGAGTTCGATGTATTGATATTAATACTCGATTTCTAAAGTGGGCGAAATTGTTCATTTGTATGGAAGGTACTAGAAGGGGCGTGGCCATGTAGCACATTTTCAATACCGTAAGTAGTTTTGGGGAAATATTAACTCGTGCAAAATTTCAAAACATTTGGTTGCGTCTTTCGGAAGTTATCGTGCGAACCAGCCGGACAGCAGACAGACAGACGGACATGGCTCAAACGACTTAAAAAGTCATGAATCGAATTTGGTTCAAAGGAACCTAGGGTCTAAGGGTGATGGTATAAAAATATTAAAAATATTAAAAATATTAAAAATATTAAAAATATTAAAAATATTAAAAATATTAAAAATATTAAAAATATTAAAAATATTAAAAATATTAATATAAATTATTATAAATATATTAAAAATATTACAAATATTAAAAATATTACAAATATTACAAATATTACAAATATTACATATATTACAAATATTACAAATATTACAAATATTAAAAATATTAAAAAATGTTAAAAATATTTAAAATATAAAAATATTAAAAATGTTAAAAATATTAAAAATATTAAAAAAATTTAAAAATATTAAAAATATTAATAATAATAAAAATATTAAAAATATTAAAAAATATTAAAAATAATAAAAATATTAAAAATATTAAAAATATAAAAATATTAAATATATTAAAAATATTTAAAATATTTAAAATATTTACAATATTTAAAATATTAAAAATATTAAAAATATTAAAAATATTAAAAATATTTAAAATATTTAAAATATTAAAAATATTAAAATATTTAAAATTTAAATATTTTAAATATTTTTAATATATTTAATATTTTTAATATTTTTAATATTTTATATTATATTTAAAATATTTAAAATATTTAAAATATTTAAAATATTTAAAATATTTAAAATATTAAAAATATTCAAAATATTTAAATTATTTATTAGCAATAATAGAAAATAGATCTCAAACCGATCAATGAAAAACAAATTCCTATTTCTGAACAGATCCACAATAATAAATAAGAGAAAAACATACACGGGAGGTACATTAGGTTTGGCATTTTTGTGCCAAAAACAATTCTATGCAATGACAAAGCATAGACAAGAGATTGTGTGGATTATGTTGAAGCGTGGTCTTCATTGATACCATTTTCGCACCGGTGTGTTTGGGCTTCTCGATGGTTTCTTGAAGCTTTTAACACAAGGTCGTGATAATGTGTGGAGAAGGCACAGCAAAGGGTGCTGATGATGACAGTTTGGCAACTATCAGGTGTCATTTCACACAGCTCTTGTAAAACAAAATCTATTAGTAATAATAGAATAGATCTTGAACCGAACGATGAAAACACATTCATTATTTACATATATAGATCACCAATAAAATCAAGAGCATATTACAAATATTAAACATATTACAAATATTACAAATAATCAAGGTATTCAAAATATTACAAATATTTAAAGTATTTAAAATATTAAAAATATGAATATGTTTTTCTTTGTTCGGTTTGAGATCTGCTTTCTATTATCGCTAATAGAATTTGTTTTACAAGTGTCAACATAATACACACAATTCTATGCAATTTTGTCCGATGGACAAAGCATAGACAAGAGCTTGTGTGTATTATGTTGACGTGTGGTCTTCGTTGATACCATTTTCGCACCGGTGTGTGTGAGCTTCACATTGATTGCTTGAAGCTTCTAACACTTAAGGTTGTAATAATGAGTGGAGAAGTCACAGCAAACGGCACTGAAGATGATGGTTTGGCAACCATCGAAATAGCTATCTGCCCTGCCAGCTGTCAATATAATACATTTCACACAACTCTTGTAAAACAAATTCTATTAGCAATAATAGAAAAGATTTTGAACCAAACAAAAATATTAAAAATATTTAAAATATTATATTAAAAATATTAAAAATTTTAAAAATATAAAAAATATTAAAAATAATTAAATATTAAAAATATTACAAATATTAAAAATATTACAAATATTAAAAATAAGTTTAAAAATATTAAAAATACTAAAGAAATATTTAATATAAACAAGACGCTCTATATGTGTAAAGTTTGTTTCAGTCAAGTATTTTGCCATCTTATTACTATTTGTATTTTATTCTTGTAAAACCCTTATTCCTTATTTTTTGTAAAATGTGAATGTGATTTTGTTACCTTCAAATATTTCGACTTTTTGTAATTTTTTTTTAAATTCTTTTAAAAGAGTATTCTTTACATATTTCTATTTGAGTTTCAGCATTGCATGTTTTCTTTCAATAAATTATGATAGCATGCCTTCACTTCATCCCTCCGTCGTTTTGGCCTTTCTCACATAATAAAGTATGCAATGTATTGGAAGAAAAAAAAACTCCGCTGGCGTTAAAAAATTATTTTAGCTAAGTTTAACACTTTGCCAAGCCATCACAACAAATTAAATGTTTTTCGCTAAAGTTTATAAATTATCTGCTGCAATGCCAGCCGAACAGAATTTCTAGGCCCGCCACAAGTCATTACAAATCTCTATTTGAAGATGTTACTTTTTCCACCAAGTATTTGATTAATTGAATAGTATTTTTTGTCTGCCATTTGCCAGCACATGAATCAAAATTGTCGGCCCAGTACGTATGCAGCCCAGCTCTCTGCTGCCTTTCATATTCATATTGCTGGTCATGTGTTTTTTTTTTGCTATTCGCTATAGCGCAAATGACCAAAGATTCACAAAGAAAGATATGACCAAAGAAACGGTATATGAAAAATTGCTAGCTAATAGAGAAAAAACAGCTAAATAAATGATGGATATTTCGGGGAATTCAAAACAATTTTTCACCAACCGCTTGGTGAGGAAAAACGAAACACAAACAAGCTGTGTAAAAGCAGCAGCTAACAACAAAATATGGGTCATCATAGACATTACGGGAAAAGTGAGGCAAGTACAAACAAAAAATGGCAAGCTTGAGTGCATATTATGGTCAAGTTTGTGTTGTGTGGTAGCTGTAGCAAAGAATCGCATGAAATGTAGGTGAATTTTGTTTAAAAAAAAATATTAACAAATATACTGCAATTATTTACCAAAGCCTCATTTCGTGAAATATCCATTTGCAGAGCGATTATCACTTGTATTGTTGAACATCTCCTTGTATATGGTATAGCAGAACAAGATTTCTGTCTCTCTCTCTCTCTCTTTGCCATTCAACTTTTTTTACAAATTAGGTTAACTAACGGCTTAGGCTGCTGCAAAACCACAATTTAATAATACAATATCTATAAAATACACACCAATGCCATTCTTTAGCATCAATGAACAAATAAATGTAGCACCAACCACATGTCTGCGCCAAAGCCATAGCAAACAGCATCTAAAACGTTTTATGGCACCTCTAGTCCGTCCAGGCTAAACACACAGTGGCCTGACTGACTGTCTGTCTGTCGTTCTTACAGTCTTTTGGGAGCATCTTTATGTGCCAGCCATCTCTATAGAATTTTTTCTTTTTTTTTCTTTTAGTTTTCTTGGCAATTAACATAAAATGATATTTCGAGCAAAACGTAATTCATAGCGTATAAATGGTTTCACATAACATTTGCTATATTAAATTACCGCTGCTTTCATTCATGCCATAAACTGTGCAACTGTAACCCCACTCTATTGCTGCCATTGAGTAAAGTTATTAGCACATAAAAATGTTGACGCCATAATACGGAAATCTCACAGCCGCCCAGAGAGAAGAATAGACGTTGGCTGTTGTTTAATAAAAAAAGGAGCGCCTGGCAAGAAGTGTGAAATTCTAAAGAAATTTTAATGGATCTTAGTATTGGTTAAAAGTGTTGAAAAACTCATAACAGCTAGAGTTAAATGCGATAGCATTACAGCTAAATGTAATAGAAAAACAATACATATTTCAAAAATTAATGTGCTGATAAATAACAATAACATAAATAATAAACTTTCTAAAGCTGAAATTAAGACTTTAACAAAATAATAAAAATTTTAACAGAATTAATAAACTTTCTACAACAAAAAGTTAAGACTATAATAAAGAAATAAAAATTACAAAATGTTAAATAAATCTCAATCATATAGTAATCAACACATGTTGTCGTTAACTAAGCCAATAGCAAACAAAAGACTTAAGACACAAAATACTAAAAATACTAATGATATTAATAAATATTAAAAATATTGAAAATATTAAAAATATTAAAAATATTAAAAATATTAAAAATATTAAAAATATTAAAAATATTAAAAATATTAAAAATATTAAAAATATTAAAAACTAGCTGGCCCGGCAGACTTCGTCCTGCCTTCAAATTATTGTAAAAGATATTGATTGCTGTTGAAATCTAATAGCGATTGGTTTATTACTTTGACCACTGAAATATTTCAATATAAAAGGCGAGGTTTTTCCGGACAAATTCTGTACTTCATATATCTAAAAGATTATTATATGTTATTGTAAGAAGTGAATTGTCGTCCACGATTTGATGAAAACTTACTTATTGATAGGCATACATTCTAAAATCAATTTTTAAGCCGATTGACTGACATATAACTTTCTGCGTTGGTGAACTGGGTGATTGTACCTGAAGGTGCTTGGTCTGAGCCATGATATCACTTTGCACCTTTTTATCTCAAGGAGTACGAATTTCCAAAAATCCCTTTATTTGGCTCAACAACCCTATTAACGGTTTAGTCTGGGTGATAGCAACAGTTTTTCCCATTTTCGCGTTTGTCCCATAAAAGTTCAAAATGCGAAAAACCACTTTGTGAAGCTCTCTAATGATATAGAAAGTGCGCCAATATTAATGTTCCCCATTCTACCTTAAAGTCTGGCAGACGATCTACAGGCCATCCCCAACTTTCACTGCAATTTTCGTCAAAATCGGTTTAACCGTTTTCACAATTAGTGGTGTCATCAAAATGGACATCTTTTTTATATATATACAGTTTTCAATAATTTTAATGTTAAAAAAATGTTTATATATTATGTAATCAATGGTGACTAAATGACTTAAAAAAATTAAGTGTATCATAAGCTAAACACCAGCAACTGGATCCAAACTTACATCCAAAATTTTTTCATGTCAAAAAATGCATTCATTTTAAGTTTGAGTAAAATCGGGCAATCGAAATAATTCAGCTCCGGCAACCTCAAATGCGGGTCCATTTATACAAAAAAAAAATTGATTCCTTATAATTCCACCATAACAGCACCTCCCGGGTCGTTTTATTCAAAAACTTTGTTCTCATGATCACATAGTTATACATACTAAATTTCACTTTAATTGGTCCATTCGATCAAATTTTGATAAAAAAAAAATCCATTTGTACATAAAATTGTTCTGGTGATTAAACACATACATTCTTAATTTCAGTAAAATTGGCCCATCCATTAAAATTTTCGATATAAATACACCCCAGCGACATCTACCGGGTCCATTTGTACATACAATTGTTTCTTTTAATTAAACGAACATACATTCTGAATTTCAGTTAAATTGGTCCATTCGTTAAAATTTTGATTATAAATCCACCCCAGCGCCACCTACCGGGTCCATTTGTAAATAAAATGTTTTCTCATGATCAAACGAATATCCATTCTAAATTTCAGTTGAATTGGTACATGCATTCAAATTTTCGATATAAATCCACCCTAGCGCCACCTGGAGTGGATTTTTTTCTATACAAACAATCTACGGAAAATTTCGAATCGAATAAAAAAAAAATCAGCCAAATCGCTCCAGCCGTTCTCAAGTGATGGTATGACATACGTGGACCATTTCATTTTTATATATATAGATATTAAAAATATTAAAAATATTTAAAAAAAGAATATAAAAATAAAATATTAAAGCTATTAGATATTAAAAGTATTGAAAATATTAATAATATTAAAATTTTAAAAATATTAAAAATATTTGAATTATTCAAAATATTAAAAAAAAGAATATAAAAATAAAATATTAAAACTATTAGATACAACACAAATATTAAAAGTATTGAAAATATTAATAATATTTAAATAATAAAAAAAATTAATAATATTAAAAATATTAATAATATTAAAAATATTAAAAACATTTAAAATATAAAAAATATTAAAAATATTAAAAACATTTAAAATATTAAAAATATTAAAAGTATTCAAAATATTAAAAATATTAAAACATTAGAAATATTCAAAATATTAAAAAAATTAATATAAAAATAAAATATTAAAACTATTAGATATAACAAAAATATTAAAAGTATTGAAAATATTAATAATATTAAAATATTAAAAATATTAATAACATTAAAAATATTAGAAATAATTTATTCTGTGGATTAGTTTGGCTTGAGGTCATCAGGGAAAACACAAACTCTTTATGATTTCAAAGGTTTTTATTTTATTGTTCCCAATATTTTTTTTATTTATTTTTTATTTTTTAGTAATTACGTTCTTCTTCAGCATGCTTAGTTTAACTAACTAATTAAAATTTGTAAAAAAATATTTAAAATCTGTTTCTTAAAATTTTATTCCAACATATTTTCCTTCGATATTTTCAGCACATTTTTTCTAAAAAAAATATGATACCAAAGTTTTTGCAAATGTAAGATATTTAAATATCTATCTCTATGTAAACCCATCACTTGAGAACGGTTGGAGCGATTTGGCTGTTTTTTTTTATTCGATTCGAAATTTTTCGTAGATTGTTTGTGTTGAAAAAGATCAAATCCAGGTGGCGCTAGGGTGGATTTATATCAAAAATTTGAATGCATGTACCAATTCAACTGAAATTTAGAATGGATATTCATTTGATCATGAGAAAACATTTTATGTACAAATGGACCCGGTAGGTGGCGCTGGGGTCGGTTTACAATCAAAATTTTAACGAATGGGCCAATTCAACTGAAATTCAGAATCTATGTTTGTTCGATCATCACAAAAAATTGTATGTACAAATGGACCCGGTAGATGGCGCTAGGGTGGATTTATATCGAAAATTTGAATGCATGTACCAATTTAACTGAAATGTAGTACTTATGTTTGTGGAACCTTGAGAAAAATTTTTTTGTATAAATTGACCCGGTAGGTGTCGCTAGGGTTGAATTATAATGAAAATTTTAACGAATTAAATAATTTGACTGAAATTTAGAATGTATATTTGTTTTATTATGAGAATTTTTTTTTGTATATATGTGTATTGATTTGGCTGGGGTTGAATTATTTCGAAAATTTATATCGACGTTTTGATGCCATTACTAATTGCGAAAACGGTTGAACCGATTTGTACCGAAATTTCAGTGAAAGTTAAGGATTGGCTGTAGATGGTCACCCAGACCGCAAAAAGGCTTAAAGAAGAATGTCTAACTTTTATAATATCGCACTTCCTACTGAATTAGAGAGCTTCACAAAGTGGTTTTTCGCATTTCGCACTTTTAGGGGACAACACGAAAATGGGAAAAACTGTTGATCCAAATGAAGGAAGTTTTGGAAATTCCTACTCCTTGGGATAAAAAGGGCCGATGTGCTATCATGGCTCAGATCAAGTACCTAAAGGTACATTCACCCAGTACACTAACGCAGATAGTTATATGTCAGTCAATCGGCTTTAAAATTTGATTTTAGAATATATACCTATCAATAAGTAAGTTTTCATCAAATCATTGATCCATTTTGGCGATTCTTCCAATAGCATTTAAAAAAATCTTTTAGATATATGGAGTACAGAATTTGACGGGGAGGTCTCGCCCTTTAAATTTAAATATTTTTCAGAGGCCAATGTAATAAACAAATCGGAATTAGATTTCAACTACACTCGACATCATTTACAATAATTTAGAGGCACGGCGAAGTCTGCCGGGCCAGCTAGTTAATATTATAAATTAGATTTCAACTACACTCGACATCATTTACAATAATTTAGAGGCACGGCGAAGTCTGCCGGGCCAGCTAGTTAATATTATAAATTAGATTTCAACTACACTCGACATCATTTACAATAATTTAGAGGCACGGCGAAGTCTGCCGGGCCAGCTAGTTAATATTATAAATATAAATGTGAATGTTTGTCTGTTTGTTTGTGGCTCAATCACGCCTAAACGGCTGAACCGATTTCAATGAAATTTGGAAGGCAGTTAATATACTGAATGGAAATTGCCGTAGGCTATATATTTTTTATATTTGACCCTATGGGCGGAGTGGGCGTGGCAAAACATATTTTTAGAGCTAGGGAGATACAATTTGATACACAAATAGTGCTCGGCAAGACGAATATGAATATGGGGACGAAATTTTAATTTTTGACCAGTGGGCTGAGTGGGCGTGGCAAAAGATATACGGGCAACATGAATATGCAGACGGAATTTAATTTTAAGTCAGAGGGCGGAAGGTTTGTGTCAAAACATATTTTTAGAGCTAGGAAGATACAATTTGATACAAGGCAGCACGAATATAAGTATGCGGACGATAATTTAATTTTGGACCAGGGAGATACAATTTGATACACATATAGTGTTCGGCAACATGAATATGAAGATACAGACGGAATTTTAATTTTGTGTCAGTAGGCGGAGGCGGTGTGGCAAACTGTATTTTAGCCCTAGAGAAATAAAATTTGGTACGTAGATAGTACTCGGCTACACGAATATGAAGAAATGGACAACATTTTAATTTTGTTACGAAATTACAATTTTCGGTCAGTGGGCGGATGGGGTGTAAATATCTAAATATTTGTACTTTTTTTTTGATATATTGTTTAACTAATGGTTGAAAAGAATTTAAATAAATAACAGTTTATTTACAAAAAAAACCTTTTCATAATATTTTTTATTTTTGTCTTAAATTTACTACAATATAATGCACTATTGTTAAAAACATTGTTATCCTTTTGATATAGAAAAATTATTAAATTCATTTAAACGTTCAAAAGTTAAACTATTATTTATAAGACAATTTCTTCACAATTCAGCCATAAGTAATATTTTTTATTTTTGTGTAATTTCAAAATATTGAAAAAGTAGATGTAAAACAAATGGCATAAGATAGTAATGATGAATTTAAAATTTGTACAAGTAATGTACTATAGATGGCGTTCGAGTTATAACGAAATTAAAAGTTATTTACGTATGAGTAATAATAATTCTTAGTAAAATCAATTATACGCCTTAGATCACTATATTTCTAAACAATTCAATATCAAAACAAATTTGAATGTAAAATCTCGATGAGCTATTTTATTTGGAATCATTTCGACATTTATTAATTACAGCAAAAGGTCAGTAACATCTAAAACTTCCTTGTAGTGCAATCTAACACCTCCTACTTTATTGTCTGAAGCCGTTACCACCCCTTGTTTTCATAGTTTTGACATTCTAATAAACTCTTAACACGCCGACAAATCGGAAGAGTAAACTCAACATGAAACTGACATTTATTATGAAAACTAAAAAGCGTTAGCTTTGAAAAAATGCATTACACTGCACCTAATGTTTTAGTTTTTTTATACAAAGAACTAGCGTTCTCTAGGTAAATTACCACAATTTTGAGATTAAACAACGCTGCCATTTTATAGCTTAAGGTTAAATAGAAATTAAATGCTGGGGCCGACAACAAACCACGCGGAAATCATGAATTCACTCTAAATGAAATGCGAAATAGCCCATACAACGCATGATCTTCTTCTTTATTTTCCGGCTACAAGTTTGGTATGTTGCTTTGGCAAAGACCGTTGCCGTTGTTGTTGTTGTTCGTGCATGTTTGAGGTAAAAGCCGTCATTAGGTAGAAAACTTCTTCTGCTGCTTTTGTTCTTTAGGAGGAGAGACACAACCTCCTCGAGAAATCATATACATAAAATCTAAGGTTCAGGTTAAGGCGACTCATATGCCAAGTAATAGACGATGGTTCCACAGAAAATCTGTGGGCTCTAGTGACCAGTGTGTGTGTGTGTGTTCTGCCGTACAGTTGCATGTTCTGTGGCAATTATATTTAAAGTTTGTCCAAACTGCCGCTTGCACATGCAGCGGATACTGGTGGCAGAGTGTATCATCTAATGGGGCAATGATGGCTTGATGGCTCTAGAGAAGCAGGAGAAGAAGCAAGAGCCTTCAATTCGTTTCCATAACGCTGCTTTTAAGCTATTAGATAATCGCCAAGGAGAGGTAGAGATGTATGTCGTCTATTTGAACACTATATAGAAATATTAATACGGAAAGGTTGTGTAGAGCGGCAAGGACGCTTTATAGGAAAAGCTGTTTTTTCGTACAGAAAAAAAAATTTCATTTCTAATACTTGGACATAGAAAAAAAATTAAACTCGCAATAGGTAGAAAAGAAATTAATGTGTGATCATTAACAATTTTCCCTAGCGAAAACAATGTTATCATACCCAGAGCGAGTAGGAGGAGTTGCAATGTTGTGAGATTTAGCAAACAAAAAAAAAAAAATTAAATGTTATAATTAACATCTAACAAAGAGGATGAGAGCAGGGAAAATTAAAATTACTTCAGCGACAAGAAAAAAAATTGATGCGAAAATATGGCGGTATCTTAAAGGCGGAAATGGTTTTAATGAAAGTATTGGGAAGAACAATTTAGGAAATAATTAAAAAAAGTCCTGAAAGTTTCTAACACTTATACGTTATAAGTCAATGGAAAATGTTCGTTTCTTAAGTCTTTTGTTTACATATGAATATTTTGCTATTTTGTTTTCAAAAAGTACTTAACAAAATACAAAACTAATAAAAACGTTCATTTCCATCTTGAATTAAAGGCAAAATAAATTAAAATTTAATAAAAAAAAATGTGTAAAAAAATATATAAAAAAAAATATTAAAAAAAATATCAAAAAAAAAATATTAAGAAAAAATTTCCACACAAATTTTTTGTTATTAACTTCTATGGTTAGAAGACCAAAATTCATTAACCAATAGTTGGACTCAGCTTTTGGACATACCGACTGTAATCAAGCGTATGTTAAGAAATATGTTTACACCCAATCAGGTTTGTGCCTTAAGTCTTTTGTTTCATATACAAAAAATAAAATATTTTAGCAATTAAAAATATATAAAAACAAAAACCATAAAAATTTTTAAATATATAAACAGACACATATATATAAGGATACAAAAATACTAAAAGACAAAATTACACATATAAAAGCACATAGCTTTTACTTTTTAACTTAGCATTTATCACTTTTCCAATCATTATAGAAAATTATGTCAATAACTTCAGTTTACTTTATCTAACATATCAGCTCGAAAGTTTATTATTTTATTCTCTACAAGAGAAAGGTCAACAACAATCATTTAAGATCGTTTCGTAAAAGATAAATATCGACTACTGAATTTTAATTACCCCCTGCCTAAACTAAACAACCAGGTTCCCACACATATTGTGAACTAACATAAACTTTTTAAGTATTTGCCATAAAATTTAAAACAAACAACATCAAATTAATTTAAATTTTTATAACAGCAAGCCAAGTAGCTATTAAACAGAATTTTTCTTTTGGAAAGTTGAAACATTAAACATAAAAAAAAAAACACTAATAAAACAAAAAGCAGATCACTCCGACGTCGGCCAACAGCCAATAGTATATTGACTTAAGAAAATAATCAACAGTAGCTAAAGAATAGTATCATGACATGTTTAAGAAAGTTGTTCTTAATACTAAAGCCAACACTGACATACCCAGGCCATTGATTGTCTATAGCTGAATGGTGAAAAAATGTGGCCATAAAAAGAAAAAGTTTTCTCCAGCTAATGTTGTTAAGTTTTTTTTTTTACAATTTTGTACTGCTTCGTTTACGTTTCATCATTATCATTCTCATCATGAGCTAACAAGTGCATTTCTGTTAGTGCTTTGTGTTTCATGACACGGCTTAGCCTTCGCCTCCCTGCTCTGAGTTGTCATTTAGCCAAAATAAACCGTAGGCAGCAGCTTACGAGACATCATTGTCAACATGACCAGGCTGTGATAGAACTCTTCAGCCCATCAAGTGTGTGTGTAAGGGAAAACCGGTCGTTCGCATTGAAAGACGAACAAATTAACCTACATTACAATGACTTAAAGCCCAACTGAATAATGGCATAAACCGCTGTGCGGTTAGCTACCGAAGTCAGGCGTAGTGGAAATTATGGACTCGTAAACTTAAAATGTGCTCATATAATTTTGGCTTAGCTTAAAATGTTTTAAACCGCCAACTTGAAGAGCCATGCATGTCTCTATCTGTCTCTCTCGGTCATGTCATTAACGTTAACGTTTTCAGTTGGATATTTTGTTGTGATTTGGAAAAACTTGTTTCATTAGTACGGAGTTCAAATGTTGCATGTGTTGCTGCGGCCAAAACCAAAACAGTTGTTGCGGTTTTTAATATATGAACAACAACAAACAAAAAATACATCAAGTTAAAGTCATGGTAAAACTTTCATTTCTTGTGACTCTAGGGGAGGGGAAGAGAGGAAATGAAGGCTTTCAGTGATTTATGTACAAGTAAAGCTATGTGTACAGGAAAAGTCATTAAAATTAACAGGTGAAATTTTGAGTACGCTCTCTTTTTAATAAATCGCATTTTTATAAAAATTTTCAATATTTTAAATATATTTAATATTTTTAGAATTTTAAATAGTTTTAGTATTTTTAATATATTTAAAATATTTAGATAGTTTTACTATTTTTAATTTTTTTAATATTTTTTATATTTTTCATATTTTTAATATTTTTAATAATTTCAAAATTTTCAATATTTTCAATATTTTTAATATTTTTACTTTTTTTTAAAGATTTTCAATATTTTTATTACTTTTATTATTTTTAATATTTGTAATATTGTAAATATTTTCAATATTTTGAATATTATGAAAATTTTGAATATTTTGAATATTTTGAATATTTTTAATATATTTAATATGTTTAATATTTTTAATATTTTAAATGTTTTTTATGTTTTTAATATTTTTAATGTTTTTAATATTTTTAATATATTTAATATTTTTAATATTTTTAATATTTTTAATATTTTCAATATTTTTAATATTTTTAATATTTTTAATATTTTTATTTTTCTATTATTTTTAATATTTTCAATATATTTAATAATTTTATTATTTTTAATATTTTTAATATTTTTGATATGTTTAATATTTTTAATAATTTTAATATTTTTAATATTTTTAATATTTTTAATATTGTTAATATTTTTAATATTTTTAATATTTTTAATATTTTTAATATTTTTAATATTTTTAATATTTTTAATATTTTTAATATTTTTAATATTGTTAATATTTTTAATATTTTTAATATTTTTAATATTTTTAATATTTTTAATATTTTTAATATTGTTAATATTTTTAATATTTTTAATATTTTTATTTTTCTATTATTTTTAATATTTTCAATATATTTAATAATTTTAATATTTTTAATATTTTTAATATTTTTAATATTTTTAATATTTGTAATATTTTTGATATGTTTAATATTTTTAATAATTTTAATATTTTTAATATTTTTAATATATTTAATATTTTTAATATTTTTAATATTTTTAATATTTTTAATATTTTTAATATTTTTAATATTGTTAATATTTTTAATATTTTTAATATTTTTAATATTTTTAATATTTTTAATATTTTTAATATTTTTAATATTTTTAATATTTTTAATATTTTTAATATTTTTAATATTTTTAATATTTTTAATATTTTTAATATTTTTAATATTTTTAATATTTTTAATATTTTTAATATTTTTAATATTTTTAATATTTTTAATATTTTTAATATTATTAATATTTTTAATATTTTTAATATTTTTAATATTTTAATATTTTTCATATTATTAATATGTATAACATTTTTAGATAGTTTTACTATTTTTAATATTTTTTAAATTTAATTATATCTGGGGTCTTGGTAGGTATGTAGGCATCTCCTTCTTTAAAGGAGAACACTTAGGTCCTTATGTACCCATTGTGACACCCGTTGGGCACTTGTGCCATCCGTTCAACTTATGCTATCAGCGCTTGTGCTGACTGATTGCGTTGCCAGTTGTCGATTGGGAATCCGGTGTTTCGATCCAATCCGTCCAGTTGATAATTTTACAAAAGTTGTTAATCCTTCCGATGTCCAACGATGCAAGTTCCTCTACACCATTTAAGAAGGGTTTCCCCAGGGTTTCTGGAGTCTTTCTTAATAATAATATTTTAATACTTTGTGAAATCTTTAGAGAATGACAATATATAACTAAAATCTCTTGATACATTTTTATAGATACAGTCTATATGTCATAGTATTGCCTAAATATTTCTTTCAGTCGATTGATTTTAGTTCTCCTATGAATAATTATATGAATTTCGATTTTTTTACCGCACTTAGTTCGAAACCATTTATTAACTATTCTTTTAACAATTAACCCATTTTTATGCTAATTATCATATGTTCTGTTATTTGAACCATATACGATATATCACCTATCTGTGGCCATCATTAACATATCTATGGTAACATCGACTATTTATTTATGACTCTATTGTTAATACATAAATGTTTCCAGTCTAAAGTCTCTGTCGAAGTTTTAAAGGAAAAACAATGAGCGAAGATAAAACACAAAGAATGATAACAAAAAAAAAACCTTTTAGTTAAGTTACAGCTACCGTTTAGAAAAATGCTCCACTTTCTTTGCCAAAAAAAAAGAAGAAAAAAAATATATAGTTTTAAGTGTTTAACGTCTGTCTTTAAACGAAATCGAAGCATTCGCTCGACTTCTGGCTGTTTTTCTGTTTTTGCAAAGCTGCCTTTCGTCTGCCCCTTGGTATTTCGTAACCGTCTTTCTGTTTAGCTTTTCGTCCCGTCTGTTGGTCTGCCTGTCTGTCTTCATGTTTTTGGATTGTTAACAATTTCCGTTGTATTGTTGTGTTGTGTACTTGTTTGTTGTTTGTTATTATTGTTTGCTGTTTCGTATTGGCATTTTTGTTTAAACCATTTACTAAACACGGCGTAAAATTACAATTAGCCAAATACGAAAAACGCTCTAGAGCAATTTTATTTATTGCTTATGGTGTTTGATGTTTTCTCTCTTGTACATTTTCGTCTGAAAATTTGCATGTGAAATTAAATACAATTTTATTGATATGTAAATTGCTTATAACGGTATTCGGTGTGTGTGTTCATGTATGTGTGGAAGAAAAGTGTAACACTTGTGGCTATAGAGATGCGGGTTATTGTGTGACGGTGCTATCATTGCTGTCTGCTGATAGTTGACTTAAGTGTTTTAGCGCTATGGGAACTGTAGTTGGGGCCCACAAGGAAAAAAGGTTAATGGTTTAAATGTCAGCCAATTTATTGATTACACTTTTATAAGGGTCAAAAAAAGTGTATCTAATTTGCAAGGCAAAGCGTGTGGAGACTCTTGGGTGATAGGAACAATTGTTTGCCAGAGTTGTAAATTTTGAGCTAATACGATAGCCGTCAAGTCGAGTTTGGTTCTTAAGTCTTTTGTCTAGACAGTTAGTCAAGCTGTGGTAAACTTATGTTTGGAGTTTGATTATATTTTCAAAAATAATAAATAAAAATAATGAAATAATTTTTTTTAATATTTCTACTGTTATGATATATTTTGTATATTTTTTTTAAATTCTTTTTAAACATCTTTAATATTTTTATTGTTTTTAATACTTCTACTGTTTTTAAATATTTTTCATATATTAATATTTTTAATACTTTTTATATTTGTAATGGTTTTTGAATTTTTAATATTTTTAATATTCTCAATATTTTCAATATTTTTAATATTTGTAATATTTTTTTTTTATATTTTTAATATTTTTAATATTTTTTATATTTTTAATATTTTGAATATTTTGAATATTTTGAATATTTTTAATATTTTTAATATTTTTAATATTTTTAATAATTTTTTCTTTTTGGAATTAGCCTCTTACCGATTGCGTATAAGGTCCTGTCTAGCATACTGTGTGAACGTCTAAAGCCAATTGTGGTAAACCTGATTGGACCTTATCAGTGCGGCTTTAGACCAGGCAAATCCACGACGGATCAGATATTTACACTACGGCAGATTCTGGAGAGAACCCATGGGAAGCAATCGACACTTACCACCTCTTTGTCGATTACAAAGCTGCCTTCGATAGTCCCATCAGGCATCGACTATACGAAGCCATGTCTGAGTTCCGTATTCCTCCGAAGATAATTCGTCTCTGCCGGTGTACCCTTACGAATACCAAATCCTCTGTTTGGATTGGCAAGGATCTATCTGCACCATTCGATACTACAACAGGTCATATACAGGGTAATAGAATGTCATGTATACTGTTCAACATAGAGATGGATAAGGTATTAAGGAAGCCACATGCTACTCGCATATGCCGATGATATCGACATTATCGGTCGAACGATGCGAGATGTAACATCTGTCTACTCATCCGTTGAGAGGTAGAAAGCGAAAATGGGATTGGCAGTAAATAAGGACAAAACGAAGTCCAACTGTACCAGGTACTAATTTTATCGGTCCTGTTGTATGCCTCCGAATCTTGGGTGCTTACACAGGCAGATGCAGCTCATCTGGCGCTGTTTGAGAGAAAAATACTCCGCAAAATATATGGACCCATTTGCGTAAATGGCGATCTTGAGCCGAATTTGTTGTATCATTTCGATACACTTAACGTAAATTAATATATTTTTAATATTTTTAACATTTTTAATAATTTCAATATTTTTAATATTTTTAATGTATTTAATATTTTTAATATTTTTAATATTTTTAATATTTTTAATATTTTTAATATTTTTAATATTTGTAATATTTTTAGTATTTTTAATATTTTTAATATTGTTAGAATGTTTAATAGTTGTTATATTTTTAGTATTTTTAATATATTTAATATTTTTAATATTTTTAATATTTTTAAAATTTTTATATTTTTAATATTTTTAATATTTTTAGGATGTTTAATATTTGTTATATTTTAGTATTTTTAATATTTTTAGTATATTTAATATTTTAAATATTTTTATTTTTTTAATATTTTTAAGATTTTTAATATTTGTAATATTTGTAATATTTTTAGTATTTTTAATATTTTTAATATTGTTAGAATGTTTAATAGTTGTAATATTTTTAGTATTTTTAATATATTTAATAATTTCAATATTTTTAATATTTTTAATATTTTTAATATATTTAATATTTTTAATATTTTTAATATTTTTAATATTTGTAATATTTGTAATATTTTTAGTATTTTTAATATTTTTAATATTTTAAATATTTTTAATATTTTTAGGATGTTTAATATTTGTTATATTGTAGTATTTTTAATATTTTTAGTATATTTAATATTTTTAATATTTTAATATTTTTAAGATTTTTAATATTTTTAGTATTTTTAATATTTTTAATATTGTTAGAATGTTTAATAGTTGTAATATTTTTAGTATTTTTAATATATTTAATATTTTTAATATATTTAATATTTTTAATATTTGCAATATTTGTAATATTTTTAGTATTTTTAATATTTTTAATATTGTTAGAATGTTTAATAGTTGTAATATTTTTAGTATTTTTTAATATATTTAATAATTTCAATATTTTTAATATTTTTAATATTTTTATTTTTTAATATTTTTAAGATTTTTAATATTTTTAATATTTGTAATATTTGTAATATTTTTAGTATTTTTAATATTTTTAATATTGTTAGAATGTTTAATAGTTGTAATATTTTTAGTATTTTAATATATTTAATATTTTTAATATATTTAATATAGCTTTTCGTCCCGTCTGTTGGTCTGCCTGTCTGTCTTCATGTTTTTGGATTGTTAACAATTTCCGTTGTATTGTTGTGTTGTGTACTTGTTTGTTGTTTGTTATTATTGTTTGCTGTTTCGTATTGGCATTTTTGTTTAAACCATTTACTAAACACGGCGTAAAATTACAATTAGCCAAATACGAAAAACGCTCTAGAGCAATTTTATTTATTGCTTATGGTGTTTGATGTTTTCTCTCTTGTACATTTTCGTCTGAAAATTTGCATGTGAAATTAAATACAATTTTATTGATATGTAAATTGCTTATAACGGTATTCGGTGTGTGTGTTCATGTGTGTGTGGAAGAAAAGTGTAACACTTGTGGCTATAGAGATGCGGGTTATTGTGCGACGGTGCTATCATTGCTGTCTGCTGATAGTTGACTTAAGTGTTTTAGCGCTATGAGAACTGTAGTTGGGGCCCACAAGGAAAAAAGGTTAATGGTTTAAATGACAGACAATTTATTGATTACACTTTTATAAGGGTCAAAAAAAGTGTATCTAATTTGCAAGGCAAAGCGTATGGAGACTCTTAGGTGATAGGAACAATTGTTTGCCAGAGTTGTAAACTTTGAGCTAAACGATAGCCATGAAGTTGAGTTTGGTTCTTAAGTCTTTTGTTTGGACACTGAAGCTGCGGTAAACTTATGTTTGCAGTTTGGCTCTTAAGTCTTTTGATTATATTTTCAAAAATAATAAATAAAAATAAAGAAATAATTTTTTTTAATATTTCTACTGTTATGAAATATTTTTAATATTTTTTTTAGATTCTTTTTTAACATCTTTAATATTTTAAATGTTTTTAATACTTCTACTGTTTTTAAATATTTTTCATATATTAATATTTTTAATACTTTTTATATTTAATGGTTTTTGAATTTTTAATATTTTTAATATTCTCAATATTTGTAATATTTTTTAATTTTTTATATTTTTTCAAAATTTTTATATTCTTTTAATAGTTTTAATATTTGTAATATTTGTAATATTTTAAATATTTTAAATATTTTAAATATTTTAAATATTTTAAATATTTTTAATATTTTTAATATTTTGATATTTTTAATATTTTTATATTTTTAATATATTTTATATTTTTAATATTTTTAATATATATAATATTTTTAATATTTTTAATTTTTTTAATATATTTAATATTTTTAATATTTTAATATTTTTATATTTTTAATATTCTTAATATTTTTATATTTTTAAAATATTTAATATTTTAATTAATTTTAATATTTTTAATATTTTTAATATTTAATGTTTTTAGTATTTTTAGTATTTTAAATATTTTTTATATTTTTAATATTTTAAATATTTTAAATATTTTTAAATATTTTAAATATTTTAATATTTGTAATATTTTTTAATATTTTAGTATGTATATTTTTAATACTTTTATTCCGAGGATGCTTTCTTCGCACCGGGGGGGGGGGGGGGAGTTCTCATTAACTTTGAGATGCTTTCTTCCCTTAAGGTTTGTGATGATAGAGGAGGAAGCACAGCAAAGGGCGCTGACGAGACATTGTGGTTAATGTCGAAATGACGTCATACTCCTAACCTGCTGTCAACATAAAACATTTCACAAACTCTTGATTAAACACCTATTGGCAATAATAAATAATTGCCAATAGAACTGATCTCAAACCGAACTATGACAATATCATAATTCTTTACAGATCAACAATAAATAAAATCAAGAACCATATTTTTAATATTTTTAATATATTTACTTTTTTTAATATTTTAATTATTTTTAAATTTATAATATTTTTTATATTTTTAATATTTTGAATATATTTAATATTTTTAACATTTTTAATTATTTCAATATTTTTAATATTTTTAGTATTTTTATATTTTTTATATTTTTAATATTTTTAATATTTTTAATATTTTTAATATTTTTAATATTTTTAATATTTTTAATATTTTTAATATTTTAAATATTTTAAATAATTTTAATATATTTAATATTTTTAATATTTTTAATATTTAATGTTTTTAGTATTTTTAATATTTTAAATATTTTTAATATTTTTAATATTTTTAATATTTTTAATATTTTTTAATATTTTTAATATTTTAAATATTTTTATTATTTTTAATATATTTTTATATTTTTAATATTTTTAATATTTTTAATATTTTAAATATTTTAAATAATTTATTAATATATTTAATATTTTTAATATTTTTAATATTTAATGTTTTTAGTATTTTTAATATTTTAAATATTTTTAATATTTTTAATATTTTTAATATTTTTGATATTTTTAATATTTTTAATATTTTTATTATTTTTAATATATTTTTATATTTTTAATATTTTTAATATTTTTAATATTTTTAATATTTTTAATATTTTTAATATTTTTAATATTTTTAGTATTTTAGTATTTTTAATATTTTTAATATTTTTAATATTTTTAATATTTTTAATATTTTTAATAGACTGCCTGGCATTATGAGAATATCATTCTGCTATAAACTTCTTTCAAAAACACTGGTCTTGAGCTTGAAACAAAATTCCAAATCAATGTTCTAATAACAGACCGAATAAATACAAAAACAACGATGATGATACGCAGAGCACGGCGAGCCGCAAAGCTGAAATAATGCTTATGGCAAATCTGTTGGTTGCGAAACCAACAACAAAAACATGTTGTTTGAAAGCCGACGGCTTTCTCAACATAAACAAAGCAAAACAAGAAAGAAGTTTAGCAAATGGGTTCTCGTAGTGAATGGTTGTGAAGTTTTTCGAGTCTATGCACTCAAGAAAGAATTCTCATTTCGATGTGAGATTCTGGTGCATAAGACTTGATGAACAATTTGCAACCATTGTACCAAAGTCTGCTGATGAGGATTCGTGGCTGAATCCGAAACAGCTGTACAGACTGCCTGGCATTATGAGAATATCATTCTGCTATAAACTTCTTTCAAAAACACTGGTCTTGAGCTTGAAACAAATTCCAAATCAATGTTCTAATAACAGACCGAATAAATACAAAAACAACGATGATGATACGCAGAGCACGGCGAGCCGCAAAGCTGAAATAATGCTTATGGCAAATCTGTTGGTTGCGAAACCAACAACAAAAACATGTTGTTTGAAAGCCGACGGCTTTCTCAACATAAACAAAGCAAAACAAGAAAGAAGTTTAGCAAATGGGTTCTCGTAGTGAATGGTTGTGAAGTTTTTCGAGTCTATGCACTCAAGAAAGAATTCTCATTTCGATGTGAGATTCTGGTGCATAAGACTTGATGAACAATTTGCAACCATTGTACCAAAGTCTGCTGATGAGGATTCGTGGCTGAATCCGAAACAGCTGTACAGACTGCCTGGCATTATGAGAATATCATTCTGCTATAAACTTCTTTCAAAAACACTGGTCTTGAGCTTGAAACAAATTCCAAATCAATGTTCTAATAACAGACCGAATAAATACAAAAACAACGATATTTTTAATATTTTTAATATTTTTAATATTTTTAATATTTTTAATATTTTTAATATTTTAATATTTTTAATATTTTTTATTATTTTTAATATATTTTTATATTTTTAATATTTTTAATATTTTTAATATTTTTAATATTTTTAATATTTTTAGTATTTTTAGTATTTTTAATATTTTTAACATTTTTAATATTTTTAATATTTTTAATATTTTTAATATTCTTAATATTTTTAATATTTTTAATATTTTTAATATTTTTAATATTTTTAATATTTTTAATATTTTTTATACTTTTAATATTTTTTATATTTTAGTATTTTTAAAATTTTTAATTTTTGTTACAGTTATCGGTTTTGCTAACTCTCTATAGCTACTCAAACTTTTTTTAACAAAAAAAACATCAACTCTTCTCCTACCTGCCCAGACCACTGAGTCTAAGTTTAAATGTAATTTAAAAATTCTTTTGAAAACTCACTTTGTAACTTACAGCTACAACATCCTCTGTCCATCTGTATACAGCCTCACCGTTCGTGGCTTAAGTCTTTCATCACAGACTTAAGTCATTCACTGCTCAGTACATCTCTTTTTTTTTTTGGTGTGCAAGTTCTCAGAGCTATTTTAAGTTTGATTATTGATTGATTTCATACTTTTGTATTCTACACAAATTCGTTACGCATAATTTTCATACATAATAAGCAAATTCAATACAAAAGTTCTCATAACTCTCAGACTAAAATTGCAATTGCAAAAAAAGATAGATGCAGCAAAAAAACAACAACAACAGGCGCAATCACACAAATTACATATGAATATTTGTTGGCATTGAGGCTGGAGCTGTAGCTGTAGCTAGAGTTGACCACAGTTGCTGCCTGAGAGATGACCATTATTTTATGCGTGGTTTGTTTAGTTAATGCTAATGAAGGTACATACTGATTTTTGCTAAACTTGAAATTCTGGGAAATAGCAATTTACCACAAGAATCAACCAACCAAAAAAAAAAAACAAAAAACAGTACACAAGATGACTACCCCGAGTCTGACCAAAAGACATATGCAACTGTTGTGGTTGTATGGTGGTGGCATATGCCACTGCAGTAAGAGTTTTTGTGGAGAATTCTTTTTACATAGTGTTGAAGTTTCCTGAGTTTTCTACAGAATTTCCATAAGTTATTTTCGTAAGCCTGTGCCTATTCCTTTACTGCTGCTATTGGCAGAGCTGGGCTATGATTTTTGAAATTCAAATTAAATATTTGTGTTGGCCAAGCGCGAGAGAGAGAGAGGATGGGTTATGAATACACGATGTTGTTCATGGCCATAAAAGGTAATAGTTTAGTAAATTGCCACAAAATGATTTGATAATAACCAACAACAACATCTTGGCGGGATCCATGCCATAAAAGGATGCAGGAATATCAAAGCGGTTTCTTATAAGCAGAAAATTGCATAACATTTACAGGCATATTTCACAAAATTTCAACAATTTATAAGTAAGCAAAACAATACTCTAAAAAAAAACCACCCACTTGGCAGTAGATTTTACTAACTTTTCCTTTTCACTGGCAAAGCTAATGCTTAGAAAACCAGAATTATAGTCACACAATTCTAAGGAAATGTGTTCCAGTTTTATCTTACGTACAATTGTTGTTTGGTCTTTCTAGAGTTAGAGTATTTTCTTGTATTTTCCAATTCAAATTTAATGCAATTGTGGCAATTTTCTGGCATGGCTAAGGCACAGACCTTAACGTTTGTTGGCTTTTGTTGTTTTTTTTTTTGCTAAAGTCATGCTTTGTCACAAGTGAAATTTTTACATGGCTTACATTTATATGTACACAGACATAAACGTATGTATGTGCGCTTGTCTGTGAGTCTTTATAAAATATGTACACTGTCTGGAAGTTTTTGGTATTGCAAGCAACATATTTTTCCACCGCCATTGCATAGAAAATGTGATGTAGATGGCACCACCACCATCATCGTCATCATCATCATCATTATCAGCGTCATCATTGCCTTCATCAGCTTTTTTTTGAGCATTAGCTTGGTCGACGACGTTGGCCATGGCTTTGGCTTTGTCATCGTCGTTTGTCGTCATCATGAGGCACCATAACCATAAAGAAGGGCATGAACTTTTCTTTTAACATTTGTTGTATATGTACAGTGAAATATTTTAAAATAGCCAACAACACCAGCATCACTAATACCAGCAACAGCAACGTCATCATCGTCATTTGCAACAACACTAGCAGTGGCATTATAAACTTTGCACATTCCCCCAGCTTTGGCAGCACCATCATTTGCAGGTCTAATTCAAGCTCTAGTAACAACAAAAGGTCTTGCGAATCATAGTCTTGCAAAGAAAAGCAATAGATGACTGCTGCTGCTACAAAAAAAGTTTTTCTTTTACCTCTGCTGGCATTTTCACGAAAAAAAAGCAAAAAACGAGAAAACAACAGCGACTAAACTAAACATAGTTTTTAATACAAAGCTTAGAAAAACTAAGCAAAAAACAACATCGAAACACACAAAGAACATCATAAGATTTAACAACAATACATCCTTTGTAAAGGAAAAAAGCAAAAAAAAAAATGCCAACGAAATGAACTATACCAACTAACGTTTTAAACAAAAAAAAAAGAAGTAAGTAAAGTTTTTTTCGTTTTTTTTTATTTTTGTGCTTTTTTGTTGAAAACACCAAAATATTTGCGGCTGCCTGACTCTCTAATGCCATGGCGACTTGTTTATGGCTGTATGCTAACACTTAAATTTTGTGTCGCGTGCAGCGGACATTAACAAAGCTAAAATATCCTCTGCCTTTTATACGTTAGTGACCGCCAAATTTCTAGCCATGAACTTGGTAAATATTTGCTGCGAACCCTAGGACAATAAGACTAAAATGCCATAGGTTGTAATAAAGTTTGTGTCTTAAGTCTTTTCTTTAAAATATGACAACAACGCAACAGCATTCTTTAAGAGCAGAGAGAGAGAGAGAGTAAGAGAGAGGGAAACATTTACCAAGAAATATATCATAACAGAAAATTTCAAAAGTCTCCATTGGTGTGAGACAATAAAATCGTAAAATGTTTTGGGTGTTAAGATAAATTACGAAGAAATTTAGTGTAAAATAGTAAAACAAACTAAAAACTGTATTTAAATTTCTTCCAAATTTCTTGGCACGAACTTGGCGAAACTATTTACCGATATTTCACAGGAAAAGTTACAATATTACTCAAAATATATACAATTTTGCAAATTTCGACGTAAGGTGTGGAAAATAACAACATGTCAGTCTTTTTGAAAAAGTTGGTAAAAATTAAAAATGTAATTTTTTTCTAATATCTGGCTAAAACATTTAAAGTTTTAGCAATAGACTATAATCAAATTTGTGGCTTAAGTCTGTTGTCTGAATATGGATACATAGAAAAACCATAAGAGATGTCATAAGCTAAAATTTTCTAAATTTGTTACAAATTTATCATATTAAAAAAAATTCGAAGAAATGTAAGAGAACTTTCATATTGTTACATAGACTATAGCCACGTATCTGTCTTAAGTATTTTATAGCAATTTGGAAATTCTTTAGTTAGGGGTAGGATAAAATACAAAATTAAGTTTAAGTATTTAAATATGAGTAACAAAAAAAAAAAATTAACCAGGTTTGGATATTAAGTCTTCTTTTTGTCATCTAATCAGGGATTAAAAAAAAACAATTTTAAGACATTTAGCGGTATTTGTATAAAAGCCATAGGTTATATTTATTGGGACCGGCCGTGGCATAGTGGTTAGATCACGCGACTACCATGCGGGAGATCGCAGGTTCAAACCTGGCTCCAGTCATCTTAAACAAAACAATTGTTTTTTCATTGTCGGCTACCCTCGAATGTTGTTGACAGCAACTTCGCAGTGTTAAGTGTCGAGTCTAGTAAGAGCTTCTCAAACAGTGACGTTCGGATTCGTCGATAAACAAGTAGGTGCCGTTAGTTGTGAATCGTAAAATAGAAAGCGTGTTAATTTACAACAACACGAGAAGCTATCCCATACCTCATTCATAGGGGTGTAAAGGAAAATTATTTTATTTAAGTAATCGGAGTTGTCTGACGTCTTGTGTTCTTTAGAAGAGAAAGAGAGAGAGAGAGAGATAGAGAGAGAGATAGAGAGAGAGAGAGATAAAAAAGGGTTCCAAAAAGGAAAATTTTTAAATTATTTAAAATTTCATTAAATAATGTGTGACAAAAAATGCTCTAAGCCTATTTTGTTGCTAAGTCTTTTTCGATCGAAGAAAAAGACAGTTTGTAAAAAAATCTAAGAAAACCTGAAAGGAAACTGCAAATTTCTTTAAAAGTGCCATGAACTTGATGAAATTTTGACAAGTTTGTGTCTTAAGTCTTTTGTTTGTATATATAACTGAAGTGCTGCTTAGAGGAAAGAGCTTGCGTACAAAATTTCAGCTCGATATCTCTTAAACTAAGGTAGTTATCGCGGGGACAGACGGCCGGACACTCTCTAAAATGGGGGGGGGGGGGGGGGGGGTTGAGATTTTACACATGTTAGAGTTTAATTTTCGCTTTGAGAATAAAGGGTTGCATACGCAATGTCAGCTCGATAGCTTCAAATGACAGGGTATGACAGACGGACACCCATAAAAAGGGGGGTGTTTGTATGGCGGAGGGGGGGGGGGGTTGTTAGTAGTTTTTACCCGGTCCTGTTCATCTTAGCGCTTTATCTCCGCTTAGAGGATAGCTCTTAAGCTATGTCTGTAATTGGGGGTACAGAAGAGCGGACGGACGGACTACTTTTTATCTACTCAGATTTCGACTCTGATCATATATCATATATTTTCGCGCAGAGGTGGAAAGTTACTGACTGATCACTCATTTGGGTGTGAAATGATTCCTTAAATATACCCTCACCCTCAGCTAAAATATACAATTTGCAAGTATAAAAATTTGAGGTACTCCGAGGGGTGCCAGAAGGGGCGTGGCTTTACGGTGTAAGTAGTTTTTGCCCGGTCTTGTTCATCTTAGCACTTAATCTCCGCTTAGAGGATAGCTCTTAAACTACGACTGTAATCGGGGATCCAGAAGAGCAGACGGACGGATAACGTTAAATCTACTTAGATTTCGACTCTGATCATATATCATATATTTTCGCTCAGAGGTGGAAAGTTTTCCTTGAAGTGATTCCTTGACTATACCCTCACCCTCAGCTAAAATATACAATTTGCAAGTATACAAATTTTAGGTATTCCGGGAGGTGCCTGAAGGGGCGTGGCTTCATGGTATATTTTTTTCCCTAAAACTTTACACTGAATGTTACTTTTGTATGGATGGTACCTGAAAGGGCGTGGCTAGACTTCCAATTTTGTTCTGCAAGACTTTATCCCATTAAAGCTTATCAAAACACAGAATTTGGGCACGATTTCTAAAGTGGGCGGAATGGTACTTTTGTGCGGAAGATCCTAGAAAGGGCGTGGCTAGACTTAATTTTTGTTTGCCTAACTTTATCCTGTTATAGCTTAAGTAAGTACAGAATTTGTTCACGGTCGCGTTGGGTATATTGATATAATCACTTGTATGGGAGGTACCAGAAGGAGCGTGGCTTGACTTGCAATTTTTTCTCCGAAACTATATCCTGTTTTAGCTTATGTAAATAAAGAATTTGTTTACGATCGCGTGGGCTGTATTGATATTATTAATCTACTTTCTAAAGTGGGCGTAATGTTAGTTTTGTATAGGAGGTACCATAAGGGGCGTGTCTTGACTTGACTTGTTCTTCAAAACTTAATCTTGTAATAGCTTAACAAAATACATAATTTGGGCACGATCGTGTCCAGTGTATTGATATTATTACTCCACGTCCAAAGTGGGCGGAGTGGTACATTTGTATAAGACGTACCAGAAAAGGCATGTCTAGACTACCAGATTTTTTCTCAAAAACTTTATCCTGCTTGAAATTGGCTAAATACAGCATTTGGGCACGATTGCGTTAGATCTATTAATAATAATAAACGATTTCTAAAGTGGGCGGAATGATACTTTTGTGTGGAAGGTACCAAAAGAGGCGTGGCTAGACTTCCAGTTATTTTCTCCAAAACTGTATCCAGCTATGGCTTTACTACATAAAGAATTTGGGTACGATCACGTTGGATTTATTGGTATTTTTACTCCATCTCTAAAGTGGGTGGAAAGATACATTTGTATGGGAGGTATCAGAAGGGGCGTTGCTAGACGTCCAATTTTTTTTTCCAAAACTCTATCCTTATATAGTTTTACTTAATACACAATTTGAGCTCGATCGTGTTGGGATTATTGATAAATTTTGTACTGTGTTAGTTTTTATAGAAAAAGAAGTTTCGAGTTGTTTTTTCTAATATCTTATGCTTTTAAATTTCTTCTTTCAACTTTAATACGAAATTTTATTAACTTTAAGAATTTTATTAAGACTTCTAGCTTTTCCTTTAGTTCTACACACTCTCTTTCCTTGGATCTGTACTCTTTTCGCATATTAAATTTGCAACCACATAATTTATGTGTTATAATCATACCTTTCGCACTCTTTCCACTTTGCTGTATTCTTTTGCAGAGAGCAATGCATTTATATGCATGCAACGTCTAAAATTTACTTTCTTTCCGCATTTTTTAGCATAATCTTCCTAGCAGTGGCTAACAACAATGGTCTAAAAATAAATTTTATTCTGATGTATGGGTCTTAAGTCTTTTGTTTGTTTTGTTTTGTGTATGACAAGAAAAATAAACTGCACTGCACAAGATATCATGTAGCTGCTCACAGAACAACAGTTGTCACTAACAATTAACTACAAAAAGTAAAAAAAAAAACAAAAATATAGAACAAGCGAAAAGTCATATGAATAAAAGTATGTTGATTAAGTCTTTGGCCAACAAATGTTGTTTAAATGAAATGAAATTTCTTTTTTTTTTAATTTTATATTTTTGTATAAAATCTATTTTTATTAGTTTTTGTGTAATTTAATTTTTAATTTTTTTGTATATTTTGAAATTTTTATTTTTTCTTTTTATATTTTTGTATTTTTGTTTTTTCTCTTCCCTTAAATTTTAAACAGTTAATCGTCTCAAAATATCTTTTTAATTACATTAATATTAATAAGTCTACCCTTTCACGTTGTGTTTTACTTTTACTTTTTGTTTTTATTTAATTGATAACCAAAATATGAACATGTTTATAATATAATAAAATTCAAAATATTATGCTTTCTTTCTTTCCTCTTTACACTCTCTTCCATGTTTTGTAGTTCTTAATATAACACAAAAAAATTTCTTTCGGTCATGCCAGACACGTTTTATGTTAAGTTCTTTTTGCTTCTTGCTGATTTCTATACATATGATTTGTGTTTTGTTATTTTGAATTTATAATTTTTTTTTATACCCCAACCAACCATTCTTTCATATAAACATCTGCTATGCCAAACATGTCTTTTGAGATTCACTTATTATCATATACAACGAGACGAAGGTAAAATCTAACAACAAGAAAGGCACAACACAGAGAAATAAGTGTTTATAGAAAATATGTTGAGTCAGGTCATAAATATATGATAGAATTGTGTATGGGGATTTAAGTATTTCCTTTCAAAACTCTAGAGTTTCATAGAAAATTTATGGCTATACACGTTTCCCTTTTTGTCACACAAGAGGATAAACAAAAGACTTAGGAAACGAACGTGTATTAGCTTTGCCATTACTTTCCTGCAAATAACTCTCTTAAGTCTTTATCACTTATATTTCCTACAATTTCCTTAATGCATTATGATATTATTAAGAAGAGTTGAAAAGATGATCAACTTTTCAACAAAAAATAGTCGATAACGATTAAGACGAATACACGAAACACATCATCAAATCTTTAAATACTGACAAAACTACTCAGTTTATTTGACTATTTAAGTATTTATATCTAAATTAATTTGATTTGATTATTATTAATTAGTTTATATGGTATTTTTACTAAGCACACCCACAATACAATACATTCATATAGAAATAAGAGAAAAAAAACCTAAAATTCTGTTTTCGTTTACACTTAAAACCGCATTTTTGTTTGTAAACGTTGCTTAGGAAGTAAACTTCAAGTTTGAATTTTCATTGGCCATCTACATGTTTTCTTTTTTTTATACGTTATTTTGTGGTTTTCCACGTTTAACCGAATGCCACATTAACACAATTACCCTTTCTCTATATACACATGTATAAATTTTATTGATTCCATTATATTCAGTTCAATATACGAGGTTAATTGAAAATCAAGTCAGGCTTCTGCAGCAGTCACAATTCTTATCGCATATTCTTTGCTTGCTACATTACGGCCATATAAAAGAGCATAAAAATGGGCATGACATTATGAAAACATGAGGCACGTGACCAATTTAACATAAAAAAATTTCTACTTTAGTATAATAAAACATTTCAACCATATTTAAATTATTGCCAACATTAGATGTGATCGTTAGAGTATAAAGTGTTTTTAATGGCGTTTTAATGGGACACAAGAGGACAAGAAAGTCCAAGTATGACTAATCAAATTAAAAGAAGCCAACGAAATAATGTATTTTTTTAATTTTGTTTATTTGTTTTTGTATTTTTGTATTTTTGTATTTTTGTATTTTTATATTTTTATATTATATCTAAATATATAAAAGGCTTGGGTGACTGACTGATCACTTCCCAGCCCAAGCGGCTAAAGCTAGAAACGTGAAATTTAGAATGTAGGTATCTTGTTTGACGTAGGCGCGCACTAAGAAGGGATTTTTGGAAATTAGGACTGAAAGGGGGTAAAATGGGCGTGGCACCGCCCCATACAACTGGAAATTTAAAATGACTGTATCTTTTGAACCATTATAGCTACTAAGTCGAGATTTGGTACCTACATCGGTCGGATAAGAAAAAATACTTTGTTTGTGGAAAGTGGGCGGTGCCACACTCCTTTTTTAAAAATGGTAATATTGGCTAAATAAATGAACCGATTGCAATGAAATTTTCACTGTGTAGTACTATCCGTAGGGTCTCTATCAAAGGCTACGCCCACACTAACCGAAATTTCAATCGTTCATATCTCAAGAGCCATTAGAGGTATGAAGATGAGATTTGCTACATATGTAACCGGTACTGTGAGGATTGCGTCTAGCTGGGAAATGGGTGGTGCCACGCCCGTTTTAATGAAATCGTTATCTCGGCGAAATAAATGGACCGATTGCAATGAAATTTTCATTGTGTAGTACTATCCGTAGGGCCACTATCATAGGCTACATGAAAACATAACTAGACAAAGGGGCGTGGCACCGCCCATACAAACCACAATTTCAATCATTTATATTTTACGAGCTATGTAAGGTATAAAGATAAGATTTCCTACATATGTAAATGGTACATGGGAAATAACGTCACGCTGGAAAATGCGCTGTGCCACGCCCCTTTTAGAAAAATTGTAATATATAATAATAGAACGATTGTTATAACATTTTCATAATCTATATATTTAAAATAGCTTACTGGCTGTAGATAGGATGATGAAATTTGGAGAGTTGTTTCAAGTAAACGTCAGCTAAGAATAGATTTTTGGAATTTTGTATTTTTAGGGGTAAAAGACGAATAAGGGTTAAAGGTACCCCGACCAATCGGCTAATGTTATAATCGAGAAAATTGATATGGGCATGCCCACTATTAAATTGGATTGATGGGTTTTTGAATCCGATATTTCTAAGTGAAAAAAAAAAATCGAAAAAGGAATAAAAATTTTACTAACCCCCAGATAACTTATATGGGCTTGCTCCCTAAGGAATTAGAACGAAGCACTGAGGGGTTTCGAATGTTTTACCTAGTAGGGGGAAAAATGCCGAAAATGGATAAAAGTTGTACTAAACGGCTAAAAGTATAGACTCGAAAATGTAAGTGAATATTTTAGTTGTGTGATGTGAATTAATTTTTCGAAATTCGTTCATTAGTTGTAAAAACACCAAAAAAGGGATAAAAGTAGTAATGTCGCCCAGACCAAATTCCTAAAGGTATAAAGAATTGTTCCCTATAGAATTAGAGAGCCGACAAAAGGTCGAAAAGGGATCAAGTTATAATCGTATATGGGTATGCTTTAATAGAATAAGATAAGAGGGGGTACCAGTCCATTTGAGTTGTGCTATAAGAATATATCTTTTGAAATTCGTTCATTTTTTCACTCATACCAATGGGGTGAAGCTAAAATAACATAAATCGTCTTATGAAGCATTTGCATTTTACCTGTATTGGTTAAATTCATAAGAAGATGTACTGTAAGGACGGGTGAAGCAACGCGAGCCGTGAAAGCTAGTATTTTTATATTTTTTTATTTTTATTTTTTTATTTCTAATTTTATATTTTTATATTTTTATATTTTTATATTTTTATATTTTTATATTTTTATATTTTTATATTTTTATATTTTTATATTTTTTTATTTTTTTATTTTTATATTTTTATATTTTTATATTTTTATATTTTTATATTTTTTTTTTTTTATATTTTTATATTTTTATATTTTTATATTTTTATATTTTTATATTTTTATATTTTTACATTTTTATATTTTTATATTTTTATATTTTTATATTTTTATATTTTTATATTTTTATATTTTTATATTTTTATATTTTTATATTTTTATATTTTTATATTTTTATATTTTTATATTTTTATATTTTTATATTTTTAAATTTTTATATTTTTATATTTTTATATTTTTATATTTTTATATTTTTATATTTTTATATTTTTATATTTTTATATTTTTATATTTTTGTATTTTTATATTTTTATATTTTTATATTTTTATATTTTTATATTTTTTATGGACCTAAATACTGGTTAGATGTGGAGTAGCAATAGATTTAAACAACAACAAAAACAGACAAATTTCATTTAAAGGAAGAACAGCAGCAGCATTTTTGGTTTATAACGAAATTTTTATTAACAAATAAAAAAATCCTTAAATTTTAATACTAAAACATTTTTATATATAACAAAATTGCTTCAAAAGTTTTCTATATATTATATCTAGGAAATGGAATATGAATGTATTGCAAACAATTTCCTGGAATGAATTAGTTACATACATGCCTTAGGCATTCCAGGAAATTTTCCCCAATTCCTCTTATGATTTTTTGCATTTCTGTTGTATTTATTCTATGACTGTAATAACTTCATCAATAACACTTTAAGAATTTTCACACACACACACACCAGACCCTCATTAATTTACATCCTCATACTGCTGAGACCTTAAATTACCATTTAATATCCTCTTTTGGCCCCCGTTCGGCCTCCTTTCCACACCATGAAACTGCAGCTGTTGCCACCACCAACATTTTTGTATTCGTACAACTATTAATGAAATGATTACTTGTCTTGACTCACGAAATATGCATGAAACGTGACTTTATATAGCTCACGTCCAAAATGCAAACACTTTGTTGATACACAAAAAAAAGTAACAACAACACAAAACTTTTTCCTTACACCAGCAACATGTATACAAAAAAACGTGCTACAATACATTCATATAGAAATGAGTGAAAAAAAACCTAAAATTCTGTTTTCGTTTACACTCAAAACCGCATTTTTGTTTGTAAACTTTGCAACGTTTGCTGGCCGCCGTCTGTCTTTTTGGTTGTCCCACCAGCCCTGTGTCGTCGTTTCCACTTGCCGTCCGTCTGGCAATCAGACTCAGCTTTCTCGCTATAGTTGGCAGATAGATATACTCATTAATTTGAAGTTTTTAGGCGATAACAAGATATATGTGTTTGTTTGTTCTAAAAGTTGCTGGTGCTGTTGCAGCCCCTTACCCAGCTTGCGCGAAGGAGCTGTAGTAGGGACTAAGGATTTGGTACCACTCAAACAATACATACGTAAACTTGCTCCTCTTATGCGGAAGTGTTTGCATTTTGGATGAGTTTTCATGTTGTACTCTGACTATTTAGACATTTATTTCGTTGGTTGGTGAGGTTTAAATGCAATAAATGACTATATTTGACCTAAGGGTTTAATGTAATACACACTTTTGGCCCCGCAAGACAAATGCATAGTTAAGCAGAAGTTTTTGGGTGAGGAAAGTTATGTTGTAATGTTGTTGTTGGTGAACTGGTTATGGTATAATACTATGGCAATGGTTATCGAAATAAAAACCAATTTAAGTTATTGATCTTTTTAAAAAGGCGATTGCGTCATAGCAAACCAAAGACTTAAGCAACGAACTGGGGGACAAAGTACGAAGTGATATAAATGCAAGAGATTATTGTTCAAATCAGAGTTGGTCCTGTTTTCATTTCGTGTCTTGACTCTTTTGATTAGTAAAAATAACTTCACACACCTCAGTTGGTCATTGGAGTTCATTCTGAATTCCAAGATCGTGTAATAGGCCTAACAAAAAAAAAACAACAAGTTAGTTTCCTAAGTCTTTTGTTGTCTATCAAAACTTTCCCAACAATATTTGACAATCTTGTCCAGGTATTGCCCAATTTCAGAGTCAATACTGCCAAGTTTGTAGCTTAAGTCTTTTAAATTGCTAAGAAAACTTAAGAATATATCAGGATCAAAAAATATAAAAAATATAAAAATATAAAAATATAAAAATATAAAAATTTAAAAATATAAAAATATAAAAATATAAAAATTTAAAAATATCGAAATATCAAAATATAAAAATATAAAAATATAAAAATATAAAAATATAAAAATATAAAAATATAAAAATATAAAAATATAAAAATATAAAAATATAAAAATATAAAAATATAAAAATATAAAAATATAAAAATATAAAAATATAAAAATATAAAAATATAAAAATATAAAAATATAAAAATATAAAAATATAAAAATATAAAAATATAAAAATATAAAAATATAAAAATATAAAAATATAAAAATATAAAAATATAAAAATATAAAAATATAAAAATATAAAAATATAAAAATATAAAAATATAAAAATATAAAAATATAAAAATATAAAAATATAAAAATATAAAAATATAAAAATATAAAAATATAAAAATATAAAAATATAAAAATATAAAAATATAAAAATATAAAAATATAAAAATATAAAAAGATAAAAATATAAAATATAAAAATATAAAAAAATATAAAAGTATAAAAATATAAAAATATAAAAATATAAAAATATAAATATATAAAAATATAAAAATATAAAAGTATACAAATATAAAAAAATATAAAAATATAAAATTATAAAAATATAAAGAAGAAAAAAATACTAGCTTTCGCGGCTCGCGTTGCTTCACCCGTACTTACAATAAACCTTCTTATGACTTTAAGCAATACAGGTAAAATGCCAACGCTTCATAAGACGAACGAATACCCAATTTATGTGATTGTAGCTTTATCCCATTGGTTTGAGTGATAGTATCGCTTTAGTCCATTTTTATCCCTATAAGTACGAATTTTAAAAGATATATATATTCATATCGCACAACTAAAATGGACCGGAGTCCCCTCTAACTAAATAGGAAGCATGCCCATATACGATTATAGCTTTAGCCGTTTGGTCTGGGCGATATACCAGTTTACCCTAAGTGTTCGAATTTTGTTAAACCCCATTTGACAGTTTTCTAATTCTATATACTTCTTCGTGACTCTACTTTAGGTATTTGATTTGTACAACTTAAGAACGAATTTTAAAATTACTTCTCATCGCACAATTTTTAAGACTATACCTTTAGACGTTTAATACCAGATTTATCCCTTTTCAGTCCTTTTTACCCCTAAAAGGTGAGAATTTCGAAAACCCTCCTTGCTTCGTTCTAATTCCCTAGGGAGCAAGCCCATATAACTTATCATGATTACATCATTAGCCGTTTGGTCTAGGCGATAGTAAGATTTTTATCCCTTTTTCGATTTTTTTCTACCCAGAAACATCGGATTTAAAAAAAATACTTCAATCCAATTTGATAGTAAGCATTTCCATATCAATTTTCGCGATTATACCATTAGCCGATTGGTTTAGGTGATGATACAACTTTTATTACTTACTAGCTGGCCCGGCAGACTTCGTCCTGCCTTCAAATTATTGTAAAAGATATTGATTGCTGTTGAAATCTAATAGCGATTGGTTTATTACTTTGACCTCTGAAATATTTCAATATAAAAGACGATTTTTTTCCGGACAAATTTTGTACTTCATATATCTAAGAGATTATTATATATTATTGTAAGAATTGCTAAAATGGATCACCAGTATCGTCCATGATTTGATGAAAATTTACTTATTGATAGCCATACATTCTAAAACAACATTTTTAAGCCGATTGACTGACATATAACATTCTCCGTTGGAGTAATGATAACACTGCTCCTTTTTATCTCAAGGAGTACGAATTTCCAAAAATCCCTTCATTTGGCTCAACAACCCTATTAACCGTTTGGTCTGGGTGATAGCAACAGTTTTTCCCATTTTCGGGTTTGTCCCCTAAAAGTTCGAAATGCGACCATCTACATCCCATATCCAACTTTCACTGTAATTTTGGTTAAAATTTGGTTTAACCGTTTTCGCAATTAGTGGTGTCATCAAAATGGACATCTAATTTTATATATAATGAGTTTTCAATAATTTTGATGTTAAAAAAATGGTTATATGTAATGTAATCAAAGGTGACTAAATGACTTTCAAAAAATTAGGTGTTTTATAAGCTAAACACCAGCAACTGGATCCAAACATATATCCAAAATTTTCTCATGTCAAAAAATGCATTTATTTTAAGTTTGAGTAAAATCGGACAATTGATATAAATTTTCGAAATAATTCAATGATTCGTTAACATTTTCATTATAATTCCACCCTAGCGGCACCTACCCGGTTCAATATACATACTAAATTTCAGTTAAATTGGTCCATTCGTTTAAATTTGGATTAAAAATGCACCCAAACGCCACCTACCGGGTCCATTTGTTCATAAAATGTTTTCTCATGATCACACGAATACCTAATCTGAATTTCAGTAAAATTGGTCCATCCATTTCAGAATTTCTAATATAAATACACACCAGCGCCATTTACTGCGTCCATTTGTACATACAATTGTTTTTCACGATCAAACAAAAATACATTCTGAATTTCGGTTAAATTGGTCCATTCGTTAAAATTTTGATTATAAATACACCCCAGCGCCATCTACCGGGTCCATTTGTACATACGTTTTTTTCTGATGATCAAACAAACATAGATTCTGAATTTCAGTTAAATTGGCCCATTCGTTAAAATATTGATTGTAAACCGACCCCAGCGCCACCTACCGGGTCCATTTGGACATAAAATGTTTTCTCATGATAAAACAAATATCCATTCTAAATTTCGGTTGAATTGGTACATGCATTCAAATTTTCGATATAAATCCACCTTTTTACAACACAAACAATCTACGGAAAGTTTCGAATCGAATAAAAAAAAATCAGCCAAATCGCACCAGCCGTTCTCAAGTGATGGTATGACATACGTGGACCATTTCATTTTTATATATATAGATTGGTAATTTTTAACCCATAAAAGTACGAGTTTCCAAAAATTTGTTCTTAGCTACTAATATGACCGACATAACAATTGTTTCAAATGAGGCGTGGCTCTGCCCATTTCTCAGCGAGACGCAATCCCCCATGTACCATTTACAAATGTAGCAAATCTTATCTTCATACCTTTAATGGCTCGCGAAATATGACCGATTCAAATTTTGGTTTGTGAGGGCGGTGCCATGCTCATTTGTCTTAGTATGTTTTCATGTAGCCTGTGATAGAGACCCTACGGATAGTACTACACAGTGAAAAGTTCATTGCAATCGGTTCATTTATTTCGTCCAGAAAACGATTTTTGCAACAGGGGCGTGGCACCGTCCATTTTCCAGCGATATGTAATCCTCTAACATATGTAGCAAATCTCATCTTCATACCTCTAATGGCTCTTGAGATAAGACCGATTGAAATTTCGGCTTGTGTGGGAGGTGCCACGCCCCTTTGTCTAATTATGTTTTCATGTAGCCTATGATAGATGCCCTATGGACAGTATCACACATAGAAAATTCAATTGCAATCGATCCATTTATTTGGCCAATAGTACTATTTTTAAAATAGGGGTGTGGCATCGCCCACTTTCCACAAACAAAGTATTTTTTTTTATACCACTGATATAGGTACCAAATCTCGACTTCGTACCTATAATGATTTAAAAGATACATCCATTTCAAAATTCTAGTTGTATGGGGCGGTACCACGCCTATTTTAACCCCTTACAGTCCGAATTTCCAAAAATCCCGTCTTAGTGCGCGCCTAGGTCATAAAAGGAAACTACATTCCAAATGCCACGATTCTAGCATTAGAGGCTTGGGCTGGGGAATGATCAGTCAGTCACCCAAGCCTTTTATATATATAGATAAAAATATAAAGAAGATAAAAATATAAAAATATAAAAATATAAAAATATAAAAATTTTCAAAAATAAAAATTCTTTATAAACCAAAAGTTTTTGTTTTTCCTTTAAATGAAATTTGTCTGTTTTTGTTGTTGTTTAAACCCATTGCTATTCCATATCTAACTAGTATTTTGATCCATAAAATGCCTGCCATCATTTTGACTATTTAACTGCTGCTGTTTTCCTGTGTGTATAAAATTAACTTGCTTTGCCCGCATTTGAATTTATTTACTTCAATTGTTACTTAGAGCCAAGTTGGCACAAACGATTTGCATTTAATAATAATGTTGCATTGACATGACAATTATCGTTAAATCTTTGTGCAAAAATCTAGTAGTGCCAAAAGGAAACGGCTACAATTTCTACAAAAAGCTAATTAAAACTAATGACAACCAATGGTAGATAGCATCAAAAGTCATGACAACGACAATAATGATGATGGTCATGTTTGAAAAACATGAAAGATCAAAGAAAAAAACGAAAGATGGCCACAATTTAAGGTAATGCAGATGCTACAGAAGATGCTGCAGCAGATGCTTACAACCATGATGCTGAAAATGCTGATGATGGCCATGCTGTTGCTGCTGCTGCTGACTGATGTTTAAGACCTGGCACTAAAAAGTCTTAGAACTTAGAGTGAAAGAAAGCGAAACCCTTGCTACAGGTACCAGGTACCACCAAACGCTGTCTATGTGACAACCCACCACCAAGGACCGGTAAAGCTGTTGTAGATTGAAAAGGAAAAGGGCTTTTAACTAAATTAGCTATAATTTCCATACTATGTTTAGAAGGCACATGATAAAGTATCCAACTGGCATGATGCATGTCATAGAAACCTATGAAGCTAAGACAGCGGGCAAAGTTAAGCTGCTGTAAAAAGCATTGTGATTTATTTTTATAGCGATTTTGTTTGTTGTTTTATACGTATACTTGACATGTTATTAAGTTTTTCTATGCACTATAAAACAAAGTATTTAAGCAAATACATTTCCTGAAATTATGTTATTAACTGAATCTACAATTGATTTAAATGTTAAGGGCTTTGGGATGATGTGTCTTCAGCGCTTACCTGTGAAGTTAATATGATGCACAATTAAAGTAGAAGCAGAGATGTTATGAAATTACCTAAAAGAAGATAATAGAAAAGGATACAAATTAATAAAGATATAGTTATAAATATTCATTATAAAACATAACAAATAATTAAAGAAATTTACATAAATTTATACAAATTTTAAAATCATAAATTTGAGAGAGGCTCTCAATATCTTTGTTAGGGGGACATAAAAAGCAAATAAGTTCAAGTAGTTTATAAAAACTTTAAAGCAAAAAAGTTTTATAACATTGCATAAACTATTATTGTCCACCCACTTGCCCTTTTCCGTTTTCCCTTTATTGTCTTACTGTACGCTTATGATTTTATAGCAAAAGACCTCTTTAACCTTTACTTAAACCTCGTTCTTTATTTTTATAATTTATTAAATGACTTTCATTACAATTTGTTAACGTTACGAACACGCCTTGCCCATTAACTAGCTAACGTTTTTATTACATCAGTTTTTTTTTCGTTAAGGTGGCCTTTGAAGAAAACTTTAAGTAAAACACAATACAACAGTTTTCAGCTTATTCCATGAGAAATGCATGTGAAAGTAGACCCAAATATAAGAAATTCTGCATCATTCGTTTTGCCAAGTTGGCTGCGTAATCAGATTAATGGCCATACATTTTTTTTGCTCAAAGTGGATTTTTTGCACTTTTTCTATATTTTCTACATTTATATGAGAATTCAACCTTCGAAGACAAAATATTATCTAATAAAAGATGTCTTCGAAATAGTTTCCATATAGAAACCTAACGTCAAAGATCCTTTTCCATAGAAAAACTCTTGATTTCTCAGTACAAAACAAAACAAGTTTTCGAATACTATCTTCGACATAGTTTTTATATGAAAAACTTACACGACAAAATTCCTTACCTATAATAAAACTGTTTTCGAATGCACTTTTCTTCAGAAAAGTACGAAACCATGTATGACTTGTTTGTAGAATATCTTCGAACACACTTTTCAGTACAAAACCGCTTTTTCGAACACACTTTTCTATAGAAATTCAAACTTCGAAGATAATTTTTACAAGAACTCAGCCTTTGAAATTACTTTCGCCCTATACAAAAAAAAAACTATGTGACAAGTATCTTCGAAAATACATTTCCATAATAAGCCTATCTTTGAACACACTTCTCGGTACCTGCAATTATTTTCAACAATATTTGTTTTAACGATAAATAAGTTCGAAATCTGGTTGTGATCTAAAATTAATAGACTATTCAGTATGAAACCTGTTATCTTTGAAAATATTCTTCCATGATAAGCCTATTTTCGAATATAACTCCCGAAACCTGCAAATATTTTCGACAATATTAGTTTTAACGATAAATAAGTTCGAAATCTGTTTTTGATCAAAAATTAATAGAAACCTGTTTTCGAAAAGACATTATATGAAAAACTGAATTCGAACTTTTTTTAAGTCAAAGCTCCTTTTGTCGAAAATTTGAACATAGTTTATTGTAACACTGTTTTGTGGCCAAATTGGTATTAAATTATGTTGAAAATGTTACTACATAAAACATTGAAAAATGTATTCTTCCAAAAAATTTTTATATGTGAAATCTATTCAAAAACATATTTTCTTATTTTTTTTTTATAAATTCGCATAAAAAACTGTCTCCAGTCTCCAAAATTCTTTTTTCTATAAAAAGCCGGTATTTCGAACATATTTTCTTTACAAATCTAACTTCGAAATTCATTTGAGTAATAACTAATGAATAAATCTATCTTCAGAACTTTTCTTAAATAGAAAACATTTTTTCATAAACATTTTTCTAAAAAAAAAACAATCGATGTTCTAATACATATTTCCACAAGTAACATGCCTCTGAATACAATTTTTATGTTTTCGAACATAACGTTTTATAAAATTTTATTTTGTCGAACATATTTTTTCATAAAATGATAGATTCGTAATTAATTTCTATAAGAAACATGTAACAAAACTATCTTCAAAATGCTTTATATGAACGCAATCAATTTTCGAAAACTATCTCCTATAAGCAACCTGTCTCCGAATGTGATTATCTTTTTTAAAATTGATTTTGAACATAGTTTGTTGTTAGTAAGCTGTATTCTTAGATATTTTGTGTACGATAGCGGTCTTCGAAAACTGTTTTATGTTCGAAATACTTTACTTATGAAAAATCGTTTTCGAATAAGCTTCGAAAAGGCTTTGTTGTATGAACAATGGCACAGTTACGTAAGTAATCTGACTCCAAATACACTTTTGTGTACAAAACCTTTTTTTGAAAGTAATTTTGTATTAAAATCATATTTTCGAACATATTCTGTAAGAAACATAAAACTAATCCATCAATGCTATATATAAGAAATTTTTTCCTAGAAACTGTCATTGAAGACATTTTTATATGAAAATGATGACTTCGACAACCATTTAAGTTAAAAAAATTATATTCGAAAATACCTTATTTTTACTCGAAATGTTTTCGAACACATGTTTTTCTAAAGGTTTTAGTTAGAATTCACTTTTATATAATAAACCTCAAAAAAGGCTATGTTCGAAATATTTTTTTTTACAAGAAAACTATATTCGAAGACTTATTTCGGTCTTTAAGCGCACCTTGTTAAGGTATGGTGACTTCGAAAATATCGTGTTGTACAAAATTGTCTCTGAAGAAAATTAACTTCGAGAACAATATAATGTAAAAAAAATTATGTTCGAAAAAAATTTTTTGTAGAGAAATGCTTTCGAACATACCTTTCTGAAAAATTTTGGGTTGGATATAAATTTTTTTGTAAGAAAAGTTAAAAAAGACAGTATTCGAAATACTATTTACATAAGAAACTATTGTTCAAAAATGTATATAAACAAATAACATGACTTCGAAAATATATAGTTGCGAATAAATATCATTAAAAAAATTTCAAACTAGAATTATAACTTCGACATTAATTTTACATATCAATAAGAAAAGTAGGTAAAGGCTATGTTCGTAGTACTTCATGTGTAAGAAATATTTTTCGAAGACCTTTTTTAATCTTTTATCGAAATATCTTAAACTAACTTGACTTCGAAAATATTTTTGAAAAATGTATTTCGTAGAATATATTTTCTAATGAAAATTATAACACTTTTATGTAAAAAGTTATGTTCGAAAAGACAAGTTTGTTAGAGATATGTTTTCGAACATACTTTTCTGTAAAGTATTCAAATTCCCAATCACTTATCTATAAGAAAAATCGAAAAAGTCTATGTTCGAAGTACTTAATGTGTAAGAAATCTTTATTCGAAGACCTTTTGCGATATATAGATAAAAATATAAAGAAGATAAAAATATAAAAATATAAAAATATAAAAATATAAAAATATTCAAAAATAAAAATTCTTTATAAACCAAAAGTTTTTGTTTTTCCTTTAAATGAAATTTGTCTGTTTTTGTTGTTGTTTAAACCCATTGCTATTCCATATCTAACTAGTATTTTGATCCATAAAATGCCTGCCATCATTTTGACTATTTAACTGCTGCTGTTTTCCTGTGTGTATAAAATTAACTTGCTTTGCCCGCATTTGAATTTATTTACTTCAATTGTTACTTAGAGCCAAGTTGGCACAAACGATTTGCATTTAATAATAATGTTGCATTGACATGACAATTATCGTTAAATCTTTGTGCAAAAATCTAGTAGTGCCAAAAGGAAACGGCTACAATTTCTACAAAAAGCTAATTAAAACTAATGACAACCAATGGTAGATAGCATCAAAAGTCATGACAACGACAATAATGATGATGGTCATGTTTGAAAAACATGAAAGATCAAAGAAAAAAACGAAAGATGGCCACAATTTAAGGTAATGCAGATGCTACAGAAGATGCTGCAGCAGATGCTTACAACCATGATGCTGAAAATGCTGATGATGGCCATGCTGTTGCTGCTGCTGCTGACTGATGTTTAAGACCTGGCACTAAAAAGTCTTAGAACTTAGAGTGAAAGAAAGCGAAACCCTTGCTACAGGTACCAGGTACCACCAAACGCTGTCTATGTGACAACCCACCACCAAGGACCGGTAAAGCTGTTGTAGATTGAAAAGGAAAAGGGCTTTTAACTAAATTAGCTATAATTTCCATACTATGTTTAGAAGGCACATGATAAAGTATCCAACTGGCATGATGCATGTCATAGAAACCTATGAAGCTAAGACAGCGGGCAAAGTTAAGCTGCTGTAAAAAGCATTGTGATTTATTTTTATAGCGATTTTGTTTGTTGTTTTATACGTATACTTGACATGTTATTAAGTTTTTCTATGCACTATAAAACAAAGTATTTAAGCAAATACATTTCCTGAAATTATGTTATTAACTGAATCTACAATTGATTTAAATGTTAAGGGCTTTGGGATGATGTGTCTTCAGCGCTTACCTGTGAAGTTAATATGATGCACAATTAAAGTAGAAGCAGAGATGTTATGAAATTACCTAAAAGAAGATAATAGAAAAGGATACAAATTAATAAAGATATAGTTATAAATATTCATTATAAAACATAACAAATAATTAAAGAAATTTACATAAATTTATACAAATTTTAAAATCATAAATTTGAGAGAGGCTCTCAATATCTTTGTTAGGGGGACATAAAAAGCAAATAAGTTCAAGTAGTTTATAAAAACTTTAAAGCAAAAAAGTTTTATAACATTGCATAAACTATTATTGTCCACCCACTTGCCCTTTTCCGTTTTCCCTTTATTGTCTTACTGTACGCTTATGATTTTATAGCAAAAGACCTCTTTAACCTTTACTTAAACCTCGTTCTTTATTTTTATAATTTATTAAATGACTTTCATTACAATTTGTTAACGTTACGAACACGCCTTGCCCATTAACTAGCTAACGTTTTTATTACATCAGTTTTTTTTTCGTTAAGGTGGCCTTTGAAGAAAACTTTAAGTAAAACACAATACAACAGTTTTCAGCTTATTCCATGAGAAATGCATGTGAAAGTAGACCCAAATATAAGAAATTCTGCATCATTCGTTTTGCCAAGTTGGCTGCGTAATCAGATTAATGGCCATACATTTTTTTTGCTCAAAGTGGATTTTTTGCACTTTTTCTATATTTTCTACATTTATATGAGAATTCAACCTTCGAAGACAAAATATTATCTAATAAAAGATGTCTTCGAAATAGTTTCCATATAGAAACCTAACGTCAAAGATCCTTTTCCATAGAAAAACTCTTGATTTATCAGTACAAAACAAAACAAGTTTTCGAATACTATCTTCGACATAGTTTTTATATGAAAAACTTACACGACAAAATTCCTTACCTATAATAAAACTGTTTTCGAATGCACTTTTCTTCAGAAAAGTACGAAACCATGTATGACTTGTTTGTAGAATATCTTCGAACACACTTTTCAGTACAAAACCGCTTTTTCGAACACACTTTTCTATAGAAATTCAAACTTCGAAGATAATTTTTACAAGAACTCAGCCTTTGAAATTACTTTCGCCCTATACAAAAAAAAAACTATGTGACAAGTATCTTCGAAAATACATTTCCATAATAAGCCTATCTTTGAACACACTTCTCGGTACCTGCAATTATTTTCAACAATATTTGTTTTAACGATAAATAAGTTCGAAATCTGGTTGTGATCTAAAATTAATAGACTATTCAGTATGAAACCTGTTATCTTTGAAAATATTCTTCCATGATAAGCCTATTTTCGAATATAACTCCCGAAACCTGCAAATATTTTCGACAATATTAGTTTTAACGATAAATAAGTTCGAAATCTGTTTTTGATCAAAAATTAATAGAAACCTGTTTTCGAAAAGACATTATATGAAAAACTGAATTCGAACTTTTTTTAAGTCAAAGCTCCTTTTGTCGAAAATTTGAACATAGTTTATTGTAACACTGTTTTGTGGCCAAATTGGTATTAAATTATGTTGAAAATGTTACTACATAAAACATTGAAAAATGTATTCTTCCAAAAAATTTTTATATGTGAAATCTATTCAAAAACATATTTTCTTATTTTTTTTTTATAAATTCGCATAAAAAACTGTCTCCAGTCTCCAAAATTCTTTTTTCTATAAAAAGCCGGTATTTCGAACATATTTTCTTTACAAATCTAACTTCGAAATTCATTTGAGTAATAACTAATGAATAAATCTATCTTCAGAACTTTTCTTAAATAGAAAACATTTTTTCATAAACATTTTTCTAAAAAAAAAACAATCGATGTTCTAATACATATTTCCACAAGTAACATGCCTCTGAATACAATTTTTATGTTTTCGAACATAACGTTTTATAAAATTTTATTTTGTCGAACATATTTTTTCATAAAATGATAGATTCGTAATTAATTTCTATAAGAAACATGTAACAAAACTATCTTCAAAATGCTTTATATGAACGCAATCAATTTTCGAAAACTATCTCCTATAAGCAACCTGTCTCCGAATGTGATTATCTTTTTTAAAATTGATTTTGAACATAGTTTGTTGTTAGTAAGCTGTATTCTTAGATATTTTGTGTACGATAGCGGTCTTCGAAAACTGTTTTATGTTCGAAATACTTTACTTATGAAAAATCGTTTTCGAATAAGCTTCGAAAAGGCTTTGTTGTATGAACAATGGCACAGTTACGTAAGTAATCTGACTCCAAATACACTTTTGTGTACAAAACCTTTTTTTGAAAGTAATTTTGTATTAAAATCATATTTTCGAACATATTCTGTAAGAAACATAAAACTAATCCATCAATGCTATATATAAGAAATTTTTTCCTAGAAACTGTCATTGAAGACATTTTTATATGAAAATGATGACTTCGACAACCATTTAAGTTAAAAAAATTATATTCGAAAATACCTTATTTTTACTCGAAATGTTTTCGAACACATGTTTTTCTAAAGGTTTTAGTTAGAATTCACTTTTATATAATAAACCTCAAAAAAGGCTATGTTCGAAATATTTTTTTTTACAAGAAAACTATATTCGAAGACTTATTTCGGTCTTTAAGCGCACCTTGTTAAGGTATGGTGACTTCGAAAATATCGTGTTGTACAAAATTGTCTCTGAAGAAAATTAACTTCGAGAACAATATAATGTAAAAAAAATTATGTTCGAAAAAAATTTTTTGTAGAGAAATGCTTTCGAACATACCTTTCTGAAAAATTTTGGGTTGGATATAAATTTTTTTGTAAGAAAAGTTAAAAAAGACAGTATTCGAAATACTATTTACATAAGAAACTATTGTTCAAAAATGTATATAAACAAATAACATGACTTCGAAAATATATAGTTGCGAATAAATATCATTAAAAAAATTTCAAACTAGAATTATAACTTCGACATTAATTTTACATATCAATAAGAAAAGTAGGTAAAGGCTATGTTCGTAGTACTTCATGTGTAAGAAATATTTTTCGAAGACCTTTTTTAATCTTTTATCGAAATATCTTAAACTAACTTGACTTCGAAAATATTTTTGAAAAATGTATTTCGTAGAATATATTTTCTAATGAAAATTATAACACTTTTATGTAAAAAGTTATGTTCGAAAAGACAAGTTTGTTAGAGATATGTTTTCGAACATACTTTTCTGTAAAGTATTCAAATTCCCAATCACTTATCTATAAGAAAAATCGAAAAAGTCTATGTTCGAAGTACTTAATGTGTAAGAAATCTTTATTCGAAGACCTTTTGCGATCTGTGAACGAAAAATTCTTTAACGAACTTGACTTCGAAAATATTTTACTATGAAAAAAATATCTTTGGAGTAATTTTCGTATAATAATAATAACTGCGACATCAATTATACTTAAAAAATTAATGTTCGAAAACAGTTTTATTCTAAACAAGATATTTTCTAACATCCCTTTTTGTGAAATTCTGAGTTCTTAGTCATTTTCTATAAGAAAATTAGATAAAGGTTATGTTCAAATCACTTATTATATAAGAAAACTATATTTGTAGATTTTTTCGCCAATTGAACGACACTGTTTAAATAATTTGACTTTAACAATATTTTGTTGTAAAAACTGTCTTTGAAGACATATTCATGTGAGAATTATAACTGCGACATCAATTTAACGTAAAAAAATTATGTTCGAAAAAACAATTTTTTAAGCGACATGTTTTCGAACATATTTTTCTGTAAAATGTTGAATACCAAATCAGTTATCTAAAAGAACAATTTAAAAAAGGCTATGTTCAAAATACTTTTTATATAATACAACTATATTCGAAGACTATTTTGGGTGTTTGAATGGTACATTCTTTAACTAACTTGACTGCGAAAATAACTCGTTGTAAAAAAACTGTCTTAGAAGGTATTTTCTTATGAGAATTATAACTGCGACATCAATTTTACATAAAAAGTTCATGTTCGAAAACACATTTAGGTAAGTGATATATTTCCGAACATACTTTTCTGTAAAGTTTTGAATTCCAAATCACTTATCTATAAGAAAAATCGAAACAGGCTATGTTCGAAATACTTTTTATTTAATACAACTATATTCGAATACTATTTTCGGTGTTAGAATGGTACTTTCTTTAACAAAATTGGCTTGTAAAATATTTTACTGTGAAAAAATTTCTTTGGAGACATAGTCAGATGATAATTATAACTTCGACATCAATCATAAGTAAAAAATTTATGTTCGAAAAAAAATTTCGGTATGTGATAAATTTTCGAACATACTTTTTTGTATATTTGTTGAATTCCAAATCACTTGTCAATTAGAAAATTAGAAAAAGGCTATGTTCGAAATACTTTTTATATAACACAACTATATTCGAAGACTATTTTCGGTGTTTGAACGGTACATTTTTTAACTAACTTGACTGCGAAAATATTTTGCTGTGAAAAAATATCTTTGGAGACATTTACGTAAGATAATTATAACTTCGACAAACCTATTATGTAAAAAATTTAAGTTCGAAAAGTAATTTTTATAAGTGAAATATATTCGAACATACTTTTCTGTAAAGTTTTGAATTCCAAATCACTTATCTAAAAGAAAAATAGAAAAAAATGTGTAGAGACATTTTTGTATGAGAAATGTAAAATCGAAGAAACTTTTATGTACCGAAATATATATTCGAAATATATTTTTTAAATATTGTTAACAAAAAAATTTATTAATTTTTTTTAAATTTATTTTTTAGCTTTACCGACTCTTTTTATATTTTATCGCTGCTTTTTTGCTACAAGATAAAAAATTTGAAAATGATATTTTGGCATCGGTCTTTGACCACCCTATGAATCCTATTGCATTATTAAGTTCCTCTTATTTTATTTCTTTTAGTTTTCGTTTATATTTTTTTTCATAGCAATTGTCTTAATCACACGCTGATTTATTGTAGTTATTTTCTATACCAGTTATGAAATCCCTAGCTACTACGAATAGGGCTTGACAGGACCATTTAATTTAAGTTAATTAGTTTTTATTTTTTTGTATCAATTTTTTTCGCTTAAGTTTTTCTACTGCGTTGCTGCTGCAATTGATTTCAAGAAGGCAATTTGAAAATTGCCAGCCTTTACATTATATAATTCCCTGGATGGTTGAAAAGGTCTTAGCTCATTTACCAAAGACATTGACTAATGTTGTTAAAGGCAGAAAAACAGAGGGTAAGGCAGAGAGGGAGAGAGAGAGTGAGTTTATAAGAATGGTTTGAGCTTTCTGTGGCAGAAGCTTATCTTAGTGGCGGGGATGGCCATAAACAAGGCAAATGGCAGCAGCAGCCTATAATAACGTCTATAATAACCACAATCTTGGTCATAACTAATGTTTAACACTTGTACATTTATATCACTAGCGATATATATGTATATGTAATTGTTAATAAGGTTCTGTTGTTAGTGGTTATATAAAGTGGCTGTCATTCGTTGCCAATGTCGGTTCTGCTGTGATGGCTTTTCTTGTAAATTTCTTGCGTCACTTTGTATTAATTCTTGTTTAGGAATTGTGGGGTTGCCACAGAGATGAGTGCCCAAATGTCTGTCTGTGTGCAGCGGCATTGGGTCGGGTATGTAAGACTTAGTCTTTCTATATAACTAAGGGTATCTGTGCTATATTTTTTTAAACAAACTGACGGTGCTTCTGTTTGAATTTCTATTCGATCGTATATTTCATATCCGTTTCATTGGCAGGGATCGTATGTTGGGACTGTGTTTTATTGTCCCTCGTCTTAAGTCATTAGTAGGCTACTAATTTTCTTAGTTTTTGTTGGTCTCTCTCGTTAACTGCAGCCATTATTTTGCTGCTTTATCAAGAAGACCATTGATATTAGGCGTCATTTTATAAATAGATGACTTGTCGAATGTCTCAAAGAATTAAGGTGTTGCTATCAACAGTTGCTATCAAACGTTGTCTGCAAGTTATGCCCGGTTTGTTAGCATTCCTTTAAAAAAAAAAACGCTGGCTATAATAATCACACATGTTTTTATTTATAGAATCACACATATAAAGCCTTGAACTGCCATTTAAAGCAATTAAATCATAAATCCCAAAACAAGAGATGTTTAAGATTATGATTAAAGTGAATTATGGTGTCGCCATAAATGACTACAATTAATCATGTAAATTGTGATTTACGAACTCTGGCGTATAAATGACATTATGCCTAAACAAGAACACCAGCAAACAGTCAGCAATAGTCTGCAAAAAAAGTAGACACTTATATTTTCATGACATAGCTAGGCCAGGACCTAATCTTTAACATTAATCAAAACTGTGTTACATACTTTCTGCCTTAGCAGCCACACAACATCTTCCTTTAATCTTTACTGTAATATAATTGTGGCTTTTTGGTCTTTGCTGTGCTTTAGCTGATGGTTTTGTCTATTTTTGTAATTTATACAACTTAATAAATTCATTACATCTTCCATGTTGTGTTGTCTGGCTGATGATGTGACTGTTGTTGGCTGTCCTTAAAGGTGCGAAGATTAAATATTCAACATATTGTGGTACAAGAAAACATAACGAAAACGTGCCTTTGCACTTGATTACCGAGACAGAGAGAGAGAGAGAGACGGAAAAGGCGAAGGAGAGACAGAATGAGAGAGACATCACATTTGGAGTTAAATAATTTAAATAAACACATTTAAAAGGTTTAACTATGGATTCAAAACCAAAATCAGACTTTTACACCACAGGAAATCAGAAATCGAAATCTTTTCTTTTTATAAGAAACATATCAGAAAGTTACCTTCGATCTAGTTTAATGAGAGAAACAAAGGACTTAAGACATAAGAACTTTAGTTCTAATATAGACTCAATACCAAGCCCAGACTTTTACACCACAGGAAATCAGAAAACGAAATCTTTTCTTTTTATAAGAGACATAGCAAAAAGTTGCCTGCGAAACAAGACTTATGACACAAAAATTGAAATAACGACTCAAAACCACAGAAGATCAGAAATCAGGAAATGATAAATCAAAATCAATTTTTAAAAGAAATATAGAATAAAATTACCCACGAAATTGTTTATATATAAAAAAACTTTGCTTTTAAATAATAACAATCTTTCAAAGCGATAAACTAGTCTTCGAACATATCATGCTAATAGAAAACTGTTGCCTAAGAAACTTTTATGTATTACAAACATATTTGCGAACATAATTTCCTATAAAAATATGTAATCAAAATTAATTTTCTATAAAAAAAATTTCGAAAATACGTTTATGTCACAGTTTCTTTTTTCGAAGACGATCTTTTTTAGAAAAGTATGTTCGAAAACATGGTTTCATGAACCGATAAGCGATTTTTAGATAAGCGTTTAAATCTGTTCTTGAAAACATGTTTTCGAACATACTGTGCCATAAAAACTTGTGTTCATAATCAATTTTCTACAAAACAATTTTCGAATACACTTTAATGAAATAATTGTAATTTCGAAGACTCTTTTCATATGTAACACGTTTTCGAAAATACATTTCAAATATATAATTGTTACACAAAAGTATATTCAAAAATTTTCTTATAAAAAATTTATTTCGAACAAATATTTTTTTTTTGAAAAGTATGTTCAAAAACATGACATCATGTACCGATAAGGGATTTTTAGATAAGCGTTTTAATTTGTACATGAAAACATGTCTTCGAACATTCTTTGCTATAAAAACTTGTGTTCGTAATCAATTTTCTATAAAACAATTTTCGGATAAACTTTTATTAAATCTTTTTTTTCGAAGACTTTTCATAGGTAACATATTTTCGAAAATAATTTTTCTATAAAATACTGTCTTTAAAAACAATTATTTTTAAGAAATATATAATAAAACTATCTTCGAAATAATTCATATATAAAAAAATCTGTGTTCGAAGGGTCGTTCTGTAAGTTATCCGCCGTTGTTTACGTTTTTTTTAAGTAAAATGTGTTCGAAAAGACTGTTGCACAAAAGATATCATCAAATACACATTTGTATTCGAGACCTACTTTCGAAGACATTTTTGTTTAAAAAACTTAGAGTCAAATCCACTTTGCCATAAAAACCATATTTTCGAACATAATAACATTGAGTTTCTATGCCAAATCTAAAATTGAACACATGTTCGAACACACACTGGAAAAAACTTTTTTCGAACATTAATTTCTTATACACATCTGTCTTTCGAACATCCTGTTTGGCAAAAATGTAACTTCGAGATCAATTTTAAACTTCGAAAAATATAATTAACAAACAATTTTTGTTCGACGATTATTTCGCTATGTTCGAATTTGTATTTATAAAAATATTTTCGAACATTTCTTTCTTAAGAAATCTGTCATCGAAATTAATAACTAACATGACTAACTAACATGTTCGAAAACATACAAATATACAAATATACAAATATACAAATCCGTCTTCCGTACATCCTGTTTGGCAAAAATCTATCTTCGAGGTCAATGTCAATAATTTCAAACGCTCAAAAAACATAATTTACAAAAAAATTAGTTCGAAATGTTTTATCGCTATGTTCGCATATGTATTTATGATTTCTTTAGAAATCAGTCACCAAAATAAATATATATTCTATGAAAATTCTTAGTTCGAACACATGTTCGAATATATTTTTTTCGAACATTAAATTCTTATACAAATCCGTCTTTCGAACATCCTGTTTGGCAAAAATTTGCCTTCGAGATCAATTTCCATTAATTTAAAATATCAAAAAACATTACTTACAAAGAAATGTTGTTCGAAGAATTTTTCGTTATGTTCGAATTTTTATTTATGAATCTAAACTATGCTTTAACACATATTTCTATAATAAATACGTTACAGAACATTTATTTCTGATGAAAATCAAAAAAAATATAGAAAAAATTAACTTCGAAAAATTTAAGATATAAAAAAAAACTATGTTCGAAAATATTTATCTGTAAGTTACCAGTTTTCGAATATATTTTTCGTTATATTTGCCTACGGAAACAATTTTCTACAAAAAAACATATTTTCTAAAATTTTTTTACTAGAAAAATATTTTCGAACATTCCTTTTTTAAGAAATCAGCCGCTGTAATCAATATGGACTGAGATATGGAATGAAGTTTACCTCGATTTATTTAATATTTAGAAAAAAACATATGTTCGAAAATACTTTAGTTAGAAATCTATCTTCGAAAACATTTTTCTATAAGATACTTACATTCTTATACATTTCTCTATTAGAAAAATTAATTTCGACATACTTCTTCATTAAATCTGATGTTCGAAATAAATTTTCTATAAGAAACAAAGATTAAAGTTAGCTTTGAAATATTTTCGAAGTTAATTTTCGTCTTTAAACGCTTTTTTTTTGGATTCTGAACATTGAAAATATCTTGTTATTAAGAAATATCAATTGAAGATAATGTTATGTAAGAAAAATATGTTCAAAAATACATCTGTAAAGGAAAACTGTAATCGAACATTTCTTTCTGTTAAATATATGTACGAAAACAAAAAATATGTTCGAAAACACTCTTTTATAAGAAAACTGTATTCGAACATTCTTTTCTGTGAAATTATGGGTTCAATGCAATTTTTTGGTTATATACATAGAAGAAAAGTATATTCGAAATACTTTTTACAACAATTTCTATGTTCGAATATATTTTTCCTCAAGTTGTATAGAATAAAGTAATCATTGAAATAATTTCTATAGAATAAACCTAAGTTCGAATATATTTTCCCTCTAGTTGCATAGAATAGAGCTATCTCGAACATTTTTTATATAGAAAGTCTATATTCATATATATTTTCCATCAAGTTACATGTCCCAGAATACAATAATTATGTTGTCGAAAATACTTTTTTAAAAAAGTTTTTAATAAGGATTAGTTTTCTTTGAGAAACTTATAATAAAGCTATTTTCGAAATTTTATATAAGAAATCTTTGTTCGAAAACACTATTCAATAAGTGGCAGGTCTTTGAGTTTGCATTTCGGTAAAATACTTGCGCTCAAAACCATATTAGTTTAAAAATTCGATGTTCGAATCCACTTTTCTAAAAATAGTATGTTTTCGAATTTACAATATTGTTAAATACTAGGTTTGAAATCACCTTTTTAATAAGAAACATCAATTTAAACTAATAAATCGTTGTTCGAATACACTATTCGAAATCTATGTTCGAATTTATTTTCCTGCAAATCACATGCTTCCGAATACGATTTTTATATTTTCGAGTACACGTTTTTATAATATCTTGCATTCGAAATCACGTTTTTTCAAAATAAAACTATCTTCGAAATATTTTATATGAACTTTTCAGTACGAGGTCGGTCTTCGAGTTTGAATTTCTTTAAGAAACTTGTGTTCGAAAACATTTTATTTTGAGAATTCAAAGTTCGAATACACTTTTTTTTAAAATATCATGTCTTTGAACATATAGTTATGTTAAACCCTGTGTTGAAATCATTTTTCTATAAGAAACATAAAAGAGAGTTATCTTTGAAATACTTTGTATACATAAATTCTATGTTCGAATATAATTTTCCTTAAGTTACATATCACTTAATACAATTTTAATGTTTTCGAACATATTTTGTTAGAAAATTCCGTATCCGCAATCACTTTTTAAAAAGAAATGTGGAGTAGAGATATGTTCGAAATAATTTGTATATAAGAAATCTTCATTCGAAAACACTTTTCTATTAAAAATTTGAACTTACTTTTCATAAAATTTTTTTAAATAAAACTATCTTTAAAATATCAACAACTGACCAGATTTTCACACTTCGGCAAATCCTGGAAAAGACCCAAGAGAAACAGATCGACACGTACCATCTTTTTGTCGACTATAAAGCTGCCTTCGACAGCCCGATACGGCAGAAATTACTTGAAGCCATGGCTGAGTTTGGTATTCCAGCGAAGCTGATACGTCTTTGCGGAATGACGCTGACTGACACGAAGTCTTCAGTGAAGATTGGCAAGGACCTTACGGAGCCATTCTATACCAGACGAGGCCTAAAACAAGGCGACGGCCTATCGTGCGATCTCTTCAACATTGTGATGGAGATGATAATGAGAAAAGCTGCAGTAAACACGAGTGGCACTATATTCAACAAAAGCCACATGCTACTCGCGTACGCTGATGACGTAGACATCATCGGTCGAAAACTGCGGGATGTGACTGCAGCATTCTCGGGTATACAGAAGGAATCAGCGAAAATGGGCCTAACGGTGAACGAGGACAAAACGAAGTTATTAGTTTCAACGAATAAAGAATCTACTCGTTTGGGAAACTGCGTGAACGTTGGCAACTATAATTTCGGGGTGGTAGATAATTTTGTCTACCTAGGCTCCGCCATCAACAAAGAAAATAATGTCAACCTAGAAATCCGGAGAAGAATCCTGCTTGCAAATAAATGCTACTACGGACTAAGCAAGCGTTTCAATGACAGAGCCCTCTCTCGACGAACAAAACTCCAGCTATACCAGATACTGGTTCTACCTGTCTTAATGTATGGCTCAGAATCCTGGGTTATGACACAAGCAGATGAATCGGTTCTGGCGGTATTCGAGAGAAAAATACTCCGTAAAATATATGGGCCCATCATCGTTAACGGAGAGTATCGGCGTCGTATGAATCATGAGCTGTACGAGCTGTACACTGACATTGACGTGGTCAAACGCATTAAAGTGCAACGGTTGCGTTGGCTAGGTCATGTTGTACGCATGGACGAAAATGCTCCAGCTCGAAAAGTCTTCGACAATGAACTCGATGGACGGCGCAGAAGAGGGCGACCAAAACTCCGTTGGAAAGACCAGGTTACTGAGAACCTTACAGAACTCGGTGTGACTAACTGGAGAAGAAGCGCAGAAGATCGAGGCGCTTATAATATTTTTCTACGTGCGGTATATAATCCACAGGGATTGCATAGAAGTACCAGTTAAGTAAGTAAGTATCTTTAAAATACTTTAGGTATGAAATATTCTTTGTTCGATGCCACTTTTCTATCTTCGAATTACGTTATTTATATAAGAATGGACTCAGCCTTCTGAATAAATCCTATTTTTCGGGGAGACTAATTTTTAAGTAAAAACTTTTCGAAAATCTTTTTTTGTTAGAAGAAACTCATCTTCGAAGATATTTTTCTAAAAAAACCGGCTTCGATGACTATTGTATACAAAGAACTTGCATTCGAAGAAGCACGTGAAGGGATATCTGTATTCGAAGGATTCTATTTCCATAAAATTAATTCTTTTAAAATTTTTAACTCTAATTATTATGATTTCAAATGAAATGTGTCTTGGTAATGTAATGTACAAGAAATTGTATTTCTGTGATCTGTAAAATTACTGGATTTATTTGCCAAGTTTGTGTCTTAAGTCTTTTGTATTGAATGCCAAAAAAATGTGATTAAATTTATATGTTTCTTGCAAAAATACTTTGCAATCAGTTGTGGAACTGTGAAACTTAAATCACTGCATAGTTATTCCTCAAGTTTGTGTCTTAAGTCTTTTGTTTTGAATGTGACAGAGTTTCATATTTTTGTTTGTATTTCACAAGGAATTGCTACATTACGTCTCTAATAACGCTACACTACGTTGCGTTGTAATTAATTCCTTATAAATTACTCCCAAAGTATCCACTCCTTTAAATGACTGCCCCTTGAACTTGACCAAAAGATCAAATCAGTCTGTATCTGCAACACTATGTTTTTGTAGGGAAGACAACGTTGTTAAAAGGCCACAACAGACATAAGCATGTATTTGTTAACAAGACATGTAAATATTTAACATTATGCAAATAAACGAAGTGTATTTTTTTTCGAAGATAACAAAACTAAGCCCTAGTACAGTACAACTGTTTAAAAGGACAGAGCAAATGCAAAAAAAGTTTTAAATTGATATCTCTCTCTCGCTACGTGATTTCGGTTAAAACTCTGGCCTCCTCCTTTACTCCTCTTAAGCCATTACTAAGCATTTTCTCTATATGGTTTATGGAGTAATTTGAGAATTACATTCTGCTGGCATGTTTTTTTTTGTTCTTGTATATATATGCAAGACATTAAAAGAAAATCATGCCATATAAAGAAAATGAGGTTCCTATTGGCAAAATGGCGTATGACCAAACGTCATTGTCTCCCTCCAAATGTTTCTAGTTTTTCACATACTTGCTATATATGTACGCGTATAATCAACAGGGTATATAGAACATTTGTGTTGTGTATGGAATCGCACTATATTTTATACTTCCTTATTTAAGGCCACTACAAATATATCTAGATGTATGAAAGAGCAATAAAAACCAGCTTAAAGATTGGTTATTGAGCGAAAAATGAAGAAAGAAGAAAAACAGTTACACATATTTTCTTTTTGCAAATACAAACAAAATAAAAAAAACAACGAAAGAAAAACAAAATCGTAGAAAATCTTTAGCAAAGGAAAACAAGTTCATAATGTAGGTTCTGGCCGCCACATCATCGTCATCTAAGGCGCTGTGGCCACAAGATCTAACACAGAAAAATGCATGTTAGAAGCGTGTTATGTTGGTCCACACTTAAAACTTAACTGGTTAAGGTGGCTAGCAGGCAGCCTGGCTCAATGGCTGGCTGGATGTTTTGTAGCTACTGCTGTATGGATGCCGAGGCTGTACGGATTGCTATGAGAATGCCGTCGCTGGCATATTTGTAACCAAGTCATTTGCCAGCCTGCCTTACTTGGGGCCGTAATGCAACCAATTGATTTTTCTTAGCATCATTCATGTTTTTCTTATCTTTCATTCTGGTGTAATGTTTTTTGCACCCCTTGCTCTCTCTTTTGTGTGGCTCTTTAACGCTTGCACTGCATCTTTGCTATAATTTGCGTGTCAAATAAGCGTATGTGCTACTTTGTTGGTGCTGTTGTTGCTGTTGCATTGTGACTATGTGGTCTGTTCTCCTCATGGGGTTCAACGTCATCATCAACAACGTTAGCAACAGCATTACCAGCCTCATCATCATCATCATCATCTGCATTACTGTGGCCATCCCCCCTCCTCCCCTATAGACATTATAATCATCATAGAAATGAGGCTGGGAGATTTTGTTGCATGGTGTTGATTAATCAAGACTTAAGGTCATATTCTGAGGTGATTTTAATCTTTGTAATGTCGTGTACATTTTTACATGATATACTAAAGTTTGAGGCTTGGGAGAAAAATTTAGAAGGAGAACAAATGGAAACTGCAAGGGAAACGTAAGTTTGTTGTTTGCTTAAAAATATTTCAATGGATGTGAGAAAGAGGCAGGGGCAACTCTGTGACTAAAAGGATGGCTTGTAAAAATTACAAAAATACAAAAATACAAAAATACAAAAATACAAAAATACAAAAATACAAAAATACAAAAATACAAAAATACAAAAATACAAAAATACAAAAATACAAAAATACAAAAATACAAAAATACAAAAATACAAAAATACAAAAATACAAAAATACAAAAATACAAAAATACAAAAATACAAAAATACAAAAATACAAAAATACAAAAATACAAAAATACAAAAATACAAAAATACAAAAATACAAAAATACAAAAATACAAAAATACAAAAATACAAAAATACAAAAATACAAAAATACAAAAATACAAAAATACAAAAATACAAAAATACAAAAATACAAAAGTACAACAAATACAAAAGTACAACAAATCCAAAAATACAAAAATGCAAAAATGCAAAAATACAAAAATACAAAAATACAAAAATACAAAAATACAAAAATACAAAAATACAAAAATACAAAAATACAAAAATACAAAAATACAAAAATACAAAAATACAAAAATACAAAAATACAAAAATACAAAAATACAAAAATACAAAAATACAGAAATACAAAAATACAAAAATACAAAAATACAAAAATACAAAAATACAAAAATACAAAAATACAAAAATACAAAAATACAAAAATACAAAAATACAAAAATACAAAAGTACAACAAATACAAAAGTACAACAAATCCAAAAATACAAAAATGCAAAAATACAAAAGTACAACAAATACAAAAATACAAAAATACAAAAATAAAAAAATACAAAAATACAGAAGTACAAAAATATAAAAATATAAAAATATAAAAATATAAAAATATAAAAATATAAAAATATAAAAATATAAAAATATAAAAATATAAAAATATAAAAATATAAAAATATAAAAATATAAAAATATAAAAATATAAAAATATAAAAAAAACAAAAATACAACAATACAAAAATACAAAAATACAGAATAATACATTGTTATAAAAATATTCATTAAACAAAGTTGGTTTCATACGAGTGGGTTAAGTCATTGCATGGATTTATGTCAATGAGGTGGAGGAAGAAGGCAATTGCAGGTGTTACTTAAGCTCCACCCTTGAGAAGAATCAAATCAGAAGAATTGGGTGGTTAAAAATTTAGTGTTTTTCGACATCCCCTAGAAAAAGTAGATATTTCAGAGCTAAAGTTTTTAAAATAACCGGCGTCTCCTATCAGGCTGTAATCGTACTATTTGTGGCAGTATTTAAAAAATGTATACTGCATTAGAATAATTAATGAAATACACTGCGAATGACATACATGGGGACGCATTGACGTGTACATGAAGTTGAGCCAAAAACTTCAGCCTTCATGTCCCACAAGAAAACTGGTGTCTTTCAGCAAATAGGGTATCTTTTTTTTAACTTCAAGGCAAAAATCCATAGATTTTACTCTTTATTTGGAACACATTCTCCACAAATTTGCATAAGTGCAAAATGGTAGATAAAACTGGACTCCTTTTGGCATCATCAGGCGGCAGTGATGTCAGCGTGGCGACCAAGACTTTACACGACTTGAAGCGTTTCCATTAAAGGTATAGGTTGTACGTAATACAAGGAATTATTGTATTGAGGAATAAGCTTATTTGGACCTTGCACGCATCTTTCTGCGCTTACGCTTCAACCTACGCACGCGCTTCTTACGCCACTTAGCTCTCATATTTCTTCTGTATTCGAAGACGAGCGGAGCGATATTATGACCTATAAAGGCCATAAATAGCAAGTATTGAAAATTGTCGCACCATTTAATTGGTTTTATTTTTAACATAATATAATTTTTTATTAAAATTATAAAAATTAAAAAAATATTAAAAATTTTAAAAATTTTGCAAATATCATAAGTATTAAAAATATTAATAATATTAAAAAAATTAAAAATATTAAAAATATCAAGAGGGCGCTGACGAGACATTGTGGTTAATGTCAAAATGACGTCATACGCCTATCCTGCTGTCAACATAATACATTTCACACTCTTGACTAAAAACCAATTGGCAATAATAAATAATTGCTAATAGAACTGATCTCAAACCGAACTATGACAATATCAAATATCAAAAATATTATAAATATTAAAAGTACTAGCTGGCCCGGCAGACTTCGTCCTGCCTCCAAATTTTTGTAAAATATGTTGAGTGTAGTTGAAATCTAAAAACGATTGGTTTATTTTTTTGACCTCTAAAATATTTCAATTTAAAGGGCGAGGTTTTCCCGGATGAAAACTTACTTATTGATAGGCATATATTCTAAAACCACATTTTTAAGCCGATTGACTGACCTATAACTTTCAGCGTTGGTGTACTGGGTGATTGTACCTTTTTATCCTAAGGAGTACGAATTTCCAAAAATGCATTCATTAAGCTCAGCAACCCCATTAACCGTATGGTCTGGGTGATTATTCCTATTTTCCTATTTTCAGTTATTCCTATTTTCGTTATTGTTCCCTAAAATTTTGAAATGGGAAAAACAACTTTGTGAAGCTCTCTAATTCAGTAGGAAGTGCGCCATTATAAAAGTTAGTCATTCTTCTTTAAGCCTTTTTGTGGTCTGGGTGACCATCTACAGCCAATCCTTAACTTTCACTGAAATTTTGGGACAAATGGGGTCAACCGTTTTCACAATTAGTGGTGACATCAAAATGTACATCTTTGTTATATATATAGACTTCTGAATAACTATGATGTTAAAAAAGTGACTAAATGACATTCCAAAAATTAAGTGTATCACAAGCTAATCACCGGCAACTGGTTCCAAACATACATTCAAAATTTTCTCATGCCAAAAAAATCATATATTTTAAGTTTAAGTAAAATCGGACAATCGATATTCAAAATCTTCTCATGCCAAAAAAATCATATATTTTAAGTGTAAGTAAAATCGGACAATTGATATAAATTTTCGAAAAAAAATTTTCATAAGAAAACAAAAATACATTCTAAATTTCAATCAAATTGTTTAATTCGTTAAAATTGTTATTATAATTCCATCATAGCGACACCTACCCGGTCAATTTATACAAAAAAAATTTTCTCAAGGTTCCACAAAAATAAATACTAAATTTCAGTTAAATTGATACATGCATTCAAACTTTCAATATAAATCCACCCTAGCGCCATCTACCGGGTCCATTTGTACATACGATTTTTTCTGATGATCAAACAAACATAGATTCTGAATTTCAGTTAAATTGGGCCATTCGTTAAAATTTTGATTGTAAACCGACCCCAGCGCCATCTACCGGGTCCATTTGTACATAAAATGTTTTCTCATAATCAAATGAATATCCATTCTAAATATCAGTTGAATTGGTACATGCATTCAAATTTTCGATATAAATCCACCCTAGCGCCACCTGGATTTGATTTTTTTCAACACAAACAATCTACGGAAAATTTCAAATCGAATAAAAAAAAATCAGCCAAATCGCTCCAGCCGTTCTCAAGTGATGGTATGACATACGTGGACCATTTCATTTTTATATATATAGATTAAATATGTGCAAAATGTTAAAAATATTAAAATTATTAAAAATAAAAAAAATATGAAAAATACTAAATATATTAAAAATATTAAAAATATTAAAAATATCAAAAATATTAAAAATATTAAAAATATTAAAAATATTATAAATATCAAAAATATTAAAAATATTAAAATTATTAAAAATATTAAAAATATTAAAAATATTAAAAATATCAAAAATATCAAAAATATTAAAAATTGTAAAAATATTAAAAATTGTAAAAATATTAAAAATATTAAAAATATTAAAAATATCAAAAATATCAAAAATATTTAAAATATTAAAAATATTAAAAATTGTAAAAATATTAAAATTATTAAAAATATTAAAAATATTAAAAATATTAAATATATTAAAAATATAAAAAATATTAAATATATTAAAAATATAAAAAATATTAAAAATATTGAATATAATAAAAATAGTAAAAATATTTATTAATATTATAATAAATATTAAACATCTTAAAAATATTAAAATTATTTAAGATAGTACTAATAACAAAAAATATTAAATATATACAAATATTTAATATTCGTTGAAACCTTTACTACCTTATGGCTTTGCCATTTTCTTTCCATGCCAACATATTTCTATTTTTTATTCTTATTCAATTATTAAAAGTAAACCTAGTGATAATTTGATTACATGTCCATCCATCTGTTCATACACTATTCGACATTGTGACGTGCCACATGCCTCTTAGTGGTGTCAGATAATAACCACATACCACGGCCTCATATGCAGAAAACATGTGGCATTTAAATTTCTCAACATCCTCTGGAAAATTGGATGCTACCGAGACAGCAACGACGCATATCATTGCTTACGAAACTGTGTGGAGATACAGGGGACACAGGCGCTCTATGGCAAAGCCCATTTGAAAACCTATAGTTAAACTCATTTAGAATATCATTTAAATAAAATTGACATCTACACGTACATGCCACCACAGGCAGCCCCATCCATACACAGACAGACACTCATACGGGGGACAGACATAACTATAAATTGATCATACATCACAACAAATAATTCTACACAAATGACTTGAAGTAGCAGCAGCATAGCAGGAAGAGTTGGCAACCAAATGTTCATGTCTGCATCTCTGCAAGAGTTATAAATAAATTGTTGGGGCTGCCGTTGTAGCTTCTAGTCTTAGGACTTGCATACCTCTGCAACAGGGCCTGCTGGTTCCACATTTCTTGTACCCCTCAATATACAAGTTCTATTGATGATATGTAACTGTGTCCATGCCACCGCTGTATTGAATTCGTCGTTGTTGTTACTTTGGCTCAAAAGTCATACGTACATAGTACATGTCGTACATGTTCAAAATCAAATAGAAATTTATTGCATATGCCAGTCAAATGTTTAGCATGACATTATGCTAAGAAAATTGCAGCAGCAGCAGCAGAACAGTAAACAAAAAATTCAACAACAACAGAAATAAAACAATATGCAAAAACAACAAACATACATTTGTTTAAGGAAGATATGTAGCTATAATTTCACATCAGTAGTCACTCAAGCAAGCAAGCAAGCTAGCTAGCTAGAAGTAAAAAGCATTCAAGCATTCCAACACCAAACTCCATGATTGTTTCTGCTGCTGCTGTTGTCATAAAAATCTTTCATATATTTCAATGTCAATAAGGCAGCATTTCAACATGACTCATATGTGGCAGAGACTGACGGCATACATTTTGAGATGCATTCAAAGATATCCAGTCAGGTAGGCTAGCTGGCTGGCAGTCATATAGCCATGACATATAGTACCACATACATTGTTAAGAGTTTAACAAAAGTTTCGGCGTGCAATTCATATGTGCTGCAACCTCTCAAAAGCTGTTATGGTGTACAATGAGAAATGATGATTCTAAAAAGGGTTTGCAAGATTGAAAACACCCAGCACCATCATTAACTATAGCCTGGGGGAGAGACTGCATAACAATTGTAGGTGAATTGCATGATTTATGAGCTATTGAAAGGATATAGCCGCTTTTGTGGACAGGCAGCTAAGTTATGTGGCATAATTTGTAGAAAAGAAAATCAGTTTAGAGCAAAAAGAGAACAAAGGCGTTTAAAAGAAAAATATAAGAGGAATGCAGGCTTTTACTATAAGGCAAGGTTGGAGAGTAATAGGCCAATGACAGAGGTGCCAATTTTTTTTTATATTTATAATATCATTAATATTTTTTGTATTTTTACTGTTTCATATTTTTAATTTTTTTAATATTTTTAACATTTTTAATATTTTTAATATTTATTAAATATTTAATATTTTTACTATTTTTAATATTTTTTATATATTTAGTATTTTTAATATTTTTAATATGTTTAATATTTTTAATACTTTTAATATTTTTGATATTTTTAATATTGATTAATATTTGTAATAATTTTAGTTTTTAACAGTTTTAACATTTTTAATATTTTTACTATTTTTAATACTTTTTATATTTTTAATATTTTTTATATATTTAATATTTTTACTATTTTTAATATTTTTTATATATTTAGTATTTTTAGTATTTTTAATATTTTGAATATGTTTAATATTTTTAATATTTTTAATATTTTTAATATTTTTAATATTTTTAATATTTTTTATATATTTGATATTTTTACTATTTTTAATATTTTTTATATATTTAATATTTTTACTATTTTTAATATTTTTTATATATTTAGTATTTTTGATATTTTTAATATTTTTAATAGTTTTAATATTTGTAATAATTTTAGTATTTTTAATATTTTTAACATTTTTAATATTTTTAATATTTTTAATATTTTTAACATTTTTAATATTTTTAATATTCCTAATATTTTTAATATTTTTAATATTTTTAATATTTTTAATATTTTTAATATTTTTAATATTTTTAATATTTTTAATATTTTTAATATTTTTAATATTTTTAATATTTTTAATATTTTTAATATTTTTAATATTTTTAATATTTTTAATATTTTTAATATTTTTAATATTTTTAATATTTTTAATATTTTTAATATTTTTAATATTTTTAATATTTTTAATATTTTTAATATTTTCAATATTTTAAATATTTTTAATATTTTCAATATTTTCAATATTTTTAATATTTTTAATATTTTAAATATTTTTAATATTTTTAATATTTTTAATATTTTTAATATTTTTAATATTTTTAATATTTTTAATATTTTTAATATTTTTAATATTTTTAATATTTTTAATATTTTTAATATTTTTAATATTTTTAATATTTTTAATATTTTTAATATTTTTAATATTTTTAATATTTTTAATATTTTTAATATTTTTTAATATTTTTAATATTTTTAATATTTTTAATATTTTTAATATTTTTAATATTTTTAATATTTTTAATATTTTTAATATTTAATATTTTTATTTTTTTAGTTTTTTAAATATTTTAATATTTGTAATATATTTAATAGTTTTAGTATTTCATTATTTTTAATTATTTTTTAATATTTTTAATAAAAAAAATCATATTATTTTAAAATAACACCAATTAAATGTTGCGATTATTTTCAATATTTGTTGTTTGTGGGACATCAAGGCTGAAGTTTTCGGTAAATATCACGTACACTCCATGAATGATTTCTACAGTGTATTTCATTAATTATTTTAATGCAAAATTAGTTTTTTAAGTATTGCCACAAATAGTACAATTCCAGCCCGATAGGTGGCGTCGATTATTTTATAAACTTTAGCTCTGAAATATCTTTCTTTACATGGGAAATCGTAAACTATTCAAAAATGTGTAACCACCAATTCATCTGATTTTACCAACTCAAGGATGGAACTGCTTCCCCTCCCTCTTCAAAAAAAAAAAACTTAATTTCCCTTTGCACCCCACGAATGAGGTATGAAATAGCTTCTGAATTAACACGCTTTCTATTAGATACACAACTAACCGCACCTACTTGTTTATCGACGAATGCGAACGTCACTGTTTGAGAAGCTCTTACTAGACACGCCGATTGACTCGACACTGTCAACAACATTCGAGGGGAGCCGACAATGAAAGTACAATTTTTTTTTAAGATGATTGGAGCCAAGTTTGAACTTGCGATCTCTCGCATGGTAGTCGCGTGTTCTAACCACTATGCCGCGGCCGGTCCCCTTCCTCTCCCTCATAGGCATAAATTTATACAATATTATAACCCACTGATATAAGACCAACTTTGGTTAGTGAATAATTTTGTATTATTGTATTATTCTGTCTCTGTTGTTTTGTATTTTTGAATTTTTATATTTTTGTATTTTTGTATTTTTGTATTTTTGTATTTTTGTATTTTTGTATTTTTGTATTTTTGTATTTTTGTATTTTTGTATTTTTGTATTTTTGTATTTTTGTATTTTTGTATTTTTGTATTTTTGTATTTTTGTAGTTTTGTATTTTTGTATTTTTGTATTTTTGTATTTTTGTATTTTTGTATTTTTGTATTTTTGTATTTTTGTATTTTTGTATTTTTGTATTTTTGTATTTTCAGTAAACTTACTTTTTCTAAGTAGCCGTGGACCAAATGTTATTCTAATTATATTTTTTTTTCTCTGTTCAGAAATAATTGATATTGTCTCCGTTGTAAGTTTGTGTCTTAAGTCTTTTGTTAGAGATTCATTTTCTTTATGGACCTTAGTGGCCGAGCCATGGCCATATAAATAGATCCAACCATTTATGTGTTTTGCCACTTCTCATATTTGCTGTACTTTGCTTCCTTTGAAAGTTTGTGTCTTAAGTATTTTGTTTAAATTTAACTAATTTCAAAGAGTTAGCTCTGTAATGATTAGTGAGATTTTTAATTGTAGAATTTAATTTCAGCGTTTAAATCTCATCTAATTCGTTTTTATTCTTAGTGCTTAAGTTACTTTTACTTAGATAAACATTGGCATTCTTGTTATTTCCTGCCCTTGTCCAATTTTGTTACGTACAATTCCCGGTAAACTAACAGTACCATGTGAACATTTTTAAAAGTTCTTTACGGCTACTTAATAGTGTTTCTTAGCATTAGCATTTAAAATTGCACATTTAAATGTATATCTTAAAGCCATACTGACAAGTAAAAAACAACAACAGCAACACTAACTACTCAAGCTAGTTAACTAATAGCTGTGTTTTAAGTTTCACGGCAGTTGTTTCACTAATGTGCAAAGAAATACCATAAAATGCAATGCCCTTTTTTCTCTTTAAGCACCCAAGTGTTGGCCACAAAAGTATTTTTGCATATTTTGTACAAAGCAAAACACTTGGAAAATGTTTAACTTCCGCCTCAAGAAAATTTTTTGCCACAACGCAAAAAGTTCAAACTGCACAAGTACCAGTGCCATTGGTGTTGTGCATAGATTGTCAGGCGGTCTTTATTAGGAAAGTGGCGAGCAAAATGCTTGGCAGAAATTATTCACCACCAGCAGAGCAGTGTCAGCCTGGGCTCAAAAGTTATGTTTTCCTTTGTGCGTTTGCAGCCAATTACATATGCACGCGCTAAACTTGGGCGAGTGGTAACCACTGATGTCCATGGTTGGGGCATAAAAAAATGTAGCGCAATCATAAACTAGGCCCAAACATAGATGGCTATCACTGCAGCAAACGTCCACATAAAGAGGTTTTCAACACCTGCTGGCTGGGTGATATAACAGCAACAACAACAACAACACTGCCATAACACAACGACAACGACACACGGCCCATGATGCCATCACAAATGTATGATGGTATATTTCTATTACGCATTTTGTATGGGGAGGAAACCACCGCGTGTCTATGATCAGTTGGTGCGCATGCGCACCACACACACACACAGTTAATAGTTGTCGATGCAAGTGCGTCATTGCTGGGTACTGTTTGGCCCTATAAAGGCATTGCTTTATGACTGATGTTATTTAATGGTAATGAAGGCGCCCTTTAATAGTTTCCATTATATCTAACTCGGCTTGGTGTTGTTTGTAACATAAAGACTGTAATATGTTTTCTCTTGTGCAATGTTCTTAACTTCTTCTTCTTATGAGATATAGATGTTTTCGCGCTTTGATTACTTTTACATACCTTTTTGTTGTTGTTGTTTGATATAAAAATGCCTTTTTGTACTCGATCACTTCGTCTTTGTTTTTGTTGTAAGTCCAAATAGGTGTCTGTCTGGTGTTGTTGCTGATTCCAATCAATGCTGTAATGATAGGGCAAGGCCAGAAAATAGCAATATATGAATTAGTATAGAAAATTATTATAAATTTGCAATTGTTTATAATTGTTTATGATTGAGCATTAGAAATTATATAATGAAGTTTTAAGTTATTGAACTACAGCTGCCAGTCATTGTACCTAAGTGAAGGGCTGGTGAAAAGAAAAAGGCCATGGCAAGAGCAAGGCCATTGTGTTAGAAGTAAATTAACTTGTTTAATAATAAATAATATGTGAAGAGAGACTGAGAGAAAATTATGCTAATAATTGTTTATATTAATATCTAATGGAATTTTCTAATAATTGAGGTCAGTACACAGAGAATGATATGAGAAATCAATTCACATTGGGAGTAAATGTAAAAAAATTTTAGCAAAAATATAGAAAACAGATGGTCATGTCTTTAAAGTTGGATTAAATTAGATATTATTTTATATATATTTTTAGCATAATAAATGTTTTTAATATTTTAAATACTCTATTTTAATATTTTTGATATTTTTAACATATTTAATATTTAAAATATTTTTAATATTATAAATATTTTTAATATTTTCAATATTTTTATTATCTTCAATATTTTTAATATTTTGAATACTCTTAACATTTTTAATATTTTCAATATTTTTTATAATTTTAATATTTTTAATATTTCTATTTTTTTAAATATTTTTAATATTATTAATAATTTGAATATTGAATATGTTTTTCATTGTTCGGTTTGAGATCTGTTTCTATTATCGCTAATAGAATTTGTTTTACAAGAGCTGTGTGAAATGTATTATGTTGACAGCTGGCAGGGCAGATAGCTATTTCGATGGTTGCCAAACCATCATCATCAGTGCCGTTTGCTGTGCCTTCTCCACTCATTATCACAACCTTAAGTGTTAAAAGGGACCGGCCGTGGCATAGTGGTTAGAACACGCGACTACCATGCGGGAGATCGCAGGTTCAAACCTGGCTCCAGTCATCTTAAAAAAAAAAAAAAAAAAAAAAATTTTCTTTCATTGTCGGCTCCCCTCGAATGTTGTTGACAGCAACTTCGCAGTACTAAGCGTCGATTCAATCGTCGTGTCTAGTAAGAGCTTCTCAAAACAGTGACGTTCGCATTCGTCGATAAACAAGTAGGTGCCGTTAGTTGTGAATCTAAAAATAGATAGCGTGTTAATTCACAACAACGCGAGAAGCTATCCCATACCTCATTCATGGGGTGCAAAGGGAAATTAAGTTTTTTTTTTTTAAGTGTTAAAAGTTTCACACAATCAATGTAAAGCTCACACACACCGGTGCGAAAATGGTATCAACGAAGACAACGTCAACATAATCCACACAAATATTGAATATTTTAAATATTTTAAATTTTTTAAATATTTTTAATATTTTTAATATTTTTAATATTTTTAATATTTTTAATATTTTTAATATTTTTAATATTTTTAATATTTTTAATATTTTTAATATTTTTAATATTTTTAGTATTTTTAATATTTTTAAAATTTTTAATATTATTAATATTTTTAATATTTTTAATATTGTTCTTTTTTTCTGATCTTGAGCCGAATTTGTTGTATCGTTTCGATACACTTAACGTAAATTAATATAATGTACTGTAAGATCGACTAACAAAAAACAAATACATATTTTTAATATTTTTAATATTTTTAATATTTTTAATATTTTTAATATTTTTAATATTTTTAATATTTTTAATATTTTTAATATTTTTAATATTTTTAATATTTTTAATATATTTTTATATTTTTAAAGTTTCAAATTTTTCTAATATTTTGAATATTTTTAATACTATTTATATTTTTTTTTAATATTTCTAACTTTTATAATATTTTTAATATATTTAATATTTTTAAGCTGAACGTCGGAAAGCTGCAAACCCCAGAGATAGCCATGACTAGTCGAATGCCTTTAGTCTGTTTTCTTTGGGAGCAACAGTTTCGTAGTTAGAAATAAATTTATGAAAAAAAAATGAATTTTTTTATATTTAAAAAAATAATAAAAAGTCCAAAAAAGAAAAATTAATCAAGTCTTACTTCTTTCACGTAATGCCACATAACCTATGAACTAAATGACACATAGATAATGAATATAAATTATCGCATTTTCCATTATATTCCATTAAATGAATGTATCTTATTTAGAAAAATTTAAGTTTTTGTCATTAAAGATATATGGGGGTTGGACGTGTCCTTTGAGATAATTTGATATAATTCAATACAATTGTCAGTAATATATTAGAGACAAATTAAGGCAAATTTTGAACCGACAATATTCTGTGCAGGAGATTATACTGGGGAAAGCTGCAGTTAATACGAGTGGCACGCTATTCAACCAAAGCCACAAGCTACTTGCGGACGCTAATGACATAGACATCATCGGCCGCAAACTGCAGGGTGTGACTGCAGCCTTCTCAGGTATACAATAGGAATCAGCGAAAAATGTTATAATGGTAAACGAGAAAAAAAATTAAGTTATAGTTTTAAAAAACAAAGAAAAATTATTTAATTTTTTTATAAGAATTTCTTTTTATAAAAAAAAAAACAAAAAAAAAATTTTTGTGGTATAATTTTTCTTATAAAAATAAAAAATAAATGTTTTAAAAATTACAAAAAATTATTATTTTATTTTGCAAAATTTTATTTTATAAAAATATTTTGTAACAAATAATTGTTTTTGTTTTTATATTATAATATTTAAGGTCTGTTGGGGCCATGCTGGGTAAATTCGGTTAAAATTTTAAATAAAAATTTGTACCTAAAATTTTCTTAAATTTTTTTTATTTATTATTTTTTTTCAAAAAGAAACAAAAAAATTATAAAAATTTGTATCTTATTTTATAGAAATGTTTTATTATTCTAAGTAAAAAATATTTAGTAGCAAATGTTATTTTTTTGTAATTTATTTTTCAAAGTCAGTAGTGGGTCATGCTGGGTAAATTCGATTAAAACATTTGTAAATAGCTGTTCAATCAATTTTCGCAAAAAAAAATTTTGTGCTCAAATTTTTTTAACAAAAAAATAAAAAATTTTAAAATTATAAAATTTATAAATTTTTATTGAATTTTCCAAAATTTTATTTTATAAAAAAGTTTTATTATTCAAAGAAAAAATATTTTTTTGTTCATATTTTATCATTTAGGGACAGTTGGGGGCCATGCTGGGTAAATTCGATAAAAACATTTGCAAATTGATTTTCAATGAATTTTCTTTATAAAATTTTTTTGGCTGTAATGCAGAATAAGTGGCGGGAGCCCGATTAAAAAAAAAAATATGCCACTGTCTTCCTCTTGGTCCTCAAATATCGGAATGGTAGGTCAAAGTTGGCGCTTAGGCCCATAGGGCCCCTTTCGGTTCTATTATGACCTCCCAGGTGCGGGTACTCAAATGAAAGGAAAAATATATTTTTTTTGTAAATTAGAGTGAAAATGGATATGTTGGGCGTGAAAGCGCCGTAGGCAAATTTTTTCAAAAATAATTTTTTTTTTGGTATATCCCGGAAATTTAAATGGCTCTAACTCGGTCCAGGAGACCCGTAGGAACTTAAAAATAACATCGTTGGATTCGTCTTTCATTTGAGTACCCACACATGGGGGGTCATCATAGAACCCAAGGAGCCCCTTTTTTTGGCCCCCCTCGGGGCCCCCGGGCCTTAGCGCCAACTTTGACCTCGATTTTCGGGTTTTGGTGCGTATTTAGGGGGGGGTGGCATATTTTTTTTTTTGGGCTCCCGCCCCATATTCTGCACTTTTGCCATTTTTTAATAAAAAAAAAATTATTTAATTTTTTTTATAAAAAAAAAATTTTGTGTTCTAATTTTGTTTTAAAAAATTAAAAATTTTTTTTTTACTTAATTATAAAAAATAAAAAAAAAAATTATAAAAATTTTTATTTTATTATCCAAAATTTTATTTTATTTTTTATATACATTATAAATTTTTTTTATAAAAATATATTTTTATATATATTTTTTTTAAATTATAAAAATAAAAAATTTGTAGAAAAATTTATATGTTATTTTCCAAAATTTTATTTTATAAAAAGTTTTATTTTTTAAGTAATAATTCTATTATCTATTATAGTTTATTTTTTATTTTTTTATTATTTAAGGACAGATGTGGGTCATGCTGCGTGAAGTCGTTTAAAACATTTGTAAATTGATGTTCAATGAATTTTTGTGTCTTAGGTTTTTCTTTCTTTCATTATCCATTAATTTTTCTCATATATCAATGCACCTTTGCAAAACCAAGTTCGTGTCTTAAGTCTTTTGTTTCCCCTACAACAGTTTTTTTGCTCTCTCCCTCACTCTCTCATCGGATGCACTGGTTACATGTGTTATTGGCGTTATTTTCTACACCTAATGACACATTTCTCATAGGAAATGTGAAGCGATTAAAACGAAAACCGATTGAATTTCATTAAGAATGCAGGAAGTGTTTGTACATAAATCACTTCATAACCATATACACCAACAACTGTAGCTTTGCCAGTTCATTTAAGCACCTTTAGCTCTTGCGAGAGGACCTGACTGAAGACTCCTCTTGTATGTATTTTAATACGAAATGAGACTATCAATAACTAATTAACTTTAATTACTTGTAATTAATTTGGTAGGAAAACGTTTTATGGTAGTGGTTAATTTCGTTGCTGGCTGTTGTTGGTATATTACAATCAAAGTGGCATTCATTACAACATATCAATTTAAAATTGTAAATTCACCAAAGCTAGGGTAATTTTGTTTACTCTCTTGTTGCTGAGAGCTGTGAGGCTAGGCTGTCTAAATCAAGTGGTTGTGTTGGGGGTTTGTGTTCTACGATTCGAATCTTGGTGGGCTTAATTGAGTTGAAGTGTTTGTGTGTGGAAGTGTCATATAATAGAGAGTTGTTTGGTGCTGGCTGGAAATGAGCGAGCGTGAGTTGGTAGCAGTTTGTGCAGCAGTTTATCATATTGTGTTGATCTGGCAGAGTGAGCTGCAATGGCCAATTGCCACTATGTAGCAAACATGTTGTAGTATTTTTGTTGTTGCTGCTGCTGTTGTCTTAAATACCATTATTATTGAATAACGAGTATAAGTCAAGTAAATTATATGCCGTTATTTGTTAAAGCTTAAGAAAGCACACTTATACACACATACAGGGGCTGGAGAGTGCAGCGATATCAATGGCCTTTGGTATACATAGTTGTGGTCTTCGAGGCAGCATAATGGGAGCATCACTACCACCAACCACCACCACTACTAAGATGCTGTGGAAGAACAACAACAAAAACAGAACAATTTCAAGCCACCATGTAGTTTTGAGCTATCATTAGTCAGCATACTCTTAGCTGGCAGTAGATGACTGCTTACAGCACAAAGATGGGGCCAGAGACGTTGGCCTGGCCAGCTAGCTCAACATGTGGTTTGGATGATGGTTTGGTCTGTAAGTATGATGACTTGGTTACCTGCCTAGAACAAAATGATGATGATGTTTCATGATCATGTTGATGATGCTGACATTCAAGGCAATCACTATAACATACAGTCAGTCAGTCAGTCAAGGAGCTAGCGATGCAGTCACTCAGTTTTAGGCGTTTACTTTGGTATTAAAATTTTAAGTGGCAACATTTGTATGCTTAGACCCAGCAAATTAAGAGCATCATCTCTCTGTTTATTCACAGTGTTTTTGAAAAAGTGAGCAGCAACTGCCGTTTTCGATTCTTTTCGAGATTAAATCTTCATTTGCTTTCCTCAATGCTCAAAGCTTGACAATCAACCGACAGTGTACGGGGTTGCATGTTTTGTTTCAGCCTCGGCTTAGGCTGTTGCTCTTGTTGCTATGGCGGTGGTGATTATGTTGTTATACCACATCTTCTCAGTCAGTGCTATTCTAAAAGAGATTTGATCCAGGCCTTGGTAAGCAATGCGGAAAACTCAATACCTCACTGCCGGGCAAACGTGTTGTCGAGTCTAATGAAAAGATTTGCCAATAGAATAAAAAGAAGAGGAAAAAAAGCAACAATTTCTTTTCTCACAGCTGTGTGATTGTAAATAATTAATAAACAAGCTGAGCGGCGCATTGGTCTTATGGACAAAGCTGCTCAACAAGTGAAACTGGCCTTAACATATGAAATAATCATTGATTGCTCAGGGGTTGGGGAGGGGGGAGAGGAGAGAGGAGAAAGGAACAATATCATCAAAATTCTAGAGATTTTTCTATAATTAACCCCGGCTAGGTAAATACAAGAAAACATGATATAATTACTATTGGCAAAATGTGTGCGCACACACACACACACATACGCACAAAACAAAAACTAGTAGAGGTTATCTTCATGTGGTTGAGCAATTAACAAGGATCATATAAATACAGGAAAAATGTAAGGGAAAATTTACAAAAAAAAATGTTTGTTGTCTTATAAAACTAAAGCAGAGAACAAATTCAAAGTATTGGCGAAAAAATCGATAAAACATTTAAACCAATACAGAAGTTCTAGTCAGTTTCACCCTATGTTTGACGTTCTTTAACTCTTGCACTGTTGAAATCATCTGATTTTAAAATGAAAATACTTGTGTAATATTGTAGTATTGTAAAGCGTAAGGCGTAAACGGTTGCGAATTCAAATTCAATATCGCTCAACTATTTGCTATTACTATTTAGTAAATCCTATATTTTGTACCAATGCACAATGGTCCCTCTGAGCAAATACGTGGCCAAAATTATTTTTTTTACTTTGTGTTTTACCATTTTTGTCGTTACACAAAAATTAAAAACACATCAAAGTAACTAGAAATTAATTATATTTTTGTAAACTCTTGTTTACCGTTAGTCATTGGAGCGACAAAGTTAGAAATTTTTAGTATAGTTTTGAAAACAATTGAGTGCAGTACAAAATATGTATTTTGTCATACGGTGTTTTTATAAAAATATAACAAATTTAAAAAAAAGTTGTAATGGATAATCTTACCAATAGTAAGTACTTAAATAATTCCCTATAACAAGTTTGAAAAAAGAAAGATAAATAGGAAATAATTCACCTTGTTTAGATGCATATTTAATTTTATAATTTTTCACTTTATTCAAATTGATTAAAAGTTTAAAAAAAAGTTCAAGTTTGTCCAGCATAAAATTAACTTTCAAAAACAGCATGTGATCTGCTCAACTATATTCTTTAATAACATCTTGCGAATACTTGCGATTATTAAATGTATATACATTTTTCTAAACAACCTTCGCTTCAAAAATATGAAGAAGAATATGACAAAATATGAAGAATATGAAGACGAATTCAAAACAGCAAGCTTCACATAACTGACACTTAATGTATAATTTTATTTTCACAGCATAAAAATAAGATTTTAATTGAATTAATATTTGTTTTTATTCGTTAAATATAAGCTAGCAAAGCAGAAAGCAGATTTGGATCAATTAGGAAGAAAAAGTTATACAATTGACAACATATAACAATATTAATTTACTTCTGAACAAAAATGATAATTTTCTTAACTTAAATAATTTTGGCCAGAAAAAATTGATTTGAAACCATTGTGCAATGTTTGATTTAGGAATTGTAATTTTTCCTGTAAATATGTAATAATCAAATATTGACATGTATGGACGGCACTTTTAACCGTTTTGGACCTTTTAGCCAATTTTCCGAAATTGTGCTGTCATAAGGGGGCTTGGCACAGCCCACCTCCTACCTGTAGCCCACTTCCACACTTCATACTGCACCTATAACTTATACCAAAATATCATCTTTATATCTCTTGTAGTTCATGAAATGCAGCGGTTTCAAGTTTCAAGTATAATACCACGCCCTTACATTTTGGTGCGTGGCACAGCCCACTTCTGCTCTGTAGTCCACTTCCACCCTTCATACTGTACCAATACCAAATATGATCTTTATACCTCTAATATTTCGCTGCCACTTTTTTGTTGGATTACAAAATATGGTGCCAAATGCATCCACACAAAGCGATTGCAGAAAAATTCTCCACTTATTGCGTTTAGGGTTCAAAAGGCGGGGCCACGCCCACTTGATATATGTATCAGAAATGAAATTATCACCATATTTTCACCAACGACCTCAAAAAGATCGGTCAAGCCATTTTTGAGTCTATAAAATGCTAACAAACAAACATTTTCGTATATATATATAGATTTGACCTTTGACTTCTTTGGGGCACGGCTTAAAGTTGTCCGATTTTGCTCAAAATGTTAACCATTTGTTGGATAACGAACTTTGCTGCCAAATGCATCCATACAAAGCGATTGTAGAAACAGTCCTCCAGATATTGCGGTTTCAAAAATCTCGTCCAAAAGGTGGGGCCACGCCCATTTGATATATATCAAAAATGAAAGTTTTATTATATTTTCACCAACGACCTCAAAAAGAACGGTCAAGCTATACAACACTAGTTTCTACTATAGTTAAAAATGCCAACAAGCAAAGATCTCTTTGGGGCACGGTTGAAAGCTGTAAAATTTTGCTCAAATTTTGACCGTAGCTATTGTATAACACTGTGAGACAAATTTAAACTTTTGGTCTCACCCATGATCAAACTGACCAGATTCTGAAAATATAGCTCAAATAAAATTAAACGTATCTCCCAGTTTTTCTAGATCAGCTAACTTAAATTTTTTACGAGCAATTCAATTTTTGGAGCGAAGCTCCCATACAGCGACTTGAAAGTGACTTCTTCCTGTTCGCAGAACTCTGCGAGTTGTTAACAGATTTTGATGAATTTTATGTTAATGTTTTTCCAATGGCTATGAGTGGGACCGGCCGTGGCATAGTGGTTAGAACACGCGACTACCATGCGGGAGATCGCAGGTTCAAACCTGGCTCCAGTCATCTTAAAAGAAAAAATAAATAAAATTTTCTTTCATTGTCGGCTCCCCTCGAATGTTGTTTGACAGCAACTTCGCAGTATTAAGCGTCGATTCAATCGTCGTGTCTAGTAAGAGCTTCTCAAAACAGTGACGTTCGCATTCGTCGATAAATAAGTAGGTGCCGTTAGTTGTGAATCTAAAAATAGAAAGCGTGTTAATTCACAACAACGCGAGGAGCTATCCCATACCTCATTCATGGGGTGCAAAGGGAAATTAAGTTTTTTTAAGTATGAGTGGGTTCTGACGAAGCCCAAATTTAAAATTTGTCACAAATTAAATCTGTCACAAATTTAATTTGTCAACAGATTTTGATGAACTTTTTTTTATTATTTCTCAAATGGTCAGGAGCGGGTTCTGACGAAGCCCAAATATAAAATTTTTCAAGAATTAAAATTGTCCAAATTTGTCAAAAATTAAAATTTTCAAAATTTTTTTTTTTAATTTGTGACAAAGTTTAAAGTTTTGCTTCTCCAGATTCTGCTCCTGGCCATTTTGGTGCTATTCTGCCCATTTACAATTCCCTCAACTTCATTTTGAAAAATTATAATACTTGTGTTTTCCTAAAGATCAGTTAAGGCTTGCTTGAGTTATCCTGCCCACCAGCCAGCAAGACGGACATAGCTCAATCGTTTTGAAAAGGCCGTGGAACGAATATTGTTTTAAGATACTTGGGATGCAACACGTCTCCTCTTTAAAGTGTTTTTCTCACGTATCAAACGATCCCTAGGAATAAATGTATAAAAAAATTACCATATTCGTATAAAATTAAATATATTCATATTCGAAAGGATATTCTTATAGAGTAATTCATTAAGAGGCTTGTTTTCTTAGTCGTTATTTTTTGCAGATCTCGTATGAGTAATGTCAAGCTGCCATCTTAGCTTGGTTTCCTATTTAGTTGACAATTTATCGTAGAAAGTCTCAGACTTTTTGAAAAAAAAGTAATTTTAAATTGAACCACAATTAAAGTCGAAAAATTTCACCTTTTAAATTTTCACTTAATATATATTTGGAAAAAAAAAATAACATGTGATTCATTTAGAGGCTGTTTTTCCGTTTTAATTTTTTCACATATCAGGCGTGAGTAGTATGAAGTTGTCATATATGGTTTTAGTATTTAACGATAAAATTTTCTTAAAATTTTTTAGTTATTATTTTATTTTTATAAAAAAATTAAAAAAAAAATTTACAAAAAATTATTGAAATAAATAAAATAAAAAAAAAATTGTCTTTGTGCTCTAATTTTTTTTAAATAAAAAAATATTATATCAAAAAATAATGAATATTTTATTTTTAAAAATAAATTTTTTTGTTAATTTATAAAAAATAAATAAAATTTTTTTTCGATTGAATCATTGGTAAATCGATGTTCAATGAATGTTTGCTAATAATAAATTTTAAATAACAATTTTTGGTAAAAATTTTCTTTATAAAAAAAAAATTTCAATTTTATTTTTTTTAATATATTATTTTTTTAAAAAAAAATTTTTTTGATAAAAAAAGTCTGAAAAAAGTAATGTAGTTTAAAAACAAACCACAATTAAAGGCAACAAAGTTCAACTTTTAAATTTTACTTAATACATTTTTTGAAAAAAATAACATGTGATTCATTTAGAGGTTGTTTTTTTCGTTCTAAGTTTTTTTTACATCAGGCAAGAGTAGTGTCAAGCTTTTATCATGTATGTGTTTAGTATTTCATGACGTATTTGTCAATATGACGAACTTGAATTTGCTCATTAGTATCTCAAATGTGGGCCTTAATCTACGTTATTGGATTATACATAACCGAAAAGATCACAATTTGCTAGTGGGGAGAAAAATTTTGCGGCTGTAGCGTAGAGTGTGGCTGAATTATAGGCATGAAAAAAATTAAGCAATTAAAAAAGTTACTGGATTTGTTTTATTGGTGTTGCATGTTGGAATACCTCCCTAGCTATTACTTTGCCATACAAACTTTTTTTCTATCTTTTGGACTTTTTCCAAAAATCATTGAGTCAAAAAAATATCAATAAATTTTGTAATTCAAAAACTTTTTTAGGGTTTATTTTTTTGAATTTTGGAAGAATACACCGTTTTTTATAAAACTTCCTTTTTTTTATTTTTTTTTATTATTTAATTCCCTTTATTTTCTTTTAAAGCTTAACTTAAATATATATAATTTTTATGCTAAAGTTCACTGAACCTTCATAGCCAGCCTATTGCCGCCTTGCATCGCATTGCTTTACTTTATTTATTACAATTCTTAAACTTTAATCTTTAGCCAAGAATCACCATCTCACCAACGTCAGCGTCATCATCACCATCGCCATCACCACTATCACCCCATACCCAACCCCAATTCTCAGGTCCACAACACAAATGTGTGAGGAAAATGCAAAAGTTTAGAAAAAAACTGTGCTGGTTCTATAATGGCAAACTAGAGTAAGAGCGAGTACAACATCGATACCAACCCACCAGCTAGCTTAGTTGCTGTTTAACACGGTGTTATTGTATAGATTAACCAGAACTTGAAAAGGTTCGAATACTTGGGCAAATACGAAAACACTGCTGGTCTGCGCAACACCACCTTTAGAATAACACACCACAAACACCCTCTCGACCCTTGTTGCCATAGAAGTCTAACATAGAGTGGAGGGCAGAGAAAAAAAGACAATCATGGTTTTGCTTTCACTGCCTGTAAAGTTACAATGTTCTAATTGTTAGCTCCCCCTGTTGTTGGTGGCAGGCAGGCAGGCAATGCTGCTGCCACTGTTGTAATCTTCTTATGTTATTGTTGCTTTAAAGCTAAAAGAAAGAAATGTGTTGCTGGCCTCTAAGAGGTCTTTGGACGTTCAGTACCGTGGCTGTGACTGTGGCTCTGTTATTACAATTTTCATGTTTTCAAATATGTTGCAGTCATAGCACAAACTTTACACTTAGCAAACAACAAAGAAAAACTTTGATCTTTGTGGTGGCTCGATGCATGCTGATGTTGCTCAAACAATCTCTCTCCTGAGAGCCATTTTAACCATAGCTACTAAGGCTACATAGCTGCTGCTCTACCTACTGGGAAGGTTGTTGGTTGCTTGGTTGTTTAAATGCTGGTAAACGGGTGTTATCGCTACAACTTTTGTCTTGGCCACACTTTTCTAATCCCTCTAACATTTCGTTACATGTCGCTGTCCGTCTCTCTGTCTGTCGGTTGTGCTAAAATATTGTTATTGTTTTATAGCAGCTGTATATGTTGTTAGCCAATTTTTTTGTGGCCGCAAATGCTTCTTTGTTTGTTGGCGTTTTTTTTTTGCAAGTTTCCCAAACAACAAAGTGTTTGTTTTCTAAGGAATTTTCTACGTTTTCTCTTGCAGTTCTTTGTGCGATACTTAGTGTAGCAGCTTTTCCCTTAGGCCTCTTTGGCAACATTTTATATGAAATCCACTAAAAGGGTTTTAGCAATGCAACATTTTTACGGGGAATAATAACGATGATGATGCTGCTGCTGCTGTTGCTGCTGCTGCTGTTGCTGCTTTGATGGTGATATTGTAAAATTTTGTTAGATATCATAAAATATCACATAGTGGTTGTAGCTTTTAAAGATTAACAAAAGTCTTTTGATGTTGTGTTTTCTATAGAAGCACCTTGTGTTTCGTTGTAACCATAGATGGTAAGAATTTTCAAGTTATAGCGAGATTTAGGAGTATTACAATGTTACAAAGCTTCATAATGGCTCATAAAGCTTCATATTAAACATTAAAGAGCTAAAAGTGTAAAATAAGCGACATTCGATTTGAATTTTGCCATAGAAGCAAACAATGTTGTGTGGGACAATATTTTGTCATATTGCAAAAATAACAATTTGTGATTCATTAAGAGGTTTGTTTTATAATTTGTTATAAAATACTTAAAATTGCACTAAATGTCTAAGTTTGTATTATGACAGGAAACAACAGACTGTGGCATTTTGTAGCAAAAGAAAATTTTGCACAAAAGTAGACCGAGACTACGTCGTGGATGTTCGATGCGAAAGGTCCCATTTTGCAACAATTTTTAGCGATATATAGCAAATTTCGCTTTTTATGATAACTTATATACCTCGTGAGATTTTAACTATGGTGCATAAAAAAATTGTTACCATATTCATAATAAATATGTTAATGTAACATGTGATTCATTTAGAAGGTTTTTTCTAATTATAAATAAATCATCTACAATTTATATATAGATATAGTCATATTTATTATGACTTAATAAACCAGAATATGGCATTAAGTTTCTATAGAAAACTTTACCCTATTGAGTAAAATTTCAGCTTAAATGCAATGCTTGGCTTCATTTTCTAAATAAGTTTAATCTGTTTGGTTAAATTTTACAATTTTTTCTCGTTAATTTGTGTTAATTCCAGGAAAACGGCTGAAGGTAGAATAAAAGTTTGTTTGAGGAAGTCAAAGCTGCAAAGGTTATCGATATCGAAAGACTGAGAGAAAAATTCTTAAAATTTTTTTTATTAATTTTTTTTTGGTTAGCAACAAGTTGGAAAATTTTAAATTTTTTTGTAAATATTGCAATTTTTTAAATCAATGATCTTCGAATTTTGCAGAAACGAATAAACGGTTGATAAAAAAGCTTGTATGGGAAATTCGAAGCTGGGAAGGTTTTTGAGCCCGGAAGACTGAAAGAAAAATTCTTAAAAATATTTTTTTAATTTTTTTTATGGCAACTAAAGTTGGAAAATTTAAAATTTAATATTAATAAAATTAATATTCAAATTTTTTGAATCAAAGACTTTCGAATTCCGGAGCCACGGATAGCGATGATAAAATAGCTTGTTAGGGGAAAGTCGAACCTTGGACGGTTTTTGAGCGTAAAAGATGGACAGAAAAATTCTTAAAAAATTTTTGGTTAATTTTTTTTCATGGCGAATAATGTTCCAAAATTTTTAATTTTTGGCTAATATTTAACTTTTTTGAATCAATGACTTTTGAATTCTGGAGAAACGGATGGAGATGATAAAAAAGCTTGTATGGGAAAGTCAAAGCTGCGAAGGTTTTTGATCCTGGCAGACTGAAAGAACAATTATTAAACATTTTTTGGTTAATTTTTTTTCACGGCGATTAATGTTGTAAAGTTTAAAATTTTTGGGTTAATATATAAATTTTTTGAATCAAAGACTTTGGAATAAAATAGCTTTTATGGGAATGTTGTTGTTTAGAATGTTGATTTTTTTGCTTAGTTTTCGATATATCGACCCAATTATTTTTGATTTCCAAAAAAACGGAAAAGTATAGAAGAAATCTTTGTATAGAGCAGATGTGGCTGCGAAGGCGATTTAAGTCGCCGCCTCAAAATAACACTTCTTAAAAATGTTTTTATTAATTATTTTGCATTGCAAGTATAGATAAAGTTGATTTTTTGGATAATTTTTGATCCTAATGATTAAAAATTTCCTGGGAAAATGAAGGATCTAGAACAAAACTTTGTATAGAGCAGATGTAGCTATGAAGGTGGTTTAAGCTGCCAGCTAAAAAGAAAAATTCTTAAAAATTCCATCATTCATTTTTTTTGCGTTGCAAGTGGCTATAAATTTGAATTTTTTGAATAATTTTTTATTTTTTTTTTTTGTGACGTAATGATTACGATTTCCGGTGAAAAGGAAGGAGTTAGAAGAAGAGTTTCTATAGGACAATAGAACCTAGGAAGGTGTTTTAGACAACAAGAATAATTGAAAAATTCTAAAAAAACGTTTTATTAATTTATTTTGTGCATTGAATTCTTTTGAATGTTTCATTTTTTTTTTTTGTTTAATTTTCTATAGTTCGACCCAATTATTATCGATTTCCGGGGAGGCGGCTGGAGATAGACCATATATTTGTTTAGGAAAGTAGGAGCTGGCAAAATTTTCTTACCGGCAGTATCAAAAGAAAAATTCTAAAAAATTTTTTTCATAATTTTTTTAGCATTGCAATCGGTTGAAAATGTCAATTTTTTTGGGGCAAATTTTGGATTTTCATTAATTTTGTTAAAGAAAAAGTGTTAGAATTTTTAACGATAAAACTTATACAATATTAAAACAAGGGTATTGTAATTAACACAGTACATTTGTAGCTCTTTGATTTGGGACTGAATTTTAAGGATTTCTCGTGAAAGTTGTCCTAAAAATAAGAACATCTGCACCAGTCGTTTTGTCTAGTTAGCTGCATTAATAATTTAATGGCCATACGTTTTTTTTTCTCAAGTTAGATTTTAAGCTGTTTTTCTATATCTTAACACGGTTATAACTAACACATTTGTCAAGCTTTTAAATATGATACGTGGATAATGTTAAGACATCCCCTAACGACATGTGCCGTTGTAATGAGCACACGGTATCGTTTACTTGCAAACGATTTCAAAAAGTAAGGTGAAATACTTACAAAGGCTGCAACATCCCTGACTATTTGATATATCATTTTAATATAGGTTGTCGTGTTATATGAGTATAGTATCTTCGCCAGTTAAACAAAAGACTTAAGACACATACTTGCTTGAGGTATTTTAGGTTACAAGCAAGCAAAAACAAAATGTCGCTGGTTTGATTTTAAGTTCACAGAAAAGTGATACCCTCAACAAGATGCTACACAACAATTCACTTTCTAGCCCCCTCTTCTCCAGTAAGACAATCTAGTATTAGAGGCATGATACCATTGTACTAGTAATGCTCTTGATTCGCATACTCCAAAAACATACTTTCCATTGTAATTAGATGACACAGAAACAACAACAGCAGCAACAACAACAAAAATTGAAGACAATATCTAATTGGCAACAAAACTTAGTTGGAGACACCGACCGGGTAAGCTCAATTTCTAGCACAGTTTATTTGGCAGCTGAGAACCTATAGTCATTGTTTGAGTCAAAGCCACAAAGTAGCAAAGAAAAACAAAAAGACAACAACACAAATGTAGAACACTTTTAATGAATGGCACAAAAATTGAAATTAACTTTAATTTCAACAATTATATTAAATTGGTTACTAAATGACATTAACTCATGTAAACACAAACGCACACACTTACCTACTTCAGAGACACAAGAAAGTAGAGTATTGCGACTCTAAGAAAAGAAAAAGTTTTTGCGTTACTGATAACGAAACTGAAATTGAAACTTTTTGTGAACGTGTGATTGCAGCATGGAACAAATGAAAGAAATGAAAACACTTTCACGCTAAATGAGATAGAACAAATAACAATAACAGCCGAGGAACTTAAGCTACAAGGGTGTGCTGAGATTACTTTTCACAAGAGGAAACAAAACAACAACAGCAGCAGAAGAAAAAAAAATAAAATAATACACCATTTATGAAAATAATAAGACGAAAAGAAAGTTTTAAAAGTGTGAATCATTCACAAAAAATTCGATTTAAATTACTGTGTTATACACCTCCCCTTAGCCTCAAAAACCGGGGCAAAGTTATAAATAAACAACAACAAAATATAGAAAAAAAAAACTAAATGCTGCAATGATTAAGCCGTTAGATTATCAGCAGTACTGTTAAGATTAATAATTCAGAAATGCTCAAAACACAAACAAACAAACAAATCATCTGCTGCTGCTGCTGCTTACCAAACCCACCAGTTGGCTAGCATGAATAATAACCCCTAAGAAAGAACAGCTAACACAGCTTAAGAAAAGTTACAAAAAACCGTTGAATAACACATACATACAAATATTTGTTTTTGGGGCCATCATGGCATTTTTAATTGAGTATTTTCGTTTTCATTTGGTCTATATCACTTTCCAGCTGAAGACCTAACAAACAAACAAACAAACAAACAAACATAGCCGAAAACGTTCGAACCAATTTCATTAGTTAGAAAAGACAAGACCAGAGAAAAAAAAACACAAAAATGCCTTCTCACGATGGTTAACACAAGTCATGGTTAACATTCTTACCGTAATTCGAAAACCACTTGTTCCAAACAACAGCTTTGTTTTCTCTAAGATTATTCTTTAAGCCTAAGACACCTGATCATTGTTGTCGTCGTTATGATCTCTGTAAGCCTCTTAGCGTGGCTGTGAATATTACGACTGGTTTTTATACATTTAAATATTTTGTTATTTACTTTTTTGTTGTTATCATTGCCTAAGCTGCCGAATATTAGGAGCTTTAGGCTAATTATGTTTCCATTGGCCGACAATTAACAATAAGGAACACAAAAAAAAAAACAATCACAACTGGTCAAAGAGAAGATGATGAGTTACAAGGCACAAAACGTGTATGTGTCTTAAGTCTTTTGTTTGCAGAAACAGATTAAGGAAACATTTAGATGCCAAAAACATTTAGATAGAACGGTAAAATTAAGAGAATAATACAAACTTACAACAATACGACTATACAGCTAATTTAAAAATATAAAAATATAAAGATATAAAAAAATAAAGATATATAGATATAAAAATATAAAAATATAAAAATATAAAAATATAAAAATATAAAAATATAAAAATATAAAAATATAAAAATATAAAAATATAAAAATATAAAAATATAAAAATATAAAAATATAAAAATATAAAAATATAAAAATATAAAAATATAAAAATATAAAAATATAAAAATATAAAAATATAAAAATATAAAAATATAAAAATATAAAAATATAAAAATATAAAAATATAAAAATATAAAAATATAAAAATATAAAAATATAAAAATATAAAAATATAAAAATATAAAAATATAAAAATATAAAAATATAAAAATATAAAAATATAAAAATATAAAAATATAAAAATATAAAAATATAAAAAAAAAAAAAAAAAAAAATATTTAAAAATATAAAAATATAAAAATATAAAAATATAAAAATATAAAAATATAAAAATATAAAAATATAAAAATATAAAAATATAAAAATATAAAAATGTAAAAAATATAAAAACATAAAAATATAAATATATAAAAATATAAAAAAATAAGAATATAAAAACACAAAAGCAGAATACTACATTTATATCAAAAGAATTGAGCAGTTAAAAATGTTTGAATGGTTTTCGAAATCTTCTAATAAAAAAGATTGTTCAGAGTTAAAGTTATAAAATAACAGGCGCCACCTATCTGGCTGTAATTGTACTATTTGTGCCAAAACTTAAAAAAAAAAATTTCCCATACATACCTACCGCATATCTTAACCCCCTTAAGGGGCACCCATACAATTTTTTGAATTTGCTCTCAATGCTGCAATTTCCCCAAAGGTGTCCCTAGAGGAGTCAAATGTATGACCGACCTCCAATATTTTGCAAAACGAATAGTTTGTCAGAACATATTTACCCCTTATCTTTAACCCTTACGTTGGTTCCCATACAATTTTTTTATTTTTAATATTTTTTTGCAACTATATATGTATGTGCCAATATATGGCGATCAATATATGTTAATACGCCAATATATATCGAGAGACAGTGATTTCTAACTGAAAAAAGCACAACTATCGAGTGGTAAGGGGTTAAATCTAAAAAAAACTAAGATCCCTAAAAACCCGAATTTTTAGGCTTTCGCCAAAAAATCATAACTCGTAAAATTGATTATGGATTTTTATGGTTGTAGTGTTGTTTTCTTTAAAAAAAAAGGGTCAAATATATGTAAAAAATGAAAAATTAGGGTTTGCATTGCGTTTTCTATTTTTCGTACGTCAATAATTAAATTTTTTACCCTAAATTTTACAGAAAAGTTACAGTTTTTCAAGTTATTTAAATCGCTAGCATCGAACCGACATTACTTAATTAAAAAATTTCAAGTAAGTACTTGTTTAGAATTTTGTTGTCTTTAACATTTTTTCGCACCTCCAAAAATTTCAAAAAGTTTTATAAAAAAACGGCACCTAGGAAAATTTTTTAAAAATCATTTTCGTGTTAGGGTGGTCAAAACCTATGGAAAAAAGTTTTGTTCTAAGTAATTTTTTGGTGAAAACATCAAGAAAAAATAGCCTTCTTTTCCCATATTTTTGAAATTTTCATGCACTGGATGCAATTTTTTTGGGTCGGTCTATTTGAGGCTTTTTTTGCTCTGGTTTAGATCTACAACTTTGCGAAGACAAAAAGAAAAAATTCCGAACAGTTTATGAAATATGGACTCTGTAAATGGTCCTTTTTTGTAAAAAAATCGTGTTGGGGTGAAAATATTGGAGTATCCATAAAAAAATGTTTCGATGTAATGGGGCCAAGTCCTTTGGGGACGTTTTTAGTTTCGGTATATACTTCAAAAATAGCTGGGTACCAAGGTGGCATCAATTTATGTGTTGCACTGTGTTATTGTCACTATTTTAATTTTAGTACTTACATTATTTGTATTCATTTCAATTCAATGCTACATACCTGCAATGATAAGAGAAAGAGAGGAAATTTGATTAGAATATGGAAAACTTAATTCTTACTTTATTTAACAAATTTTAACAATTTTCCATCTTAACAACTGTGTATGAGATATTTAGTTCAATGAAAATGAATTTTGGGACAACAATTTGTTTCCCCTTTACATTTTTGATGAAAAACTTTGTATAAAGTTCTTACTAACACTACATATATTCTATATTTCGGCAATAGTTTCTGGTCATATTATCAAAAACAAAAGACTTAGACAACAAACTCGACTATCATGTAAACAAAGAGTTATGGATAATTTCAATGGAAATCCTTTTATTGAAAGCCATTCTAAGTAAATGCATTTTAAAATTTTAGATAGACAAAAAATATTTTTAATTTATATTCCTTCTCTCTTCGAAACAAATATCACAAGTTGCACTTTCAATCGGTTTCTCAACATACAAATGAGGACAATCAGCTAAATTAACGCTGCTACTCATCTTTATGCTCGACATCAACTCGTTTTCTCATCTTTTTTTTGATTTTATCTCCAGTGAAATGCATTTACCGCATGTTTGTTTCGAGTTCATGTGGTTTAAACTTTTGCATTCCATAAACATTTCTAAACACGTTCATACATACAAAAGTCTCTCTCGGTGCGAGAGGGAAATGCTGCATTAGCTTAGATTGTAATGCATGTGTTGCTGTAACCAATTGACCTTAATTTCTTTTAAATATGGCTTTTTGGGTTTTTTTTTTCAACTTTTTGATTTTCCTCTATGTGGTTAAAAGTTATACAGTGTTTTGTGTTGGTTTGGAAAGTCTAGTTAGGTCTAGCAGCGGTATGATGTTGATGATGATGATGATGGTGGCGGAAACTTTGGTTTGCCTGTGGAAGCTAATTTGAAATTGGATGTCTGTCTTTAGATGGTTTGTAGAGGGTAAATCGTTTGGAGAAAAGGTGGTAATTGTTTTATGATAAATGAACCATTAAAGAGCAGCTATAAAAACAGAACCAAATAATGGTAATTTATCAAATTAAATCATTTATCAAAATGCATGTGAAGAATGGTTAAGACATAATGAACAACTAACAAGATGTCCAGGTACAAGTAGAAAAAGAACTTTAATGGATCGAAATTAAAAGCCTAAGATATCAGAACTATGGGGAATTGCTGTGTTGTTATGTGATCAATTTTTATCGATGGTGTAATAAAAGTTGGTAGGGCAAAGAAGTATGCATTTTCATTGCTTAAGTGTTCTTACTAGGAATATAGAAAATTTAAATATTTAAATTTTTAGGTAACTTTTAGATTTTTTGACTCAAATACTTTCAATTTCCATTGGAATAACAGGAGAGGGAAGAAAATTATGTACTGTAGCGGGGAATCGACACCACCCAAGAGACCCGAAAAAAAATTCAGAACAAAAGTGTTTTTTTTGCGACTAGTTGGAATTTTGATTTTTTGATTAATTTTGTAGTTTTATATCTATTTATATTTTTATGTTTTTATATTTTAATATATTTATATTTTTATATTTTTATATTTTTATATTTTTATATTTTTATATTTTTATATTTTTATGTTTTTATATTTTAATATTTTAATATATTTATATTTTTATATTTTTATATTTTTATATTTTTATATTTTTATATTTTTATATTTTTATATTTTTTATTTTTATATTTTTATATTTTTATATTTTTATATTTTTATATTTTTATATTTTTATATTTTTATATTTTTATATTTTTATATTTTTATATTTTTATATTTTTATATTTTTATATTTTTATATTTTTATATTTTTATATTTTTATATTTTTATATTTTTATATTTTTATATTTTTATATTTTTATATTTTTATATTTTTATATTTTTATATTTTTATATTTTTATATTTTTATATTTTTATATTTTTATATTTTTATAATTTTATATTTTTATATTTTTATATTTTTATATTTTTATATTGTTATATTTTTATATTTTTATATTTTTATATTTTTATATTTTTATATTTTTATATTTTTATATTTTTATATTTTTATATTTTTATATTTTTATATTTTTATATTTTTATATTTTTACATTTTTATATTTTTATATTTTTATATTTTTATATTTTTATATTTTTATATTTTTATATTTTTATATTTTTATATTTTTATATTTTTATATTTTTATATTTTTATATTTTTATATTTTTATATTTTTATATTTTTATATTTTTATATTTTTATATTTTTATATTTTTATATTTTTATATTGTTATATTGCTATATTTTTATATTTTTATATTTTTATATTTTTATATTTTTATATTTTTATATTTTTATATTTTTATATTTTTATATTTTTATATTTTTATATTTTTATATTTTTATATTTTTATATTTTTATATTTTTATATTTTTATATTTTTATATTTTTATATTTTTATATTTTTATATTTTTATATTTTTATATTTTTATATTTTTATATTTTTATATTTTTATATTTTTATATTTTTACCCACGCCTCTTTCCCCCCCAGATACCGCGCGAGCTGGGGTCCATTTAAGCATTTTTATATTTTTATATTTTTATATTTTTATATTTTTATATTTTTATATTTTTATATTTTTATATTGTTATATTTTTATATTTTTATATTTTTATATTTTTATATTTTTATATTTTTATATTTTTATATTTTTATATTTTTATATTTTTATATTTTTATATTTTTATATTTTTATATTTTTATATTTTTATATTTTTATATTTTTATATTTTTATATTTTTATATTTTTATATTTTTATATTTTTATATTTTTATATTTTTATATTTTTATATTTTTATATTTTTATATTTTTATATTTTTATATTTTTATATTTTTATATTTTTATATTTTTATATTTATATATTTTTATATAAATTTAAGAAATTGAAATTATAAGATTATTTGAATAATAAAATAAATTTTATAAGAGCTTAGCTTAGCTTCTGTCTAATAAACTTATGTAAAGTTTTGGATTAACACGATATCCGATCGTTAATTTAATTTTAATTTAAATAAATTTCATGGCACAACATGATATCTCATATCCATATCTACCCCGTTGACGGATCATTCTTGTGACGTTATTAAAGCAAAATGGAAAGTGAAATTTGTTGATGATTTCAATTCAGCGTTAAGAGCAGCTCACACACAGGAACGCCAAATTATAAAACAACCAAAACGACCACTTTTGATTTCGGTCTACAAAAAAACCCGCATCAACTACCAGCGGTGATGGAACATAACATAAAGCCGAAGAAAATCTCTTCTTCTCAGCGATTGAGTTAAAGCATAAACAAGCGTAGTAATTTAACATTAAAGCTAAACATTATGAAGGCGGCTTTGAAGACAACAGTTTTTTTTTGTATAGAAGATGAGGGAAGAACAAAGCCGTAACCATTGTTGAAAGCTATAACAAATGAGATAATTTATTAAATTAGCTTAAGGAGAAATCGAAGCACAAATGGGAATGTTGACTTTGGGTAATGAATATATTTTAATTGTATTTTTAGAAAATTTTGTTGGTTTTTTTGCAGCTTTACCACGCAATGGCTGGCTTTTCTTCTTAAACATCATTAACACCGAAAAACCGTTAGTTTAACCACTAAATGGTTTACATTTACTTGGTGATCCGAGAACAAGAACATAAAACCTCCAACATGACCACCACCACCACTACTACCAGCAGCACAGCTTCTTGCCTTACACAGACGCACCAGACAGCCACCGGTATCATGTCTTTGTCTTAACATGGTCAAAAGCGCATGCGTAAATCTCGCCAGGCTACCGTTGTTGTGGTGAAACATACGCACTCTAAGCTTAAAAACTTTATAACATTCGCCTCTTTTGTATCAGTTGTGTGTGTGTGTGTTAGTGTCTTTTACAGTTTCATGCTCCAAGAGCTTCTTTAGCTTTCAGATTTTCTGTGTCAGCCGTTGGCAACCGTAAATGCAGCTGGTTTGTTGTGTGTTAAAACGTGTAAGCCAGGCATGGCTAAAAGTTTCTTAACTTTTTGTAAGTGTTTTTGTTTTAGTTTTTTTGTTTGGCTTATAGTTTTTGGTAAGATACAGTAAAATGAAATAAATGTTGTTTTGTTGTTGTTGTTGTTGCTGATAGAATGACGGGAAAGTGTTAAACTTAAAGACTGGCTCGGCTATGTTGCTTTTGTTTTTCTTTAAATTTTATCACCGCAACGTCCAAAAATTAACATAACCTTTAGACAATTGGCGAAGCTTAAAGGGGCGGAGAGGGTCGTCTCAGTTGTGTGAAAGAATTTCATTGACAAGCTCAGCATGTATAAAAAAAAAGAAAAAACGAACAAAAAAGTTCTACGAACATTGCCTAAGATTAACAGATATAACTGTTAAAAGATTACATATAATTGAAAGAGGCGTGTGAGTGAGTGTAAAGGGCTGAGCGACCAGCAGCACAAGAAGACTGCTGATGAAACGAAAGGCAAACATGAAATGTGAGCAGTTTGTGTGAAAATGTCATAAAAGTAAAGTAAAGTGAAAAATTTAAACAGCTAACAGGTAAAGTAGACTTATACAAATGACTGTGGGCTAAATATAGATTTTGGCAAACGAAAGACTTAAGACACAAACTTCATACATATGATTAAAAAGATATTTAAAAAAAAACAAGTACTAGAACATTTTAAAAAATGTTTTTATATGGTGGCGGTATAATTTAACAGGTATAGTAGTGTTACACATTTGACTGCGGGGTAAATATAGATTTTGGCAAACAAAAGACTTAAGATACAAACTTATGATAAAGTATAGAAAAAATTCTAAGAATCCAACTTGAGCAAAAAAATTCGTATGCCCATTAAATTATTTATGCAGCCAACTTGACAAAACGAATGATGCAGAAGTTCTTATTTTTAGGGCTACTTTCACGTACAATTCTCAGAATTAAGTCCCAAAATCACGTGTTGTACTGTGTAAGCTTCCACAGTTTTAGTTCTAAAATGCATTTCATTGTTTTATACTAACAAATAATATACCTAAGAAACAAACTTTGTGGACAACTTAAGTAGAAAGGGCGGACTCTGGCAACTTTTCAGAGAAGTTGGATTTGTAATTGCCGATTGGATTACCAAATGACTGTAGCATCGCTGGCGAGCATATTCAGTCTCATAAGGTATGGGGCGGCAGTATTTATCTAAGATCTTACTAATTATAAAGGGTCTACCAGATCTCTGGAAAAATTGTACACCACTTCGAGAAGTGTTCAAGAATGCCGGTCATGGAGGAGATAGCGAGACATTCAATGGTTATTCTTACATGGATACCAGGATATGGGGACATATATGGTAACCAATGATCCGATGCAATGGCACAGGCCGCCAACATCATGAATTTGTGCAAAGTTGACAGTGACATTAATGCTGCTCTAACAAGGAGGAAACAGCTAATTGCGCGGGAATCTTAACCTTATTGCTAAAGAGAGGTGGGAGAAGAAACCCATCTGCAAACGCGACTAAACAGTTATGCCCTACCATTGATAAACATAAGATATGATTTGCGCTGAACCTGTCTAGTATCCATTTGAGGAACATCAAAGTTGTTATAACTTCACTGGCTGGGACAGGCCGTGGCATAGTGGTTATAACACGCGCCTACCATGCGGGAGATCGCAGGTTTAAAACTGGCTCCAGTCATTTAAAAAAAAAAAAAAAATAAAGCAATCTGAAAAGACTTAAGAAACACACTTGTTTGCCAAGGTAAGTAAACGAACTGGCCAAGTTTCACAAATAAATGGCATTCAAATTAGAATTTGAAGAAATCTGTTTAATGTACGGACCGAATGGTATATTGGAGTAGTGATAGGTATGATAATATTAATGTTTAAATGATTAGCAAATCGAATTCTGAGTCGATTTAAATATACCCTTCTGTCCGTCTCTTTCCGTGATTATAGCCGTAGTTTAAGAGCTGATATTAAGTAAGCAAGCTTTTATCCTCCAAGCGGAAGTTACATTCAAAGAAAAGCTGGAGCGAACAAAATCTACTCCCATCTATCACATGAAATCACCCCTTTTTAAGGGTTTAAAAAAGATCATAAAACAACAATATATAGGGCATTGGGGGTTATGCACAATCTTAAGCGTATTTGAAGTATTTGTAGCATACATTTTAAATAAATTTGTTTTTGTATTTAAAATTTACTTTAAATACTAAATTTATCAAAAATACTGCAATACTTGAGCAAATAGAGCTATGATAGTGAATACTCCTAATACTTTTATCACCAGAAGGTAATAATCTAATATATGATTATGTTTATGTTGTTGTGATATGATGTTCTTATTTCATTTAAAGAATTTTTAAGTGAGATTTTTCTAATTTTTATTTGAATGTAGTACAGATTTTTTTTATTTTTGATTTAATGCTTGTTGATCCTATGAAAGCGATAAATATTATAATTATTCTTTTTTAAGAATCTCTTACATTTGAATTGTTTTATTGAGTATCAATATCAATTTGAATATTTGTATTTTACTTTTTTCAATTTTACATTTTTTTATTTTAATTTATTTTATTTTTTAAATTATTACTATTTTAATTTATTTTTCCTAATTTTTATTTGAATGTTGTAAAGTTTATTTTTTTATTTATATTTAATTTATATTTTATGTTTTTATTATTTTTAAAATTTTGTTTTGTAAAAAAATTTGAACAATTTCTTATAATAATTTGTTTTTATTATTTGATTTGTACAAAATTTTAAAGTTTTTTTGGATCATCAAAAAAGAAGTAATATTTTTGCTATATAATTAATATTAATTAATAATAAACTCACGTATTATAATTTAATGTTAATTATATTTTAATATAATATTTTATTTAATACTTTTTAGTACTTGGTAAATTTATTTTAAATTTGAATTTAATTTATTTTCATATTTTTATTTCAAAAATCTTCCCAAATCAGATTTGTTTTTGTATAGATAACTATTATTTATTTATAAATAATTTTATTTGCTTTAAATGTTATATTTTAAATTTGAATTTAATTTATTTTAAAATTTTTATTTCAAAAATCTACTCATTTCAGATTTTTTTGTTTTGCTAACTATTATTTGTTTATAAAATGTTTTTTTTTGTTTTAAAAAATTTATTTTAAATTTGAATTGAATTTATTTTCATATTATTATTTTAAAAATCTTTTTGATTCAGATTTTTTTTTGTATAGCTAACTAATATTTATTCATAATTTTTTGTGCTTTAAAAAAGATTATTTAACTTTGTTTTTTTATTTTATTTTTTATTACAGTAAATCTTTATAATCTATTTATTTTTTATAGTAATTTTATTTATTTATAATTATTTGTTTTAAAAATTGTGTAATAATATTTATATTTTAATGTTATTAACTATTATTTATACATAAATTAATTGTTTCCCTTAAAAGGTTTATTTGAATTAGTTTTATTTATTAACAATTAATTTTTATTATATAATCAATATTTATTTTTTTATAGTAATTTTACTTATTTATAATTATTAGTTTTACAAATTTTTTAGTTATAATTACTATTAACTATTTTTTATTTTTTATTTAATTTTATTAACTATTTTTTATGCATAAATTTTTTGTTTTGCTTTAAAAAATTTGCATAAAAAAGTTTTTTATATTAACGGTTAATCAATAATTAATCAATTATTATTTTTTATAGTAATTTAATTTTTTTATAATTATTTAATTTAAAAATATTTGAATTATAATTTGCTTTTTATTTAATTTTTATTTTCATTTATTTTAATAATAATTATATTTTAATTTTATTATTATTTTTTATTTATATGTATTACTTAATATTTTACGAATTTTTTTCTTTAATATTAATTATTTACTATTTTGTTTTATTATTAATATTTTTTATTTATTTACTGAAAAATTATTTAATTTTTACTTTAAATTTTATTAAAATATATTTATATCCTTTTCTCCAATTCGTTTAATCAATTTCTCTATGTTATACACTTTGTCCATCATCACCACTAAGTAATATTTATTCATATCCTGTTAACATATTGTCATCAAGATTTTTTCTCTCATTTCTGGGCACTAAATTTTTTTTTCAAGCCTTAACATTCTTTTCCTTTTACGGTTTGGTCTCTTTGCTTTTTTATATTCGAAAGGAGAAATTCCATTAATGATTGACCACAATTTAGAAAGTTTTGTATTGTTACAGGCTTGAATTTTTGGCTGCGACCATAAGTCTGGTCATACAACACACAAGTTTGTGTCTTAAGTCTTTTGTTTCACAGGTTCAACAGTTTTGCACTCATTTCTTGGCTTTGGTGTCTTTTAACTTTATTGCATTATTGCATTATTATTAAGTTGTTGCACTTGTTGTTAAAAACATACCTTTTTTTCTATAAGAATTTTGTAAACTCTGTATTTTCCACTAAGAACAGGCAGCGTTTGTATAAAAAAACACTTGTTGGTAAAACGTTTGTTTGCTGCTTTTTTCAAATTTTTCACTGTGGTTGAGAATTTTTTGCAACACTTTTATTGTATTTTTTGCTTAAATCGCTTTGTTTTTCCTTTGTTCAAAGTTATTTTCTTGTATTATTTTTTTAAATATATTTTTTATCGATTTTTTTATTTTTAATGATTGTGTTATAACTTTTTATAGTCACTTTATAGCTTTTTCTTTTGTTGTTTTATTTTTTTTTTGTAAAAAAATATTCCTCTGTTTTTTTGGCAGAAAAGCAGGAGTCTTTGCTTTTGTGCGGCTTTGATGGTTTGGTTTATTAATCCACTGTAACCAGGAAGATCGTTTTTAGCTGAGGGGGCTTTGAGTATTCCTTGTGTGTGTCTCTATGTTTTAATGAACCGATGTTAACTCCACAATTGCATCATGAGCAATGACTTTGAACCTGTAATATATGTGTCTTTTATGCTTTCTGTTCAGGTCTCCAAGAAGTGCTAGAAAAACAATTGGGAAAGAAAGACGAGAGAAAGCAGCAGCAACAGCAGCACTCACTAGTCGCAGTCGCATCAGCTTAAAAGACTAAAACCTGGCAAAGAACCTCGCACACACTCTCATACATTTCTATGGGCCAAAAGAAAGATGTTAACAGTCCGTAACCCGTCCGTCACACCACCATAACGCTGTAAAATGTTATTCTCCTAAAAGAGCATCATGCTATTAAAGCAGTGAGAATCTCACAATGAAAGATCAAGAGAGAAAGTTGTACTGATTACAACTACTCTGCAAGTCTCCACGCTTACAATATCAAGGTTTCTCGTGGTAAAACTCTCTTGACTCTCTGCCCTTGTAGAGTTGCTCTTTCAATGTTAACTTAACATTGCATAGCGCTCAGAACTATGTTGTTTACTACATATAGCATTGAACTTGAACGTTAGTTAGTAAGACACTCACACACAACATTGTGTGGCCTCAGTTGTCAGTCTTGCAGCTGCTGCGGTGGCCAACATACCTCTGTTGCCTGCCGTTGTTGTCTTGTAGTACACAAATGCTGCTTGCCACCGTAGCCGCGGTGGCTTTAGATCAAGGTTATTGGTAGACACCCGCCGACTGGGCTGACGTTTTGGGTAAGGTTGAATACAGCCACAACAACAACATGCAGCAGCAAATCAACACCAAACTGTCATTAACTAATGCCAAGATTTATTGCCAAGTTCAACGTTTTTGGCTTAAGCGCAAAAGGCTCTTAACTTTTGTTGTGCCCAAACAAATTGGTAGCGCATATGTTTGTTTTAGTGCAACGCTGGCGAGTAGTGTACAGAACTTGGTGGGGTTTGAGTGGTGGCTTGTAAAGGGGTAAAGGAGTTAAGAGATTTGTTTATTTCAAGGTAGATATTCTTTTGTTGTTAGGTATTCACCTAATTGGTTGTTGAGCTTTTTATGTTCGGTCTACCTGGCGTAGTTATACGCTTGAGACAATACATGGTTTTTTTGAATTCTCGCAAAAACTTCACCTTATTTTACTTAACTATGTTACTTACAAAGGTTTTTTTAAAGAATAAAAAAACTTTCGAGAGCATAAAAACAGATCAAGGTTCTTGAAATAGCACATAGATCCTGTCCGCTATATAAATGTTAAATTTGGAAATGTTTTCTTAAAGTGTAAAATGTCCCATTATTATTACACATATTTTTGTATTTGTCCACCAAGCATTGTCTGAAATTAAGAACAAATTTTCAAGTACACAAAAAGGAGCCCAAGTCCTTTTTTTAAGCTCATTAAAATCTGCTAATGTCCTTGCAATGGCTAAAAGGCCAGTAAATGATATAAATGAAAGATTTGAAAATTTTGTAAAAATTTTGGAAAGAGAACAAATTGTTATATTGAAGTGTGATACTTAAAATCATAAGATTTTATTATATGGAAAAATACTTAAGGACATTTAAACATGTGAAGATCCTTAAAATATCTGAAATTTTGTTACACCATACAAATGACGTTTATGTCTTCTTTGTACATGTAGTTCACACTATTGTATTTCAGTATGTTATTCGCCATGACATTTTAAAATATTGGAAAAATTTGGTAAGGACATTAAAAACAGCCAAGGTCCTTGAGGCGCCCAAAAGTCCAGTTTTTCATACAAACCACAAATTTGTATTTTTTTGAAAATTGAAGAAAAGTTGACTCTTTTTAATATAATCATATAATCTGTAACAGTAACGCCATTGAAACATGCCAAGATTCTTAAAATACCTGATATTTTCTTACACATGATAAACAATTTTTATGTTTTTTTTGGTACATGTTTTACAGAAGTTTACACTATTGTATTTTAGTAAGTTTCTCGCAATGACATTTTAAAATATTGGAAAAAGATGTTAAGAACATTGAAAACAGCTAAGGTCCTTGTGGCGCCCAAGAGAGAGAGTCTCACAAACGACAAATTTTGAAACTTTTTTGCAAAAGTTAAAGAAAAGTTCATACTAAAAGTATGTAACCTGCAATAATGATGGCAATCTTTGAAAAACTGTCAAGGACATCGCAAGTAGTCAAGGTCCTTAAAATGTTCAAAAAGTCCAATACCAATAAATGGAAAATATTTGTAAACATATGTGAAAAGGTCTTAGTATTATGATCAAAAATGTTACCCGTAATGTCTAGGTGAAAATAAAGAAAAAAAATTGAAAACAGCCAAGGTCCTTGAAGCGCCCAAAAGAACAGAAAGTCTTATAAACGACAAATTTTGTAATTTTTTGCAAAAGTTGGCGAAAGTACTTTCGCCTGCAAATATAATGCAACCTGCAAATATAATGGCAATCTTTAAAAAACTGTCAAGGACATCGAAAAAAGTCAAGGTCCTTGAAATTTTCAATCAGTCCAATACCAATAAATGGAAAATTTTTGAAAACATTTGGAATATTGGAAAATTATATTTAAATATGTTAAACGAAATTTTAAGCTGAAAATATTAAGAAAAGTGATAACATTTTCGTATAATTCTCGAAATTCGAACATAACTTCATCGACTTACAAATTAAAAATTTTTATAATCGTTCAGGTAACATCTAAATATACCGATTTAAGCATGTTAATCATAGCGATAATCTGAAATTATGGAAAAATTTCAAAAACACTGTGGACCAACAAGATCCTTGATATAGCATAAAGTCCTTTTCGCGAAAAAAATATTCATACAAATTGAGGTTTGTGGGTAAAACTGTAGAAAAATCTTCCCTTTGGTATTTAAGCATGTTACCATCAAGACCAAGACCTAAAAAAGTAAACGTTTTCAGAACTTGCAAAAAAAAGTGCAAAATGCAAGGTCCTTAAGAGGCCAAAAAGTCCAAAAAATTATACAACTGATAAAGACATTATACATGTTACCACCATGGCTAAACTAAAGAAAAGTAAACATTTCCAAAACCTCAAAAAAATGCAAGGGGTAAGGTCCTTAAAATGGCCAAAAGTCCCTGTAAATTATATTAACTGTCTTATTTACAATTTTGTTGTACAATTTTGGGCAAAGTTACACAGTCGTATTTAAGTAAATTGCGAATATAAATAAACTGAAATTATGGAAATATTTTAAAGGACATCCAGACGAAGGTCCTTATAGCAATAATGCTATTAATGCTAATAGCAATAATGCTCTGCTCTACATTAAGGGTGGGATAGTTATGTATGGAGATCCTTAGATACAAGATTTGGGTACGGTTCACCCTCTAGTTTTTTGAGGTTTGGGGGAGTAAAAATTATGGACCAAAAAAAAGGGATAGGGGGGTGGGGTAAAAAACCAACACTAAGCCCTGCAACTGGTCCGGAGTCGCCTTTAGAGGGGTGAAAAGTATTTTCCTCCTAACAAATATATCTGCCCCCCATTTTCAACCCCTAAGGGGGCTCTCATAAAAAATCAAATTTTTATAAAAGATTGCTACTACCGCTCTAACTGCCCCAAAGTTGACTCTAAAGACATTAAATGTATGACTGAACCTTCATGCATTTTGCCACCCCAAAATTTTCTGAGGGCACGTATGCCCTCCATCTTCAATTGTTAAGGTGGTCCCCATATAATTTGTTTTATTTTTTATTAATTTTTTTTATGAAAGCAGCTCCTGCCGCTCCAATGGTGACTCATAGAAAGGTAAAATGTGTGAATAGCTCCCAGTAATTTTTTGCCCCCCTAACATTTTTCCCAAACATAACTATACCCCATCTTCACTTCCTAAGGGGACTCCATACAAAAATTTAATTTTTCTTACTGTCCAAAAAGGTGCCCTTAGATGGTCAAATATATGATAGACCTCCAATTTGTTTACGACCTCTAAAGTTTCTCAGAACATATCTGCCCTCCATATTTAACCCTAAAGGCAGTACCCATACAATTTTTTTTATTTTTTATTTATTTTTTTATGAAATCAACTTTTTCCGTCCACGGTGCCTCATATCAGGGTTAAATGTATGACCGGCCCCTAGAATTTTTCCCTCTTAACATTTTTCGCAAACATATCCACCACCCATCTTCACCCCCCAAGAATTCACCCATAAAAGAATCAAACGTTAAAAAATTTGCTCCCATTGCTCTAACTGACCCTAAGGTGCATCTAGAGAAGTCAAATGTAAGATTGACCCCCAATTTTATTACAACCTCTAAAGATTCGTATAAAAATGATCATCGTCAAAATCTGAGTCTGTCCGTCTGTTTGTCCCCGCGATTACAGCCCTAGTTTAAGAAATATTGAGATAAAATTAAAAATGCTAACTTTTAGTCTTAAGTGTCAAAAATAAGTTGAGCTCAATTGGTCAAAAACTCCCTCCCTTTTAACTACCCATTTCCGGGGTCAGTTCCAGCGATTTCACCAATAGTTAAAGAGTAAACGAGTTAATATTATGTATGGAAGCTTCCTTGCTCTAACAACTGATTTTGTTATTAGATAACCCCGATTATTCAAAAACTACTCCCTTTTTTTTGGGTTGTCCGTCTGTCTGTCCAATTACAGCAGTAATTTAAGAGATATCATGTCTTAATTTTCTATGCAAACTTCTATCCTATAGCAAAGGTTAGGTTCTAAGATGAGCCCAAACGGTCAAAAGATACTTCACCACCCATACAAACTCCCCCTTTTTGGGGTCTGTTTCAGAGACTTCAACCGTTGTTTAAGTTTAGTTTTGTACGGAAGCTTCCCTGCTCTAACAAAAGGTTTTGTCATAAGATGAAGCCGATTGGTCAAAATAAAATTCTTTTTTTTGGGGGTTTCCGTCTGTGTGTCCTCGCGATTACAGCAGTAGCTTAAAAGATATCGGGCTGATATTTTACATGCCAACTTCTATCCTCCAAGTGGAGGCCAAATTCTAAGATGAGCAAGATCGGTCAACACTTACTACCACTTCACATACAAACTCCCCTGTTTGGGTACTGTTCCTACGATTACAGCCGTAGTATAATAGCTGACGGTATAATAGCAAACGGAATTTGTGTATGCAAGCAAGCTTATTTGCTTTAAACGGAGGTTCAGTTGTAAAATGAACGTGATCGGTCAAAAGATAATCCCACCTCTTATACAATTTCTCTTTTTTGAGGGTTGCCTTATATCTGTCTCCGCGATTACAGTCGTAGTTTAAGAAATATTGAGGTGATATTTAACATGCCAAGCTTATACCCTCTAAGCGAAGGCTATCTTCTAAGATGAGCTTGATCGGACAATTACTACTCCCACCTCCTATACAAACTCGCTCTTTTTGGGGGTTGCCGTCTATCTGTCCCCGCGACTACATTTAAAATGCAAGATTTTATCCCTCAAAACGAGGTTAAGTTTGGAGACGAGCAAGATCGGACAAAAACTACTTCCACCTTCCATACAAACTCCCTCTTTTTGGGTGTGTCTGTCTGTCTGTCGCCGCGGTTATAGCAGTAGTATAAAAGCTATTAATTCTTCCCAATTTAATCGTCCTACCTTCTTAGTTAACACTTTACTCGTAACATCACATCTTTAGAACAATCCTTCCCTTTTGTCTCCCTCTCGTCCATTTTTTTAAATAATCAATTTACCCACATATTTCCCTGTCGTTTCTTCTTCTTTTATTAAATCCATAAAATTCATCCTTTCATTACAGCCCTGCCTTTTGGTCTTAATGTTATATCTTTGGCTCGTTCCATATCTCTAGCTCTCTTTCTCTCTCTCTGTCTCTCTTATTCTTTTTCACCAGGTTATGTATAACATTCAGTTAGTTACGTTCATTACATCTAGTGTTGGTTGTTTTTTTGTTTGTGTGTTTCTTCTACATGTTTACACTTTTCAGCAAATATGATTTATTGCCATTTTGTTAAGAAACGAAGTTAATTATGATTGTGATGATGTTTAAAGGCAGCACGATAGAAATTTTATAGCTTGTAAGATGATTTAGCAATTGTTTGCCGGCAGTCAGAGTAATGGTCTACACATGTTTTGCCAATAATAATAATAATAGCAATAATAACTACTAGTTTATTTGCTCAACTAAACGAAAGACTTAAGCAACGAACTTTTGAGTGAAGTACATACAACTGTTGCCAAGGAGGAAGACTACAAATTGAGGAATGACGAAGGCATGGAATTTTAATTTGATTGGAATAAAATTAAATTTTGTTTAAGAAAAGAGAGAGTTCATTAAAGTTTTGAAAAATATTTAAATTTTATTATAAAAAATCAATATTTTTTTAAAATGTTTTTTATTATATTTGTTTAATTACACATTTTTTAGTTGTAATGAAAAAATTAACAGCAATATTTCTATAAACAAATTTATCTAAAAATAAAATCCTATCCAGTAATTTCTTATCACTCAATGACAGTTTATGTGCTTACGAAACGAAAGACTTAAGAAACGAACTTTTATTAAGTCAATATATTGCAAAATAGAAAGATAATTTAACAAGTAAGAACGAAGGCCTGTTCTCAAATCTTTTTGACATCAATTCATCAAATTTTGATTAAATTTGAGTTTTGAATAAATGCCAAAATTATAAGAATTATTAATTTTTTTAAAATTTATTGTACTTATTTATTTTTATAAGTGTATTTTATTGAAATTATTAATTAAAACTAACATAGGAATAAGAATGCAAAAATATTTTAGTTTCATTTAAAAACAAAAAAATTATATATTTATGAAATTTTTTTTTAATTTTTTAGAAACAATGCAATATTATAAAAATCATTAAAATTTTTTTTTTAATTTTCATTAAAAAAAACAAAATTATATATTTATGATTTTTTTTTAATAAATGGTCTTCGTTGATACCATTTTCGCACCGGAGTGTGTGAGCTTTACATTGATTTCTTGAAGCTTTTAACACTTAAGGTTGTGATAATGAGTGGAGAAGTCACAGCAAACGGGTACTGATGATGATGGTTTGGCAACCATCGAAATAGCTATAACATAATCCATTTCACACAACTCTTGTAAAACAAATTCTATTAGCAATAATAAAAAAAAAAGATCTTGAACCGAACAATGAAAACACATATGTTTTTTTATAATTTTAGCATTTGTTAATGAATCTATACATTAAAATATTAAATTTATAAAAATTAAAAAATAATTTTTTTTTTAATGATTTTTATAACTATTGCATTATTTTCATAAAATTAAAAAAAATGTTCAAAATTTGTTTTTTTTTTTTGAATCAAATGAGAATATTTAGAATATTTTTGCATTATTATTTATTCTTTTTGCTGCATAAGTTTAAATAAACAGATCAACAAAAAAAAAAACAAGAGCATTATAAAAATCATTAAAAAAAAAAAATTTTCTTTGTTTATTTTTATTTTTTAACTTTTATAAATTTGTTTTATTAAAACTATTAATTAAAACTAATATAGGTATAAAAATACAAAAAAAAATAAATTTCATTCAACAAAAAAAAAAACATGATTTTTTTGAATTTTTTAACATAGTGATATAATTAAAAAAGTATTTATTTTTTTAAATTTTTTATTTTTTTATTTTAATAAATTTTATTTGTTAATTTTAATAAATTTAAATTTTTAATTTAGTTTTTGTATTGAAATTATTAATTAAAACTAATATAGCAATAAGAATTAATAATAATAAGTTAAAAAAATTCTAATACCAATCAAAAAATAAAAATTTAGGATTGTTTTTAATTTTTAAAATTAATGCAATAATTATAAAAATCATTAAATTTTTTTTGGAATTTTTTTTTTTTAAATTTTATAAATTTTATTTATCAACTTATTTATATTTAAATTAATTGGAATTTTTTTATAGTTATTATTATTAAAAACTAATATTCTAATTTCATTCCAAAAAAAAAAAACAAATCATGAATTTTTTTTATAAAATATTAAAAAAATATTTTTTTTTAATATTTATTTTTTAACTTATTTTTTTTTAAACTAATTTAATTTTTTTTTAAATTATTATTTAAAACTAATATAGCAGTAAGAATTAATAATAATGCAAAAGTATTCCAATTTCATTAAAAAAAACACAAATTATGATTTTTTTTTAAATTTTTTAAAAGTAATGCAATAATTAATAAATCAATAAAAAAAATATTTTTTTTAAATTTTTTATATTTTTATAAATTTTATTTTTGAATTTTTATAAATTTGTTTTGTTGAAATTATTAATTAAATCTAATATAATAATAATTAGAATTAATAATAATGCAAAAATAATTTAGTTTCATTTAAAAAAAATTATGAATCATATTTAATTTTTTTAATATTTTATAAAAAAATTAAATTTTCTTAGCAACTAATTTTCTTAAAACAACGTCATATTTTGTTAATCTTCTTGTTGTTCTTCAGCAAACAAATAAAGCAAGAAACCAACTCCATCGAGACCTACAAATTAACCACGCCCAAGTTCTAAGTGAAAGCTGTTCACTCATTCTTTCACAAATTTGTAACAACACTAGCAATTTACACCATACGCCATTAAATTCCCACATTACGTGTGAAAGAATCTTATGCCTAATACCTATTGTCATTAAACCAAATACCTCAATTTTTTGTTGTCTAATGGCCAAATATTGATCAATGCCTTTAACCAATTCGTTTGTCGGCGAAATTTTCAATGTTTGTCTGTCATTTAGCAAAACTAGAGTTAATAATAATTTAACAAATTACCCCATAGAAATACCCCCAAATAGCAGCGACAGCATAACATAAACATTAAAAAGAAATTATCAATTTTTTTTCGCGTCAAAAAATATCTTTTACAAAACCAATCAAACTATTGACAAAAGTAAAAGCTTTCATTTGTTAAGAAGCAACAGCAACAAAAACACAGAACTAAATGATGAGCAGCAAAAAACACAAAACCATCATCTGTGCCCCACAAGAAGCAACATGACAAAAAAACTCAAATGAAACCCCATCAGCCCCATCAACCAAACGAACAACAGCATCAAGCGTAGAAAATTGGGTAAATGACTGAATAAACTGAAAGCGACAAATAGATCAAATGCCAAAATGACGCGATGAATGCGCGTATAATGAAAGAAAACAAAAATCTATTCCACACACTTACAGAGTTATAGATGCCATGCGGCGACATGTATATAGTATTTATTTACCGAACATAGTGGTTACACGATATATTGACAAATATGGCTTACAAACAGCAAAACAAAATGAAACGTAACGCAAAAAACACACACATACAGCACAACACCAAACAACATACACACTGCACAGCACAACAACTACAAATTGCTAAATAAATATTTAGAGCAATCTATATAAGAAAGTCTAGAAGGCAGATGTTGAGCGAAGCAGAAAAAATAGGTGATGAAATGCCATAACTAACCGCAAAAATAATAGAAATAACAAGGCAACAACAACACAACAACTATGAACAGAAAACATCACTATGATTGATTGAGAGATCGCTACCAATCGCCCATAGTATGGTACATACAAACTATAAAGAAAAAGTACATCAATCAGAAATCACACTTACAAACACCAATGTAAGTGTGAATTTGTCTAATCAAAGTAAACGCAAAACAATGCCACCGTATGACACACGTATTGAAAAGAGGGAAACAGTGGGTATCTTTGGGGGGAGGCTCAGCAATACACCACTACTAAGTAAGTTGTCGTCATGTGTGGAAGTGGAGCTGCAGTTATACATATGTTAGTATATACTTTTATTGTGATCTTTGCGATCATGATGTTCTGCTCATTTCGATTATACCGAAGGTGTCATGAAAATGACCATGTATCTAGATTAGAAGATGGCTTTTAGTGCATATAGAGCACAGTGGTGGCATTTTTTGTTGTCCGTTGAAATGAAAAAAAAGTCAGTGTATTTGTTATATGTAAAGGGTTTTTCAATAGGTGCGGGTCTATGTTGTTACTATGTGTTGATAATGTAATTGTAGCTAAGTACTTCTAATCTATTGTTTATCATTGAATTACCAATGGCAAATCATCGTGACATGTTAAGTCAATGAAAGCAAATGGAAATTTTTAAAATATTTATCAATTAATTTTATAAAAAATATAAATTTTTTTATAAATTTTTTTAAGTTGACAAGTTTTATTTAAAATGCTTTTCTATTGCCGTAACACTAAAGCAAATATTATATTGTATACATTTTTTTTTAATATTACGATTACTATACTATAGGTGGTGCCTATAGTCTTTGAGTAAATTTAAATAAATGCGTATGTGTTATCAACGACTTACCACATAAAGTATACGTTATAAAGCTTTTTTTATTGATATGAATATCTAAATTTTGCAACAAAAAAAGAGAGGTCATTCTAAAAGAATCACTATTAAGGTACAAGCAGGTTAGTAGTAGATAAAGATTAAGAAAAATACGAAAATGTTAATTTAAAGAACTCCAAAAAGTTCATTACATTGAACCGTCAAGCTTTTAAAAATTTACTTTCAAAGTTCCAATTATCGAAAAATAATTTTAATTTTTTCATAACATTATATTAATTCCCTGAAGATGATTGACGATGTCATTCAAAATATTGGAATTAAAATAAAACTAGGAAAAATACATTAACATCAGTGTTTTTCTCAAGCATCACCAATGACCTCAAGCTCAACTATAGCAAACAAATAACATAATATTATTTAATCAAAATGTACTTGTATTTTAATTTTATTGTACTAAAAAGAACTTCCGTTGTATCAAATATGTACTTAATTGTACGAAAAAGTACTTTTTATGGTGGGAACAAGTAAATTTTTTTTGTCAAGAAGAACTTTATTGTGCTTTATTGTACTTTTACTCTAACAGAAAGTACTTTTATTTCATTGCTTGTAAAAGTACGATTGTACTACAAAGTACTTTTTATACCAAAAATTGATTGTTGTACTTAAAGTTTTCTGTAGTATACCAAAGAGTACTCTTATAATATTAGGAAAGTAATTTTTTGAACAGAAAAGTTATTTTTTTTGTAATACTTAAAGCATTTGTTATTCCAAAAGTTACTTTTATTATACTAAAAACTACTTTGTTTGTGCCAAAAAGTATCTACAGTATTGCATCAAAAAGTTATTTTATTGTACTAAACATACTTTTATTATACAAAAGAGTACTTTGATTGTACCAAAAAGTAGAAAAAGTATTGCAATAAAAGTATTCTTTTATTGCGTCGTACAAAAAGTACTTTCATTGTACCATGATGTATATTCGTTGTACATCTAAGTACTTAATATTATCAAAAGGTACTTTTATTGTTCGAAAAAGTACATTCGTATAAAAAGTTATTTTATTGTACCATGATGAATATTCGTTGTACTTCAAAGTACGTTAATTATATCAAAAGGTACTTTTTTTGTTCGAAAAGGTACATTCATTGTACCAAGAACAATCTGCGTCGTACAAAAAGTACTTTTTTTGTACCATGACGTATATTCGTTGTACCTCAAAGTACTTTAATTATATGAAAAGGTACTGTTATTGTTCGAAAAAGTACATTCATTGTATCAAGAACAATTTGCATCGTATAAAAATTACTTTTATTGTACCATGACGTATATTTGTTGTACATCAAAGTACTTTAATTATATTAAAAAGTGCTTTTATTGATCGAAAAAGTACATTCGTATAAAAAGTTATTTTATTGTACCATGATGAATATTCGTTGTACCTCAAAGTACTTTTTTATAACAAAAGGTAATTTAATTGTTCGAAAAAGTACATTCATTGTACCAAGAACAATTTGCGTCGTATAAAAAGTACTTTTATTGTACCATAATGTTTATTCGTTGTACCTCAAAGTACTTTAATTTTTATCAAAAATTACTATTTTGTTCCAAAAAGCACATTAATTGTACCAAGATCAATCTGCGTCGTATAAAAAGTACTTTTGTTGTACCACGACGTCTATTTGTTGTACCTCTAAGTACTTTAATTATTTCAAAAGGTAATTTTATTTTACCAAAAAGTACATTCATTGTACCAAGAACAATTTGCGTCGTATAAAGAGTACTTTTATTGTACCATGACGCATATTCGTTGTACCTCAAAGTACTTTCATTATATCAAAAGGTACTTTTATTGTTCGAAAAAGTACATTCATTGTACCAAGAACAATTTGCGTCGTATAAATAGTACTTTTATTGTACAATGACTTATATTTGTTGTGTCTCAGTGTACGTTTATTATAACAAAAGGTACTTTTTTGTTCGAAAAAGTACATTTATTGTACTAAGAACAATCTGCGTCGTATAATAAGTAATTTTACTGTACCATGACGTATATTCGTTGTACCTCAAAGTACTTTCATTATATCAAAAGGTACTTTTATTGTTCGAAAAAGTACATTCATTGTACCAAGAACAATTTGCGTCGTATAGTAGTACTATGTACTTTTATTATACTATGACGTATATTTGTTGTATCTCAAAGTACTTTAATTATATTAAAAAGTACTTTTATTGTTCGTCGTTTAAAAAGTACTTTTATTGTACCATGACGTATATTCGTTGTACATCAAAATACTTTAATCATATCAAAACGTACTTTTATTGTTCGAAAAAGTACATTCATTGTACCAAGAACAATTTGCGTCGCATAAAAAGTACTTTTTTTGTACCATGACGTATATTCATTTTACCTCAAAGTACTTTAATTTTTATCAAAAAGTACTTTTTTTATTCCAAAAAGTACATTCATTGTACCAAAAAAAAATTTGCGTCGTATCAAAAGTAATTTTATTGTAATTATATCCATATTGTACCAAAATGTACTTTTATTGTGCCAAAAAGTACTATTGAATTGAATCAGAATGTACGTTAGTTGTAATAAAAGGTACTTTTTAAGTATCAACAAGTTCTTTCAAATTCTCCGTTCGTTGTATCAAAAAGTACCTTGTTATACCAAACTTAGTTTTTGTACCAAAATTTAATTTAAGTGTATCAAATAATTACTATGCCAAAGAGTACTTTTATTGACCTGAAAAGTACTTTAATATGTCTACTATGTATCTACTGTTATTGCCCTAACAAAAACTTTTCTTGTGACCAAAAGTACTTTTAGTGTACCAACAAAGTTATTTTATTGTACCAACCGCACATTCTTCGCAACTCAAAGTAGATAATAAAAAAAGGTACTTGTATTATACCGATATATATTTGTTGTACCAAATAGTACTATGAATATACCAAACAATTATCTTATAGCACCAAAAAGTACCTTTATCGTACCGAAATACTTTCATTGTATCAAAAAGTACTTTTTTTCGTACCAACAAGTATTTTTATTATACTAACCAATATTTTCATTGCATCAACAATTTACTTTTTTGTACCAAAAAATTTCGATTAACAAAATTTCTTTTATAGTAACAAAAAGTACTTTAATCGTATCAAAAGTATTTTTATAGTAACAAAAAGTACTTTTACAGTATATAGGTGTCCACCGCAAATACTTTTATTATAACGAAAAGTAAATTTTTTTTTTCAAAAAGTACTTTTATTTTTCCGGGACGTACGGTTGTGGTACCAAAAAGTACTTTTATTATATCAAAAAAATTACTTTTATTATATCAACAAAAAGTAATATTATTATTCATATTTATTATGTTATTAACAGATCGGACGTGGCATGAGGATTAGAACACGCGACTACGACGCGGGAGATCCATGGTTCGATTCCTGTCTCCAGTCATCCACATTTTTCTTTCAATTCCGATCCCCTCGATGTTGTCCTATCGACGACTATGCAGTATAGTGTCTAGTCAATTGGCATGTCTACACCATTTCCAATTGAAATTCAAAGAATATCAATGAAATTCAAAATTTTTTTGATATTCCAACAATCCATTTGAAATTCAAAATTCGTCAATTGAAATTTCAACTGATGAGTTTTGAATTTCTAATGACGAGTGTAAGCAATTATTTTAAATGACGAGTTTTTCTTTTGATGAGTTTTGAATTTCAATTGGTATTTTTCGAATCTCAAATTGAAAATCTGAATTGATATTTTTTGAATTTCGTTGAACCCAAAATAACTTTTGTTGTTACATAAAGAACTTTGGCTGTACCAAAAATTATTACTACTGTACTAAGAAGAACTTTGACACAAAAATTGAATATAATTTTAATGTAGCCACATGTACTTTTACTGTACCCAAAGGTAATTTTTACTGTTCCTGTTGCTACTTTTGCTTTGCGTTTTTCATAGGCAGTATAAGATTAGAGGCGAGTAATATGTCTAATCATAAGAAATCGTAGTTCAAAATCAGTGAAAAAAATATCCCTAAACAACATGGCCCCACCACGGGGACGTTGTAAGTTAGCTTAAGCTATTAGTTCCACGTTATATATCCAACGTCTATTTAAATTTTATTTCAATCAATAAATAAAACAATGAAAAAAAAAATTGTTTTAAACTTTTCTTTTCCTAAGTTCCATTATTTTGACTTCGCATAATCTTTTTTCACTATTTGATATTTTGGAACAAATTACATTACTTCTCATCCCAAATCATTTCAAGCAAGATATCGATTTTAATATCTGTGATTGGTCAACATGAAATTGCCCGACAATAACAAAAAGAATTCAAAGTCTCAAAAACTAAATAAAAATTTTGAAAATTAATTTTTCTGCTTAAATTTAACTTTTTTCATCTGTGGTACTTTTTAAATTATATTGTTTTTCATACTTTTTAAAAATTTTCTATAATAATACCAATAATGTACTATAGGTGGTGTTTACAACATTTTAGTAAATGCGATTTGCGAATGAGTTCAATAAATTTAAACACATAATTTATACGCTCCGAAGAAATGAGGTCTAAGTGTCTTCTATAGATAGGGCCCCCTTTTCATTATAATTTATTTATTTTAAAATTTTATTTAAAAGTTTTCTATGAAAATTTATCAAAAGTTCTTATGTAAAATTTTCACAACTATCAATTTTTAAGGGACGGATCAAAGCAAAATAAACTTTATTAAAATTACCTTGAAACAACATTATTTCAAGCTTGACATCGATTTTAATATCTGTGATTGTTTGACATGAAATTACCCGACGATAATTAAAAGGAATTTAAAGTCTCAAAAAGTAAAAGTAAAATTTTTCTGTTATATTTATTTTCTCCCATTTGGGGAACGTTTTAAAATTATATTTTTCAGACTTTCTGAATATTTCCTATAATAGTACCAATAATGTACTATAGGTGGTGTTCACAACAGTTAAGTAAATAAGATTTGCGAATGAGTCACATACAATTTAACACATAACTCATACGCTCCAAAGAACTTTGCTGCTAAGGCCTAAGAGGCTTCTATCGATGAGCCCTCTCTCATTATAATTTATTTATTTATAAAAATTTATCAAAAGTTCCTAAGTAAACTGTTCACAACTATACATTTTTTAGGGATTGATCAAAACAAACTATCCTTTATTAAAATTTTCTTAAAATTATATTCATTGTTAATTATTTTTTGTCCAGTTTCATTGTAATTTTCTCTTCAAACACTGTTGAGTATCACTTTGTCCGTCCTCGTATTAGTTCTACACCATTTTTTGCTTGATATGTCAAAGATTAATTTTTTTGCATTAGAAACTTTTGTAATAGTGCCTGTGAATCTTCATGATCCATATGCTGATCTTCATGTTCATTTAGCATAGTCATCATATGCAAACTGCAAATATAAAATATATAAATTGCCAAGAAATCTCAGCAACTATGGCGGCTTTCAACTGTCGAAGATGATTTGACACGGTTAATGTCACTGTCACTCACAGTTGTGTCGCTCACAGTTGTTGTGTCGCCTTTATGATTTTGTCTGAGTCTCAGATTTTCTCGAGCTTCTTTTCTATCGGCTGACTGAGATCGCTTTTCCCCGCCGTTTTTTTGTGGTGTTGCTTTCCGGCAAACTTGCTTCATTGCCGTTGCCGTGGTTGTTGCTGTTGTCGTCATCACCGCCATCGCTAAAGCCATAAAACAAATCTATATCGTCAACAACGGTTTACAACGGTTTTATTATTAAGCTTCAGCTGATAATGTATTTTAGAGTCACAACAGCAAGATTATTATATACTATGTGGTATATACGTGTGTATGTTGTTTTTTTTTGTTGCTTCGTTTCGTTTAGAAGAAAATTCTCTAGATTTTGTTACGCTTTCCCAGCTGGTAACTGTGATTGTGTCGCTTGCTTAGCCTCTGTGGATGTTCCCTCCACACATTGCTGCCTCCAACATTATTATCAGTTTATACTTTTTATTTGTTGTTGCTGTCTTTATAGGGATATATATGTATAGGATAGATATATGAGCAGTATGTTTGATTGTATTTCATTAAAGCTCTTAATTATTGTCACCATATGACGCCGAGGTGTTGTATACTATACGATTTATAGAGCTTCCGATATACATACGAAGATGTTTAGTAGCAGTAGTATCTTGTCATGTGGCTGTATAACATAACTCAATTTGTTAAGGGCAAAGTCTAGGCGTTGTGTGGGGAGTGGAGAATCGAAGTGAAGGAATGTGCTAGTATGATATGAAGGAAATTGGCTGACGTATATAAGGTTGGCCGTATGCCCCTGTAACCATGAAACAGATATGGGGGAGCTTCTCATAGCGTTTATAAAAAATAAAAAAAATAAAAAATATGAAAAATTTAAAAATATAAAAATATAAAAATATAAAAGTATTAAAATATAAAAATATAAAAACATAAAAGTATAAAAATTTAAAAATATACAAATATTAAAATATAAAAATATAAAAATATAAAAATATAAAAATATTAAAATATATAAATATAAAAATATAAAAATATAAAAATATAAAAATATAAAAATATAAAAATATAAAAATATAAAAATATAAAAATATAAAAATATAAAAATATAAAAATATAAAAATATAAAAATATAAAAATATAAAAATATAAAAATATAAAAATATAAAAATATAAAAATATAAAAATATAAAAATATAAAAATATAAAAATATAAAAATATAAAAATATAAAAATATAAAAATATAAAAATATAAAAATATAAAAATATAAAAATATAAAAATATAAAAATATAAAAATATAAAAATATAAAAATATAAAAATATAAAAATATAAAAATATAAAAATATAAAAATATAAAAATATAAAAATATAAAAATTGTTGTGAATTAATACGCTTCCTATTTTTAGATTCACGACAAACGACACCTACTTTTTTATCGACGAATGCGAACTTCACTGTTTGAGAAGCTTTTACTGGACATGCCAATTAGCTCGACACTTATATTCCGAGGTTGCTGACGACAACATAGAGGGGGCCGGCAATGAAAGAAAATTTAATTTTTTTTATTTTTAAGATGACTGGAGCCAAGGATTTAACCTGGGATCTCCCGCATGGTAGTCGCGTGTTCTAAACATCATGCCACGGCCGGTCTCCAAAAATATTAAAAATATTAAATATATTAAAAATATTATATTAAAAATATTAAAAATATTAAATATATTAAAAATATTAAAAATATTAAAAATATTAAAAATATTAAAAATATTAAAAATATTAAAAATATTAAAAATATTAAAAATTTTAAAAATATTAAAAATATTACAAACATTAAAAATATTAAAAATATTTAGAATATTTAAAATATTAAAAATATTAAAAATATTAAAAATATTAAAAATATTAAAAATATTAAAAATATTAAAAATATTAAAAATATTAAAAATATTAAAAATATTAAAAATATTAAAAATTTTAAAAATATTAAAAATATTAAAAATATTAAAAATATTAAAAATATTAAAAATATTAAAAATATTAAAAATATTGAAAATATTTAAAATATTAAAAATAATAAAAATATTAATTATATTAAAAATATTAAAATATTAAAAATATTAAAAATATTAAAGTATTAAAAATATTAAAAATATTAAAAATACTAAAAATATTAAAAAAAATTTTAAATATTAAAAATAATAAAAATATTAAAAATATTAAAAATATTAAAAATATTAAAAATATTGAAAATATTAAAAAAATATAAAAATATTTAAAATATTAAAAATAATAAAAATATTAAATATATTAAAAATATTAAAAAATATTAAAAATATTAATTTATTACCTACTTAGTAGAAGACACAGACGTTTAACGTTTTTGTTCTACGATTTATTAAATAAATTCCCTGATGATGATTGATGATGTAAATCGAAATATTGGAAAAATAAAACAAGGAAAAATACAATAAATCAGTGTTTTTCTCAAATTAATATCATTGACCTCAAGCCGAACGATATCAAACGAAACAATTTTAAAAATATAAAAAATATTAAAAATATTAAAAATATTAAAATTATTTAAAATATAAAAAATATTAAAAATATAAAAAATATTAAAAATATAAAAATATTAAATATATTAAAAATGTTAAATATATTAAAAATTTTAAATATGTTAAAACTATAAAAATTTTGCAAACATTAAATCTTTATTTAATTTTTTGGTAATTTTGTATTTATAGTTAATATTATCTTATTCGGATTAATATGTCTTGCCTGCTTCAAGTTCATTTAACTACAACGGAAATGTGTTGCCACTCGTAGTTATTTCTTCACAACAAAATTATGATTAATACTTAGTCTGAGATTAACCGCAAGCAACACGCCAACATACTGTTAATTAACAGCATTCGCAAATGTTAATTAACACCATAGAACATTTCAGGCAAACTGAGCAAAAATTCGCATTATATCGTTCATACTACTAGACAAACGTTGGGCGTGCTGGTGTTTCATGTGGTTTTCAGCAGCAGGGTATTATCATCACCGATTCAGACGTCTTCCCCTTCTGTTCATCTTCGTCTTTGCCGTTTGCCTTAAGTCATTAAATGACAATGACCCAAACCATGAACTAGACGCTCTGCTGGAGTTGATGTCTTGGGTTCTTTTGTCAGTCTCTGTCGTTTCGTCATAAAACAACACAAAAAAGTACTCAAAGTGCAAATATTTGCTCATTTACGGTACAATTCTTGTGAATAGCTTTTTGCAAAAAACAACAAAACTTTCTTTAAACAAAAGAATGTTTAGTCGATTTTTATTTAATGTGTTTATTTGCCACACAGAGGAGGAGACGCAATTTATTGAAGTACTTGAAATTGTGTTTTTTTGGTCAAAAACAGTTAGAAAAGTTATTTATAGCTGATAGTAATATTTATTTGGTTAAATTCTGGGCAACGATTAGTTAACAAAAGCTAAAAATGAAACGTAATGCTATAGAATTTCCTCTTAGTAACAAATGATTTCCTACACTAATTATATATAAGCTGACAAACAAAAGACTTAAGAACGAAACTTCATGTAAATTTTTCCGTTGGTCTGTTATTAAGAAAATGTGTTCACATTTGTAAATTTTTCACATAGAAACTAAAATAAAATCACACAATTGCACCTATATTTAATGACTCCATTTTAAGCCAGGGCACTTAGCCACACCTCATTTCACTGCGTCAACACCTGTTTAATGTTACTAATGCCCTAGGGATCGCTTGGCCAGCTAGTTGTCAATGTCTAACCTACCCTAACTAGTGTTAAGGTTCATTACTTACCATTTCATTATCATTACCCACTGCCAATTAAATGCAATGTCATAAATGTCAGCACATTTTAAGCAAGTAATTAATTTTCTCCCTCAATCAGCAGCAGCAGCAAATCTACTCGCTCAACTCAAATCACAAGGTGAGAAAAGTAGGGAGAGCTGAGAAAACGTCATACAACAACAGCAAAAACATGTAAGCAAAGAAAAATCTTGTGTGGATTTAATTAGCGCTTTTGCGAGCCGCGTACCATCATACATACATGGCAACGTATCCCAGCTGTCATGAGGCTTAATATTATTTGGCACAACAAATGTGAATTTAAACCAAGAGGCAATCTTTTGTGCTGATCTTTTGCATGGCATACAACACACCAGCACCACCACCACCAACAAAATGACATTAGCGTCAATGTGCACAACAATGTTTATATCTAAATATATATAGAGAAATCATGCGGCAGCATTCCAAATCCATTCATAGCTATGATGCAGAGTCATGCGTTCTTATAGCCATCTATCCGTACCGTTTGCTCATATATTGCTAACAGTTACCTCAACCATTTTGGTTGTGGCTAATTTGTAATTATGTTGGCAATCGAATTGTTGAGTGGTTGGTGTTGTTTATGAATTGTTTTAAGACCATAGGAACAGTGGTTATGAAAGGCTTGTTAAATAAAGATCCGAAGGAAGGGGATTATGCGATTTGTCATATCTGTGACGAAGTATTAGTATAATGCACATATTTGATCGCCTTTCCTCTATAACCTTCGCTAGACCTGAGACTTTCAGCGATGCAGATCAACTATTCTGTCTCTTGGATTCCTTTTCTGACATCCATGTTGATGTTTCTCTATTCTCAGTAACTTCTTATCCTTTATTGTTTCAAATGTCTCGGTGCTCATACAGAAGCAGCCGGGAATATTTTAGTGAGCTCAATTAGGAGTTTGTATTGTCTCATCTCAAACAGGAGCTTATTTTTTTTATATTAGCTCAACTAGGAGCTTATATATTTGGCAGCATCGCCATGTCCTTGTTCGAAATAAAGGCCCTATAGTCACAGTGTGTGTGACGTAATTATGCCTATAAGTCACTTGACAATCTTTCCATCCGGCTTCAAAAGTTATCTGGTTCGTCTAAAACAGCCTCAGTTCGGTATGTTTCTTATTTCTCCACTTACATTATGCAGAGTGATTCATTAAGATGTTGTTCTTTTAGCCTTAAATAAAACCATTACAAATATATTTAGTTGTCGGAATATATATCATGACTCAAAAGTCCAGTTTCTGACATTCCATTTTAAGAGATTATTTTATTGAAAAAGTCACCACGACAACGGAGTCCTATTGTGAAGATCCAACTTTCGAACTCTTATAACTGGGGTTTCATCTTAGGCTCAGCCGTCTTCGCAAGGACCCTCAAAAATAAAAGAGTGGATTTTCCCTGACTAGGGCAAGATATTATATATTTATTTACTTATTTTATAATCCACAAAATTTAAATAGAACAAAAACACTCCAAATCCTTAAGCTAAGTGAAGTCACCGGTCTGATATCCTTAAGATGTTTGATGACGGGTAATGATGTCTGGGGATTATGCTTAGTCGGTGGCCTCGTATCGTTGATGGTGTCTGGTGCAAGCTGTTGCGGTGCCTGGATTTGTTATCCTTTGTACGGAGAAGCGGTTCTTAGACGAGCGGTAATTCGGTGATTGGACACGGGACGGGTTGCGGTAATTCGTCGAGGACTCACAGTTAAACCAGGCAGGACCTCCTAGTGAGATTTGCTTAGGTCCTGTAACAGAAGGATAAGAACAACTATTAAAAGGCCCTGTCCTTACAACTACGAGGACACGTTTAAACATACTAAAGGTCCGATTAAACAGGCCTATTGCCAGGTTGTACAGGCCTATTGCTCGATTGTACAGACTTGTAGGTCCGGTTGTACAGACTCAAGGTCCGGTTGTACAGGCTTTTAGGCCGATTATACAGATTCGTAGGTCCGGTTGTACAGGCCTATTGCCCGATTGTACAGACTCGTAGGTCCGATTGTACAGACTCAAGGTCTGATTGTACTGGCCTATAACCCGGTAGTAAAGACGTAGTGTCCGTTTAACAAAGATGCTTGCCTTCGTACAATCCCAAAGGGTCAAGAAGATCTGATAACATTCCTCGAATTATCAATAAACTTCGTCTTGGAGGTGTCACCGATGATCGCAATAGAAAAACGTCGTCGCCTTATATTATGGATTACATGAACCAAATGAGAATTATGAAGTAGTTACCTGTTTTCTGTTTGCACTGAACGCCGCAATGTGTTAAAAAGAACCTTTGCGCTGCTGGCCGATGGTGCTGTTGTGTGGTGGTATAAGATATTTTCTTATAGCGCTCACGTCGCAACCAGTTGACATGGTGCGGTGGGAAAGCATCTGGCTGACAATCGTAAGGTTGCGGGTTAGAATCCCACTTCGTGTTCGGTTCTTATACCTTTTGCTTATTTTTTTTCTTTTTAAGGGGTATACGATAATTAAATATAATACTTTAAATGTATTATATTATTCTCAATATTACATTATTATGTTTTCTTAAATGCAGCTGAATACTTGAGAGGCGTGGTGGCCATGTGAGCCATTCCATGATAAATTGTCGGTCAATGGAGAATAATACTAAGATGACTGCTTCATACCAGTCACCAGTAATCTGCCGCAAATAAAAACAAATCAAAATAGCCTCTAAGTGAATCACATGATAAATGATAGAAAAACTGTCTGAAATAATAAAAAATTTTGAAAAACAATTTTCTTTGAATTGTACTTAATTTTTTATTTACTTTTAAACAATTTCAATAAAAAATATGTATAAAATTTACAAAAAATTTTTTTTGAAAAAAATATAAAAAAAAACGATTTTTCCAGTTTTTTGTTTTTAATACAAATTTTTTACAGAATGCTGATATTTGTAATGCAGCTGAGTGCTTAGTAGACGATGTTGCAATGTCAGTCTATCTACGATAAATTGTCGTAAAGTACTGAATAAAAATAAGATGACGCCATTACATCAGCTGCGGGCAACTTGCAAAAACTACAACAGCGAGAACAAAACCTTTTAATGAATCACAAGTTATATTCAAGATAATTTTTTGTTAATAGAAAAAACAACAAATTTTAAAAAAATCTATAACAAAAATTGTATCCCAGTTGTTGTATTTAATACTAAAACAAAATATTAATGACGAAAACAAATTGCCTACTTTTTTTATCAAAATCAATGTAGTAAGATTAGTTCAATTTGATCAGGCGTATAACTGTCACTACAGGCATCTGTGTTACAGTTTACAAATTTCGTTCTTAAGTCTTTTGATACGCAGTTCAAAGCCGATCTTAATGTTTTCGATACATTTTCGTGAATCTTCGTTTCCTTTTCAGTATCTAGAAGTTTTTTTTTATATTTTTTTTTATATATATGAATGTCTTATTCCCATTTTTGATGTAGATCTCAATATCCATAACAGCTTTAAAGTATCCAAAGTTTATTAAAGCCCCATATTTTTTCACCCCTTAACCACTGTTGCCTCCTGCCACCTTAGCATCCAGAACACGCAAACCAAACATCGATCATATTTGTGGTTTTTTTTGTGGTCCACTCGTCTAATATTTTCTCTCTGCATTTTTGCCATTAGAATTGGTATTAAGATGATTAGGAGCATATGTATAAATCATAATTTCTCAAAATGAAAAGTGAAATGCTTTTACAAACGCCCCCTTTCTGTCCGCCTCTTTTAGACCGACCGCAGTTCTCGCCAGCAAAGTTGGCGAGTTAATGACTTTATGTTGTTGGTTATTAAAAAAAAAACTTAAGCTGTATTAACAACAACTTTTATTTGCCATGCATTAACAGAATGATTATGGCAATGCTAATGGTGATGGTGGCGATGGCGATGGTCAAGCTGGAGAAGTTTAAACATATATCCACACAAAAAGCTGATGCTGGACGAGGAATTTCAAGTGTGTAATGTCTAATCAGTAGAATTCAATTTGTAATTTCTTGTGAAAGTCTCTTGCAAAGCTTGATTATTTGTTTTTCATTAGTGTTTAAATAAGACAAACAACAACAAATACTGGATAGCCAAAGAAGCTTTAAGATAAACTACACAACCAAAATGCCAATGTCCATGCTGTTTGTAGAGCTCAGCACGCGAATGTGTAATTTAAATTGGTAGAAGAATCACCACTAATAATAAAAAAACACCAAACGTCAATACCACCGCAACAACAATGACAACAACAGCAACAACAACCACATCAATAGCCACCCAAAGCAAACCAAACCTATTAGAAAAGAAATCAAACAAATTGCCTAGTGTATTGAAAATTCAAACCACCATGAGGCCAACAACCACAGCAAAAAAACAAGAATGTTTGTAATAAAGGTAATAAATTAAAAAAAAAAAAAATAATCACCAAGAATCCAATGAAAGTTGTAAACAAATTGTACCAGATATACGTTAAAACAAAACTTAACTCTAACTCCAACAGACACACATACACCAACACTCGCATATTAGCTAGCTGCCATTATGGGGGACTGGGTCATACAACTGCCAGTGCTTGGTTGCGCTGCCACCGAGAAAACAAGGTCATGCAAGGCCAACTCGTTCATATGTTCGAAAGTCATGAATGAATGCCAATAAAATACAATAAGATTTCTAAAAGATATTTGCCAAATATCCAGCATGTTGAAGGAGAAAATTGTCCTAAAAAAACAGGAGAAATATTATCAAGACCTGGTGGATTGGTAAACAACTTTGGTGGTACTGGTTGTATTTGAGATGTCGATAGGTTTGTCGCTTCAGTCGGGAATTGGCAGAAGACTAAACAAGGTCCCACAGGCAGCCCATGCCTACATTAAGCAAATATGTGAGGAAAATATCGATACCCAGAATAAGGCCTTACAAGTCGTGGACAAAAAGTAATCTAGTGGAGAAACGAGGATATCGCACAAGCAAGACGCAATAAATATAGAAGAAAATATACAAGGGTCAAGAAACGAGGAGAAGCCGAAATCAAAAGAAATGATACAAAGATGTCAAAAAACTTAAAAGTGTGATTAAAGACGTTGGATACATAAAAACAGTTTGTCATAAAGACTCTGGGCGTCCACACCACTGATGGACAAAGGGGATATGACGAACATCGTAACGCCCATTTTCCCGAACAACGAGGCGTCGGAGGAGACTCGCTGTTCTCGTTATTGTGGCTATAATACTAATGGATTTGAAAATATAGGAGAGATGGAAAATATACAGAAGGAACAAAGAAGAACAATAGATAAGGCAAGAGACCCTACAGGCTTGGCAGGCGACGAGATGGTCGGCTGAAAGCAAGGGTAGATGGACGGAAAAACTACTTTTACGTCTTGGTTTGAAAGAAATACTGGAGAAGTGGAATATTATTTGGTCTATCTACGAACCTCATAAGAAATTCTCCAGGAGGAATCTCTATAGAGTTGCACAAGAATACTGCCATTTGTATAGACCTTATAATGCGACATAAAGACAAGATGAACACAGTTCTGGAAGCAGCAGATTGTACTCTACAAAACGAAGGGGGCCAAGACGCAGGCTAAGATAAAGATGATAGATGACTCAGCAAACAGAAAATCAACCCGAAGGGCAAACGCGGTCTCAGGGTGGGCTAAATTCCAGGATTGAGACAAGTGCGGTTTTAAGTTAGTTGGCCAAAACGGAGAGCCCGATATATCGGGACCGGCAAAGCAAAAATTAAATGTGAAAAAATGTACACATATTTTTAGATTTAATTAAATTAATGCATCTAATAATATAAGTAGAATTATAAAATTACTTAAATTAATAAAATTTGTAATTTGTAAAAATTAGCAAAATTAATGATATTGGTTAAATTAATAAAATTTATTAAATTAATAAAAGTTAATAAAATTAATTAATAATTTATAAAATTTAAGAAAATTTTAAATAAACATAAATTGTTCATAATTTTTTTTATAAAATTTATTAAGTTTATAAGATTAATAAAATTAATAAATTTGATCAAATTTATAAAATAATTCTAGAAAATTTATAAATAATTTTATTTTATATATTAACAAATTTTTTCGATTTATTAATTTAACTAATTTTATAAATTTTTATAAAATATTTTTAAAAAATTTATAACAAAAATAGTTAAATGTATAAAATAAATAAAAAACATAAAATTAATGAAATTAATAAAAATTGATAAAATTTATAAAATTAATAACGTCCACAAAATTAACATAATTATCAATTTGTAATATTAAGAAAACTAAAAAAATTAATAAAACTAAAGGAAATTAATAAAACTAATACGATTAATAAAATTAATTAAATTAATAAAATTAATAAAATTTATAAAATTATTAATTAATAAAACCAATAAAATTAATAAATATAAAGGAAATTAATAAAACTAATAAAATTAGTAAAATTAAAAAATTAATAAAATTAATAAAATTAAAAAAAATTAATAAAATAAATAAAATTAGTAAAATTAATAAAATAAATAATAATTAATAAAATTAATAAAAATAATTAAAACTAAAAAAATTAATAAGATTTATAAAATCAACAAAATTAATAAATTTAACAAAATTTATAAAACTAAAAAAATTAATAAAATTTATATAATCAATAAAACTAAAAAAAAATAATAAAATTTATAAAGTTTATGAAATTACAAAATTAATAAATCTAAAAAATTATAAAATTTATAAACTCAGTTGATTAATAAAATTAAATTTTAAAAAATAAATAACTTTTATAAAATTAGTAAAACAAAATTATAAAAACTAATGGTATTAAAAATGTTGAATAAATGAAAACACGACCCGAGTACTACAAAACGATTTAAAGGTTTATTGAAGACTGCACACCAATGTTATCAGCTAAGGCAATTTATACACACACAAGTCAAAGCCTACTACTATAAGATACGTACAAAAGTCTTAGCCTACTACCATAAGATACGTACACATGTCATAGCCTACTCCCATAAGATACGTACAGAAGTCATAGCCTACTACAATATGTATAAATGCTTAGCCTACTACATGTTAGGTTTGTATTATTTAAATACAGTACTCATATGCTAAATAATAATTTCAACACTCCTTCTCAAACCTAACATTATAATCTATATAATTTACAAATACAACAAAACTAGTTCATATTCATAAGTACAACAAATTTTGTATGTTTTGTTCTATTTAAATTTTTCGTAAAAATATCCGCTATCATGTCATTTGTATTGAGATACTTCAGTTCAATTTGCTTATTGTTGATAACTTCTCGTATGTGGTGGTACTTAATATCAATATGCTTGCTGCGATTGTGGAATACAGCATTCGTCGCTAACTTCAAAGCTCCTTGATTGTCGACGTTAAGAACCACTGGTATGTCTTTTGTACACTCAAGCTCGAGCAACAGTCTCTTCAAGTAAATTGCTTCCTTTCCGGCATTGGACATTGAAATATATTCTGCCTCCGTGCTACTGAGGGCTACTACGCTTTGTTTTTTAGATTCCCACGAAATCAAACAATTACCATAATAGAACATAAAACCCGAATATGATTTTCTATCGATTGCATTGCCACCCCAATCCGCATCGGTATATCCAATCAATTGCGTCAGGCCAGATTTATATTGTAGTTTTAAGTCCATGCTCCCCGCCAAATATCGTAAAATATGTTTTGCCGCATTCATGTGTTCTGTATGGGGGTCTGTGTTCCTTTGCGACAACTTTGCCACTGAATGCAATATATCGGGCCGTGTGGTTATTGCCAAATACATTAACTCACCCATTATTGCTTGGTATGACGTAATATCAATCTTCTTGCAATCGTTATGACAAGCAACTTGGAAACCAGGATCAAGTGGAACGGAAACTTTCTTACATTGCTCCATCTTATATTTCTTCAATAGGTTTCCTATGTACTGGGTATTGCTTACAGACATGTCACCTGTCTCGCCGTCTCTATCAATTTCCATTCCTAGAAAATGTTGAACTGGACCTTTATCGATAACTTCAAATTCAGCTGACAATTAATTTTTCACTTTTTCAATAAGTATCTTGTTTCTGCACCCAATGAGTATATCGTCCACATATACAGCTGCTACGATCAGTTCATCATTGACAACCATCTTGTATATACAGGGTTCGTAATCGCAGCTAATGAAACCAATCTTTTTCAAACAACTGTCCAACTTGTTATTCCACTCCCTACCGGATTGTTTGAGTCCATACAATGACTTTTGTAGACGTAGTACCTTTTTAGGATTATTTTCATCCACAAACATCTCTGGCTGCCGCATGTACACTTCGTCGCTCAGGTCACTATTTAGGTATGCGCTGACAACATCAATCTGGTGTAAATGCATTCCTTTATTAACAGCCATCGCCAAAATGATTCGTATGTTTGAGTAACGTATAACTGGAGAAAAAGTCTCTTGGTAGTTTACTCCAAATTTCTGACTGCAACCCTTGGCCACAAGTCTAGCCTTATAGCGTTCTATGTCACCGTTTTTGTTAGTTTTTATGGCGTACACCCATTTGCAACCAATCGCCTTTTGTCCTTCGGGTAAATCAGCTAATTGCCATGTCTTGTTTTTCTTCAACGCGTTAATTTCAGCTTGCATAGCATTTCTCCACTCGTTTGACTTTTCGCAGGACATTGTACGTCCATTGTCACTTCTGAGCATTTTGATCTTCTTTCCCGTCTGGCATTCAACTTGCTGTTTGAATAACTTGAATTTGTCCAATACTTCACTTTTGGACTTCATAAAATAAACAAAGACTCTCCTGGTCTTATCGTCGATAAACGTAGTGAAATATCTAGCTCCTCCAACTGATGTAACGTTGATCGGACCACACACATCCGAATGAATTAGCTCCAAAACGTCCTTTGAACGAATTTCAGTCGCTTTAGTAAATGGTGCCACATGGATCTTACTCACCATACAAGTCTTGCAATCGTGTTCCTCCGATTGCTTAGAAATCTTCATTCCGTTTACAAGACCTTTCTTTTGAATTTCGTTCAAATCTTTAAAGTTTAAATGACCATATCTGCAGTGCCATAAAACCTCATCATTACTTGCCGCATACAAACGTTGTTCAGATTTATTATGGACCACAAATAGATCGTTGTCTTTGTACGCCTTAATCGCAACATAGTCATCGCTGTCTTTAATTTGCACTCCACCGGCGTCAAATGTAGCATTAAATCCGTTTTCCACTGCCTTGCTTACTGACACAAAATTTCCATGTAACTCAGGCGAAAATAAAACATTTCGAAGGAGAACTTCACACTCAGCATGAAGTATAACTTCGCCTCTGCCAGTCGCAGTAATATATTTGTTTCCAGCAAGATAGATTTGTTCGTTACATTCTTCAAGTTCAGAAAACAACTCCTTATTATTGCACATGTGGGAGGTTGCACCACTGTCAATGTACCACAAATCTTCCTTAAATCCTTTAGCAGCAGCAATCATTGCACATGAACGGTTTTCCTTTAGCTTCTTCTCTCGACATTCACGCGCAAAATGCCCCTTTTTTCCACAGATGAAACACTTTCCAGCAAAACCTTTGTTACTTTTTTCAGCTTTCTCGTTCTCATTCTTAGCTTTTGGTTTCCAACGCGCACCAAATGCCTCCTGTGATCCACTCTCTTCGGCATCTTTCTTTGTATTTTCTCTTCTTTCATTTTCCTCCAGCAATTTTACCTTTAAAACTTGATAGGAAGGCAAAATATCACGAGTTTCCATGGCGACTATAAATCCCTCGTAATGCTTTGATAAACTGCACAACAGGATTACAACCAACAACTCGTCCTGAAGATTTATGCCGACGTCTGCTAATTTTTCGATCACTTCTTGAAACTTATTCAGAAAATGGGTCATATCTTCTTTCTCTTCCAATCTCATATTCATTAAACGTTTGAACAGCATTACCATTTGTATCGGACCTTTGGGTTTGTGCACTTCAGCTAATTTGTTCCAAGCCTCAGCAGATCTCGTACATTTCTTTATGTAATTCAGCTGTGTACCCTTAACACTTAAAACAATGCTAGCTAGCGCCTTCTCGTCGTTCGTAACCCATTCTGCCTTCTGCTCCGACGTCAAACTGGATGCACATTCCAATTGGCCATTTGCATACTTCCACAATCCGCTATGTATAAGTACGCTCTTCATTTGCACATGCCAGGAATCATAATTCCCTTCATCCAACTTCTCAATCTGCAGGAACGGCGATGTCATATTGTCCAATTGGAAGACTTAATCGTCTGGGCTCATAACCAATGTTGAATAAATGAAAACACGACCCGAGTACTACAAAACGATTTAAAGGTTTATTGAAGACTGCACACCAATGTTATCAGCTAAGGCAATTTATACACACACAAGTCAAAGCCTACTACTATAAGATACGTACAAAAGTCTTAGCCTACTACCATAAGATACGTACACATGTCATAGCCTACTCCCATAAGATACGTACAGAAGTCATAGCCTACTACAATATGTATAAATGCTTAGCCTACTACATGTTAGGTTTGTATTATTTAAATACAGTACTCATATGCTAAATAATAATTTCAACAAAAAAAATTAAAGTTAATAAAATTAATAAAAAGTAATTAAACTGATAAAACTAAAAAAAATTATTAAATTTATAAAATTAATTAAAGTTAATCAAATTAAAAATAATAATAATAATAATAAAATCGATAAAAAGTTATAAAATTAATAAAAGTTAATAAAATTAAAAATAAAAATAATAATAAAATTGATAAAAAAGTTATAAAATTAACAAAATTATAAAACTAGAAAAATTAATTAAACTTATAAAATTAATAAAATTCATAAATTTAATAAAATTAATAAATTTAAAAAAATTAACAAAATAATTATAATTAGTAAGATTATTCAAATTTATAAAATTAATAAAATTAATGAAATTATTAAAATTAATAAAATTATTATAATTAATAAAATTTTTAAAATTATAAAATTATTATAAAATTAATAAAATCAATAAAATTACTTAACTTAGTGACAGTAATAAAATTAGTAAATTAATAAAAGTGATAAAATTAAATAATAAAAATTAATAGAATTAATAAAATAATTTAAGTAAATAAAGCCAATAATCATAATAAAATATATAGAATTAATAAAATTATTAAATATTAATAAAATCAATAAAAATAATAAATTTAATAAAATTAATAAAATTAATAAAATTAACAAAATGAGAAAATTTAAATCGGATGGAGTCGATGTAGGATGGAGCTAAGGGAGGAACTGGCACGTTGCTATCGATACTTTGCATCCAGTCACAAACAATGGGACTGTAAAGGACCAGACAGGAATGGTTCTTTATATCCGATGCGGTGAAAAAGGCCATAGACTTAAGGAGTGCAATAATGCCGCTAAATTCTGCCTGTGTGCGAAGGATGGCGGCAAGTCAACATGTCATATGCCAGGATCAAGGGCCTGCAAATCTGGTGGAGCACAGAATCGATTAGAATACTATAACTGAATATGCACAGGAAAAAGGTGGCAGACTCCCTCTTGTCACAGATCGTTCATGAACAAAAAGCCAAAACCGCGATGGTAAGTGATCAGTATTCCCCAAGGAATAGTGAATGTTGGCTCGAAGATGACACCGCCTTGGGGATACCTGACACAAGGCAACTTCGACTAGGACAGTGAGCAAAGGAAATTGCTACGTTTGGATGAAGAATGGCGGGATTATGCTTATAGCAGCTATTTGACACCTAGTAATTATAGCGGTGAATTCGAACAAAAGTTGCAGGCTATTGCCGGCCAACGGAATGGGGTATGGAAAACACCAACTCAAGAGGCAGAAGAATTATTGGCATGGCCACCAGAACGGGGTTAAGAGTTGCACACGTGGGAAATGTTACGTCTTTTAGACGAGCCGGATACGAAGGAGCTATCCCGGATATATCTGAGGGAATCGCGAATAAATTAGCTAACTGGAAGGTGCTGAAAATATATACTGGTAGCGCCCACCAGTACATCTCATACACAGTTGGATCAAATGACATCGAGATTACGAACGGAATGCGATGAACGATCGAAAATGGAACGCACGAAGGCTAAATGTATCTAAACTTATAAGCGAAATTGACAGAAAGTTCCTGGAATGAACCCGAGGTGGACAAAATAAAACACGGCTGTGACAAGGCTATGCCGAAGACGAACCCTTTAAATATCAAAAAGAAAGCGGTATATTGGTGAAATGATAATATCGAATTGATTTATATATTGATTACTAAATTATAAGATCCAGACTCGATTTTGATAACAATTTAAGTGTATTTAGAATACTCGCAGAATTCAGTAATGCCATTAGGAAAAAATCTTCTCTTGCTACGATTTGGTTTCACAATCAGATGACTGGGCATTTATTGCTATTACAATATTAGTCCAAATGTTATTATAAACAATTCTGGCTATGACCTCTTCAATATCATTTTTACTTCTTTGCTAATTTTTAGCACCATAGCATTTTATTAAAAACTATGAAAACTTGGTAATTTTAAGGTTTAAATTTTACTCAATAGTAAATAAATTAATTTTTTAAAATTTTTTTCTGTCGTTTTTATTATTTATATTATTTTATATGTTTATTCCATTACTTCAAGTCTTGCGATTTAAAACACTTTTTTTAAACCAGTGACAACCAACAAAAACAACTTCTGTTGTTTTCAGCCGCACAGAGCTGCGTGTTCTTTTATGCCTAGGTGCATTAAATTGACACCATGTTTGTTTCCTAAGTCTTTTGATTTATGCCTCCTCCCCAGGCGAAACATGTTTCCACCTGATTTCCACAGAAAATTTATTACATCTCATTGCTTTCTAATGCATTTTAATGTTATTTACTCCCCTCCTCTGTTGTGGCGGCTGGCGTTGCACTTGTTATTTTCCCAAATTAAAATGTTTAAAATGTGTTTCTTCCGTTGGGAGTTTCTGATTTCGGGTTTTTTTTTTGGTGTTAGAATTTCAAAAATTTTCTTCTTTGCTAGAATTTGACGCTGTTACATATATTCATAGTCTTGGTTGTTGAAAATTTAATGTGATAGCATTTCGTGTTATTGTTACTTAATTCAAGCGGAAATAATCATAAAGCACAGCCCTGGCCCAGTCAGTCTTACAACATATTATTGTTGCTGTTTTCGTATTTTTTCGTTTTTATTTTTATAGAACAAACGGCAACCACCATCCAGCCACCTTACAGCTCTATACACGGCTCATGTCACGGCCTTTGGCGGTAATAATAGGGTTTTCATTTGACGATTTCGTCTAACAGTCTGATGTCAGTTTAGTCTAGTTAGTATTTGTAGCACCAGAATTCTCAGAGTTTGGTGTCATGTAGTTGCGGTGCTGTTTGCTGGCATTGGTACTCGTGGTGGTGATGGTGGTGGTGGCATGTTGCTCTACAGTTAGATCACATTATGTGGTAATTGCATGCGGTAATCAAGTCATAAAAAGAAAAATTATGTCTTTCTTACCATATTCCCGGCACATAATTTCTTCTGTAGCTGGTGGAAAGAATTGGTATAACGACGGCCAAAGAGGAATGATAAATGAAATTCTATGCCATTTGTAATGGTATTCAAGCCAACATGTTCTGGGTAATATTTCTGTTTTATGATATTTAATTTTAAATTGTTAGACCAAGCATTGGCTTTATGATTAAATGCATTGGTTGGTTTTATAAGGAAATCATGTGAAAAACCTTTAGTGTATGACAAAAGAATAAAATGAACACTGCAACAATTGGAAGTAATCTCAAATAGAACTAGAGCCTAATCAAATAAAATTTAAACGACAACATTGTTGGCCATAGTTTGCTCAGTGAACTATAGAAAATTTATAATGATCATAGCACCATAGTAAGTATATGACGATTACGAAATGTATCAAGCAGAAAATATTGTAAACCGTTATAAAATTGTACCACTTCCCATCGAGGAAATGATGTAATTTGTTGTCATCTAATGTTGTCGTTCATAAGCAGAGCAGCAAAAATTGCAAGCAATGCTGCAACTAATTTAATAAGGCAGGAATTATGAAATTATAACATAAGATAGTAGGGTATTTTCTGTGTTTATAAACAGAAAATTAGGTCTAAGTTGTTGTATTTCACAACTCGCTCTAGAGATGCAGAAGTAAACAAAAGACCTAAGACACAAACTCGTTATTAAGATGGGACAAAATTGCCATTGTGAACAAAGTAAAGGCAACAATCGATGTCAAAACTATTAATATTGCTGGGACTTAAAATTGCATCAATCAATAGAGTTAGGAAACAAACGTTACGAGGAAAAGGCAATGAAATGCCAACAGATATTAATGGAAAATAAGCAAATATCTCTACACAAATTAAGGATTTTAAACTGGAGCAAACTAACTGCATTGGTCATTATGCGAAAATGCCCTATAATGGTTCCATGGGCTAGGGCAACTTTACGCGATATTTCTTGATAAAACATTATCTTAAAATTCTGATATATCTCCAAGTCGCTGTTAGTAATTGTAGAAAACTGGTTAATATTTGAAATTTAATAAAAAAAATAGAACTAAAAGTTTGTAAAACTTATCAATTTACAGAAAAAAGTAAAACTAATAATATCAATAATATTAATGAAATAATACAAATAATAATATTAAATTCTTAACCAGAAATGATATCAATAAATTTTATAATATTACTAAAATTGTAATAAAATTAACATATTAAAGAAATCACTAACAATAATTGATAAACAAAATAATAAATTGATAATAACTTAAACTGAAAGTGATAAATTTTATAAAAAAATTAAATATTAAAAATTTATGAAATTGGTAAAAAAAGAAAAATTTATAAATGTAATAAAATTAGTAAAATTTATAAAAGAAACAAAATTAATAAAATTACTAAAATTAACAAAAATAATAAAATTAAAAAAATTATATAATAAATAAATTTGATAAAAGTAATAAAATTTAAGAAATTATTATTATTATAATTTAAATTGACTAAATTAATAACAGCAATAAAATTAGTCAAATTATTAAAGTTAATAAAAATAATAAAATTAACAAAATTACAAATACAATTAATAAAATGATTAAAATTAATAAAAATTAAAAAAGTAATAAAATTTATAAAATTAACACAATTAACAAAATTAACAAAATTGATAAAAGTAATAAAAATAAAAAACTTAAGTAATTAAAGTAAAGTAATAAACTTAATAAAAGTAATAATATAAATAAAATTAATAAAAACAATTAAAATAGTAAAATCAATAAAAGTAAAAAACTAAATAAAATAATTACAATTAACAAAATTAAGAAATTTAGTAAAATTAATGCATTTGGTAAGAGTTATAAAAATAAAAAAATTAAATAAATTAATAAAATTATGAAAAACAATAAAATTAATAAAAGTAAAAAAAATAATAAAATTAATAAAATAATTACAATTAACAAAATTAATATTAACGCATATGGTAAAATTAATAAAATTAATTAAATTAATAAAACCAGTACAGAAATTTCAGTCAGGTAAACTGACTGATAAATACCATCACCCAATATAAGATATTGTTGAAGTCTTGAGTTATTGAAATGAATAGATTTTTAATTAAAATAAATTTACTAATGTATAATTTTTCCCCTGCTTGTGGTGCAAAATCGTCCAAAACTTTACTTATTTGTGTAGGGGGTAAGGTGCCGGTTTGGAATTTATGTGAGAAATATTAATTTTTCAAAAAAAAATTAATTTTGATAGGGTGAACCGATACAGTCCTTATTCATTCCTGACTCAAATTTTCATACGTACAACTTACGAATAATTTGACTGAATTCAGTGCACTTACAAAAAAGATATGTATGTAAGACTATGGGCGTGAGTTCGGTCCTTTGTATGGGAGGTACCAGAAGGGGTGTGTCAAATAGTTAGGTTTAGTAAGGTTTTGCTTCCTATCACAAAATAAATTAATTGACCAATTTTCATTACCCCCCAAGTGTCCGTTTGGAAATTATGCGATAAATGTTAATTTTTCAAAAATAGGTAATTTTGTATGGGAGGTACCAGAAGGGGTGATCCGATATAATCCATATTCATTCCTGATTCAAATGATAACTGTACAAGTTACGCCAAATTTGACTGAATTAATTGTACTTACAAAAAAAGATATGTATGTAGGACTATGAGGGTGAATTCGGGAGTTTTGTATGGGAGGTACCAGAAGGGGTGCGTCAAATAGTAAGGTTTTCTGAGGTTTTGCTTCTTATCGCAAGATAAATTAACCGACCATTTGTCATTATCCTCCAAGTGTCCGTTTGGAAGTTATGGGAGAAATATTAAATTTGCAAAAATAGGTCATTTTGTATGGGAGGTACCAGAAGGCGTGAACCGATATAGTTCATATTCATTGCTAAGTGCAGTTTTCATATGCAAACATCTTATGCAAAATTTGAGTGAATTCAGTTTAGTTACAAAAAAGATATGTATGTAAAACTATGAGGGTCAATTTGGTCATTTGTGTGGGAGGTACCAGAAGGGGTATGGCAAAGGTTTCGGTTTTCGTAGTGTTTGTCTACTTTTGCAAGATAAATAAACTGACCAAATTTAAATACCCTACGATCATCCGTTGGGAAGTTATGAAAGAAATATAAATTATCCAAAAATAGGTAATTTTGTATGGGAGGTACCAGAAGGGGTGGGGCTATTCTGCCCATTTTCAATCCCATAAGTTCGTTTTGAAAAATATTAATACTGGTAAATTTTCACACTGAGCCGTTTACTCAAGTTATCCTGCTGACCAGCCATCCAGCCAGCCAGACAGACGGACATAGCTCAATCGTCTTAAAAAGTCCTGAAACGAATTTGGTCTTAAGATACTTGGGGTCTAACTCGTCTCCTTTAATGCGTTACACTTTTTTTCGTATCAAATGATGTATACCCTCATCCCTAAGGGTGATGGTATAATTAATAAAATTTATAAAATTAATAAAATTAATAAAATTAATAAAATTAATAAAATTAATAAAATTAATAATATTAATAAAATTAATAAAATTAATAAAATTAATAAAATTAATAAAATTAATTAAATGAATAAAATGAATAAAATGAATAAAATTAATAAAATGAATAAAATGAATAAAATGAATAAAATGAATAAAATTAATAAAATTAATAAAATTAATAAAAATAATAAAATTAATAAATTTAATAAATTTAAAAAAATTATGAAAATTTATAAAAATAATAAAAATTTATAACGAAATCTTAATTTGTGATCAGTGGGCTGAATGGGCTTGGTAAATCTTTTTTTTTTTAAGTACTAAAAAGTCCTTTTTTGTACTATGAAGTACAACTGTTATACCAAATTCACTTTTATTGTACTCAAAAAGTACAATTTATTGTACTAAAAACTAGAATTTATTGTTACAAAATGTAGCAATAAATTCTACAGAATTGTTTTTGGCAACAAATCCAAACCCAGTGTACCTCCCGTATATGTTTTACTCTTGTTTTGTATTTTTGAACTATGCATGTAAATAATGAGTTTGGTTTCACTGTTCGGTTCAAGATCTATTCTATTATTGCTTATAGAATTTGTTTTACAAGAGTTGTGTGCAATTGATTATGTTGACAGCTGGCAGGGCGGATAGCTATTTCGATAGTTGCCGAAATATATCATAAGCACTAGGGCGTTTCACTAAAAAAATTATGCAACTCTTGAAGCGGAATATTAAAGCTTGTGATCTAAAAGAATTTCGAAAATTTTTTGGGATTTTTTGAAGATGGGTATGGGGTCGCTGAAATCGATTTTATCAAAAAAATGAGGTTATGGAGAAAAAATTTGTATATTATTTTTTTCTGGTGCTTTTTGTTCATACAACTAAACAATTCTCTTAGTAAGCATCCGATCCCACGACAAAAAAATTATTGGTGTGAAAAATTATTATATTATGGACCACTTTGATAGTCTTAAAAGTGAAAAATTATTTTTCCTAGATTTCAAACCTCGATAACTTGAAAAGTTTTCAAAATTTTTTCAAGATGTAAAATGCGTTAGAAAGATAATTTAGATACCTTTATTTTGGTATATACAAGTTTATATCTTACTTGTGAAAAATGTTGCAAAAAATAAAAAATAGACAAAAAAAATTATTTTTTATTTTTAAATACACACTATTTGAATTTTAAAATATTTGAAATAGACCCTTTTTAAAATGTAACAAAATTCATAATGCATAATTTTGTAACCTCAAACAGTAAAAGGGTTTTTGATGAATTAAAGTTGCCCACTTCCTTTTATTCGAAAGATACACTTTTATGGGAAAATGATGATGATTTTGTTTCTTCAAAGAAAAAGCTAGAAAAACTATGTGTTGTGAATGATTTATCAGAAAGAGGCGTGGCGTCGGCTACAATATATAACAAAAAAATTACAAAGAATGAGGATGATTTTCAAAACTTATTGATTAGAGTTGATAACAATCAAAAAATTATATCTAATGTTAACAAAAATGTCATTGAAAAAACTCTTAAGAAACCAATTTGAAAATACTTCCACAGTTGTTCCACATTTAATGGTTAATGTATTGTAATTTTAGATACAAATTTACTTTTTAATTTTAATTTGTTCATTAAATATGTTGATTTTGTTTATTTAATATCTTTTGATTTTGGATGGGAATACAAATATATTGATGAATTAAGTTTTTGATATTTTTATTAAAGCAATGTATTTTAGAGGTTTTTTTTACTTAACCAAGAACGAAACATAATGAAATTCTTTTAACTTTCATAAAATTTGATTAATAAAAAAAAAATTTCTCAAATTTTAATTTTTTTTCTTATATTTTTCCTACATGTAAAAATAAATCAATGTACCGAATGAAAGGTAATTTAAAGACCTTTCCAACGCATTTTACATCTTGAAAAAATGTTGAAAACTTTTCAAGTTATCGAGGTTTGAAATCTAGGAAAAATAATTTTTCACTTTTAAGACTATCAAAGTGGTCCATAATATAATAATTTTTCACACTAATAATTTTTTTGTCGTGGGATCGGATGCTTACTAAGAGAATCGTTTAGTTGTGTGAACAAAAAGCACCAGAAAAAAATAATATAAAAATTTTTTCTCCATAACCTAATTTTTTTTATAAAATCGATTTCAGCGACCCCATACCCATCTTCAAAAAATCCAAAAATTTTTTCGAAATTCATTTAGATCACAAGCCTTAATATTCCGCTTCAAGAGTTGCAAAAATCGCAAAAAACCCATTCGGTGAAACGCCCTAATAAGCACCCTTTCCTGTACATATTTTGTGCCAACAAGTACAACTTATTGTACCATAAATTACAAAATGTTCCAAACGGTACTTTTATTGTACGCAAAGAGAACAATTAGGGTACTAAGTACCCATATCAACTTATTTTGTTTCAAATACATATCTTCATTTTAAATGTTATTAAAAAATATTTTCTTTTCGGTTTCTTATGTTTAAACATAGCAATTTAATATGTAAGAAAAATTAATACATTTACTTTTTTTTTGCATATTTTTGTTTCCTATATTCAATTATGTTTTTTGTTTTGTTGTAAATAAAATGAGCAACTGCTCTTCATTATGTTTTTAAACCATCAACCCATAATTTTGCTTATCACGATCGACTTAAACATCATCAACAACCACTTAGGTTTCCAACAGATACATTTATAATCATGTTTTGATTTAACATAATGAGATAATTAGTTGCTTGTTAACGTAGAGGTAGCTGCAGCTACAACATCAACAAATTCACAAATCCATCAAAATGTCTAATAAGTCAGGCAACTTTGCTTAAATATTCAAAAAGTGAAAAAAGCCAATTCGCAACAATTTCACTTTCTAGCTGAAGAGATATATGAGTAAAAAATATTTAATAATTGCCCCCTATATTATCCCTACGAATAACGAAACTGACACAGAGCAAGTTCTATGACTGCTCCCTGGTGAGCAAGGACCAGTCCTAGTTCTAATTCAAATTTAGAAGGGGATAGGTCACTTTAACATGGATTTGTTAGTGAAGGTGTAAATTAACATCTTAAGCCATAATTTAGACCAAACCTGTATCTGTTCTACAGTACCAGTCGAAGGACCAACGTCAAGAAACATAACTCAGACCGCTCCTTACATATGTACAACACATGATTTTGGGACTCAATTCCGATAATTGCACTTGAAAGTAGCACCAAATACAAGAACTTCTGCATCATTCGTTTTGTCAAATTGGCTGCATTAATAATTTAATGGCGAATTTTTTTCGGAAGGTGAATTTTTAGTACTTTTTCTATATTAACACACGGTTATAATTCGATATATCGCAGGAAATATCTCTTTGTGTCTGAAGCAAAGTTGTGGATATTCAATAGGAGAAAAAAAATGCGGAACAAACATACCCAAAAATGCATCCTAAGGCACTGGATGGTGCTTATTTTTGGGGCTACTTTAACGTGCAATTCTCAAAGTTGAGTCCCAAATCAATGAGCTGAAAAATTTTGCACTGTGTTAAGAACATGAATTATAAGAAAAAGTCAAATTGACACTATAAAGAACCAGCTTGGGAATACGTCCCCTCTTTATTAATCTCTGAACAGGTTTCTTTAGGCAATTGTCACCCAATTTTCCGTAGGTATGTTAAAATTATTTTTTATTACCAGATGATCTTTACAATTTCTTTACTCATTTACTTTGGCTGCAATAAATACTAAACTTATTTTCGCTTTGCATCACATGACTGACATATGGAAGAGCTTCTCGTATTTGGCTATAATAACTCTTGCTTTATACATACAACGCGAGAAGCTATCCCATACCTCATTCATGCAAAGGGAAATTAGGTTTTTTTTTTTTTTTTTTTTTTTTTTTTATACATACTATCACTTGCTAATATGCGTTCTATTTATCACTTTGCTTTCATTTTAACTTCCTTTTATAGATTAGTTGTATGATTCTTTACCATTTGCTAATGCAAATTTGAACCACTTTTAGTTTCTTATCTAGTAGATGATTTTACATTTTTGCCAACCCATATGAAGTCATTATTAGTTTTGCCAAAAAAAAAACAAACACACACACACTCGCATTTAGGGTTTCCTTTGTTGTAGTGGCACTGACCAAAACCTATGAATCACTTTGAAATCTCTCAACTTTTAGTTAGTGACCCAGTGATATAGATAACATTTCTAGGCTAATATATGGGTATAGAATATTTGCTAGCCAGCTATTGAAGAAAAAACACAAAAGCAAAGGGGGTTGTTAACTCTTTCTAAATTTTCTAAACAAAAATTGAAAGAATGTGGCGAAGATTAAAATACAAAACAATCGAATACCGTAAAAGAACGTTAGATTTTTACATATTAATGAGAGTGTTTGGAGTATACAGATGAAGATGTATAAATTGTTATAAATTGTTAAGTTATGAAAATTCAAATAACACGATTGTCAGGCATATGCAAAATAGAATCAATGGCGCCAATTTTTCATATGGGAATAGGCGGAAAACGTATATGACAATTTGTTAATTTTTAAATTTTTTTAATTTCTAACTACTTTAGAGAATCATAAACTTTTTTATAGATAAAACTTGTCTATGCGCTCTCCCGAAAGTTATAGGTTCTTTTTTAAATTATTAAACAAAAAAATCGAATTTAATGGAAAATCTATAACAAATTTTCAAAAAATTTATTAATTTTTAGTTATTCAAAAATATTTGGAATAACTTAGAGATATAACTTGTCTATACCCTCTTCAAAAATTTAAAGTTTTTTTTTTAAATGACAAAATAAAAAATCGAATTTAATGAGAAATCTAAAACAAATTTTCCGAAAATTTATTCTTTCTTAGTTATTCCAAATATTTACGGATTTGGATAAATTGTTATAGGAAACTATGTTAATAAATCACTAAATCCCATATTTACAAAATCTGTTCAACGCAAATATGTTAATATCTAACACAGCCTATTGATTACGCAGTTCATGTTACTTTATAACTCTAGAGGCCTCATAGTAAACATATTATCATCACAAAAAAAAAAACCAAAAATATTAATACTACAAACAAATAGTAGTAGTAGAAATAACCACAGCCATGTGATTAGCATATTCCTACATATGCTTATTATTATTTTCAGTGTTAACCGTTAAGTTTTACTTTCACATCTTTTGAGCGTGTGTCTTGAAACTATTTCTACGGTTCTTGATTTGGGTTGTTCTCAAAAGCCAATATGAAATATTGGCCGCATTACACATAAGACACACAGCTTTTTAATGTTATGATTCATGATGAAGCTAATAATTAATAACATACAATGTATAGGCATAGGTGTTAATGAAATCTCAGAGAAAACAAAAGTTATATTTAGGTTGGGTTGGATGTTTGGAAGAGTTAACAGTTCCTATGACTCTAAACAAAAAACTACTAGAATAAATTATACGATTAAGTGTGTTATAATTCCATATTTAAGAATACTGACATATGTTGTAGGCTGGTGTTGAAAAATATTTGTTTTATTTCGGCTAAACAAAAAGATAATAATAAAACTATTACAAAACACTTGCTCATTGATTTGGGACTCAAGTTTAAGAAATGTACTTGAAAGTAGTTCTTATAATAAGCCTTTCTGCATTTATCGTTTTGTCAAGTTGGCTGCATTAATAACACAGTATAACACATGATTTTGGGATTCATTTCTTAAAACTGCACGTAAAAGTAGCCCCAAAAAGAAGAAGTTCTGCATCATTCGATTTACCTGAAGTATTCGGAGTATCTCTTTTGTGTGTAAAGCAAAGTTGTAGATATTGAATAGGAGCAAACAATTGCGAAACAAACCTACCCAAAAAAAGTTCACCCCACCTTCCCCATTATTCACTTTGTTTTTGCTAAATAACTGGATTAGAAACTAAAAAGTTTAATTTATTGCAACAAAAAGTATTGTACAGTTAATTGTACCAAAAAGTACAGTTTATGATATCAAAAAGTAAAATTTTTTGTACCAAAAAGTACAATATATTGTACCAAAAAGTACAATTTATTGTACAAAAAAGTGCAATTTATGGTACAAAAAAGTGTAATTTATTTTAGCAAATAGTACAATTTATAGTGTAAATAACTACAATTTATGGTACCAAAGAGTACAATTTATGATACCAAGAAGAACAATCTATTGTAATAAAATGTGCAATTTATGGTACCAAAAAGTACAATTTATGGAACCAAAAACTACAGTTTATTGTACCAAAAAGTAAAATTTTTGGTACCAAAAAGAAAATTTTGTTTTCATCAAATAGTACAATTGGTGATACTAAAAAGTACAATTTACTGTACCAAAAAGTGCTATTTTATCTAAGTACAATTTATGGTAACAAAAGGCGCAATTTATGGTACAAAAAAGCACAATTTATAATACCAAAAAGTCAAACTTAAGTTACCAAAGAGTACAATTAATTGTAACAAAATGTGCAACTTATAGTACGATTTATGGTACTAAAAAGTACAATTTATTGTACCAAAAAGTGCAATTTATGATACCGAAAAGTACTATTTATGGTACTTATTCAATATCTAAGTACAATTTATTGAACTAAAAACTACAAAAGTGCAATTTATGTTATCAAAAATGCAATTTATGGTACAAAAAAGTACAATTTATGGTACCAAAAAGTACAATTTATTGTATCGAAAATTGAAATTTATGCAACAAAAAAGAACAATTTATGGCACAAAAAAGTACAATTTATTCCAGAATCTATGTACAATTTATGGTACCAAAAACTACAATCTATAGTACCAAGAAGTACCATTGGTACCACAAAGTAAAATTTTTGATACCAAAAAGTGGTGCCTATTCAATATCCGCAGCTAAGCGGGGGTCTGTCTTGCAGACAATTTGGATTCAGACCGGGTATGTCAACAATTGAAGCACTGAGAGAGGTAATTGAGGCAGCACAGCTAGTAAGTCATTTCAGTAGGTCTGTTGTCCTACTCGCCACTCTGGACGTAAAAAATGCTTTCAATAGCCTAAGATGGAAGGATGTGATGGACGCCTTAGAAAAAGACTTCGCTGTACCACACTACCTACTTAGGATCATTGGAAGTTACCTAAAGGACAGAGAACTTCTATATAAGACAAGCGGTGGACTGAGGAAAAAGGGGATAACATCTGGAGCGGCACAAGGATCGATACTGGGTCCAGACTTGTGGAATGCCAGCTACGATGGAATCCTTAAACTCGACATGACAGAAGACTCTTTTTTGGTTGGCTATGCAGATGATGTAGCAGTTGATATCACGGCCAGGAGTACAAACGACGCACAGCGGAAGTTGAGACAAGTCATTATAAGGACCAAAATATGGCTTGACTCACACGGTCTACAACTAGCAATGCACAAAACGGAGGTACTGCTGCTTACAAAACGTCATATCCCCGTGAAAATAGACATAAACGTTGGAGAAACGATAATCCAGTGTAAATAATGTGTGAAGTACCTAGGGCTAAGGCTGGACCCAAAACTCAACTTTACAGCTCAACTGCAGTACGCGGCCAACAAGGCCGGGAGGACAGTTTGGCGGCCGCTTAATGGCGAATATTGGAGGACCGCTCCCATGCAAGCTTAGGTTATTGATGGAGGCTTTGAACAGCATTATGCTTTACGGCTGCGAGGTATGGCAATGAAGGTAGAAAAGGGAGCACAATTTCTTTTGTCTGCGCAAAGGACAGCCGTGCTGCGCATCACCTCCGCGTACCACACAGTATCGGTTGCTGCAGTGTTAGTTATAGTAGGCACGATCCCAATAGATCTATTGGCAATGGAACGCCGTGCTACTTTCTTAAGTGGAACGCCAGATAACCAAGGATCACAATTCCTGAGGGAACAGACCATCACAACATGGCAAGACAGGTGGAACGTCGAAAAGCACAGAAGGTGGACGGCAAGGCTCATACCGAGCATCCGCAAATGGGTGGAAAGAATATATGGCGCAGTAAATTATTACTTAACACAAATTCTATCTGGGCATGGATATAGGAAGTTCCTCCACAAAATGGGAAAATGAGAGGCACCATACTACTTGTATGAGGCAGAAGACGTATTGGACGAAGCGGAGCATACCTTCTTCGAATGCACGCGCTGGGCGCTCAATCGTTAGCTATTAATGACAACAGTGGGGCAGATGCACGCATATAATCTAATCGACATAATGATCACCAGCGAGGAGAACTGGACTGCTGTCGCTGTATACTTTGAACGGATCCTCTGATGTAAGGAGTTTGATCTCGACGCTGCGGCGAACTGACAGGTGACTACATAGCGGGGTCGATGGCACATATTGCCACATGGGGACCACCTCGAAGTACTGCGAAAGCGGTTCCGAGGTGGAATACTTCCCCGGAGAGGAGACAGGAAGGGGTTTTAGTCGGTATACGACATTGGTGAGTCCGACATACCACGTCAGTGACGTGAATGCTTAACGCATATCCCCTACCACACCCACAAAAAAAAATTCCGCAACTTTGCTTCAGACACAAAAGAGATATTCCTTACGGTATAACGAGATATAACCGTGTTAAAATATAGAAAATGTGCTGAAAATGAACCCTAAGCAAAAATTTCGAATGACCATTAAATTATTAATGCAGCCAACTTGACAAAATGAATAAGGCAGAAGTTCTTACTTTTAGGGCTACTTTTACGTGCATTTTACTTTTGAGTCCCAAAATCATGTGTTGTAATGTTGTAGGGTTTTTTCGCATTTCATTTCTCTTATTCAGTATCTACGACTTTGTTTCGGACACAAAAGAGATATTCCTCATGATATACTGAGATATAACCGTCTTAAAATGTAGAAAAAATGTTAGAAATTCACCTTGAGCTAAAAAATTCGTATGGCCATTAAATTATTAAGGCACCAAACTTGACAAAACGAATGATGCAGAAGTTCCTAATTTTGGGGCTACTTCCAAGTGCAACTCTCAGAATCGAGTCCCAAAATCATGTGTTGTACTGTTTTTTTTTTTGTTTTGATTTTTTTTCTCCCATTCAACATGCACAACTTTGCTTCAGACACAAAAGAGATATTCCTCACGGTATACCGAGATATAACCCTGTTAAAATATAGAAAAATGCTACCTAGAGCAAAAAAAATTCGTATGACCATTAACTTATTAATGCAGCTAACTTGACAAAACGAATGATAGATAAGTTCTTATTTTTCTTAATACTGAAAATTTGTATTTAATAAATAGAACAACAAAGTCCGCCGATAATCTGTGACAGTTATTGCGTTGCGTCCTAAATATTAGCAATTTTTTTGTACATCTTGAATTACATTTACTGCTTATTCAAACAAAAGACTTAAGACCCATACTTGATTAAGGTAAATGTGAGAAAATGTGAGCAATATTGAGTTTTTTCAGCGGTTTTAGTAATTGCAACGGAAATCTTACAGAAAATCTTAGTATTGCGCACACGTAGATGCTGTGGTGAAAACTTATTCGTTATGCTTGATTTTTACACACATACCTACATATGTACGTAACTTTATCACTCATACTTTGTATGCGGTCTATGATTTCTGCATACCCTGAGCTTTGTAATTTTTCTGTTTCGATATGTTAAGTTGTTAAGCTGTCTCTCTCTTTCGATTTAATATGTTAAGCTGTCACTTGCATCGCTTTGGTGTGCAATGCTGTTTTTTGTTGTTGTTGTTATTAGTTTTGCATTCTAAAGCAATAACTTTCTTCGTTTCCCATGGATGTTATCTAAGTTTCCAGCTTGAATGGGCAAAACCATAGTGACAATCGCAGTGCAATGCCAATAATTACTATGGCAATTGCTACAAAGCAATGGTGATGTGGAGGTTTACCATTTCTCTTTGCGGCTACTTTTACACTCACACACAAACGTATCAATCAAGTGTGACTGAGACATCATCAGCAGGGCGACCATCATCATCATCGTCATCATGATCATGACTGTTGTAAGCAAAACGAAATCTAATAAATAGTCTGATGATGAATAGTTGGCTTTTTTGAACTTCTAGGCTATTACATGTCTACCACTTTTTCCCAGCCAAAAAAGACACATACATTCCAAAGCATATTTTGTAAAATATATCGGGAAAATTAATCGTACATATATGAAATTTTCCTGCATTTATTTTTTTTTCGTTTTTTAATGCTAAATATAGTTTTGCCGCTAGCCACAACAAAAACAAAAACACGAAGAAATGTTACAAAAAAACTTAACTTTTTATACAACAACATTAAACCTGTATTAGTGTTTATTAGGCTGTGTTGCGGCAAGTATGTGTCTTAAGTCTTTTGTATTGCCTTTTTTCTCCGTTTGGTCGCTATGTTTCGTGTCAGCCTAGGAAATACATTAGTGCAAGCCAAAGAATTTTATGGCCATCAAACTCTGAGAAGACAAGAAGACAAAAACGCCACCAACAAAGCATGTTTTGCTTGTTGTTTTCCCTCTCTACTTCATGATCTTAGAATGGTGAAGAAGAAAATCTACAACAGATCTTTAATCTCCCCCCCAGAAGAATAAAAGATAGAAAGAAAGAAAGTTTTTCCTGTGGTGCCAAGGTTTTGACAATTTTCCATAGATTTTTATTAGCAGTAGTTGGTAGATGTTGTTCTCCTTCTTCCAGCCATTGTAAAGCAATGAAACTGACAGGCGGCAACAGCAGCCACCTTAGAGCCATCTAAGCTGCTGCTGCCACCGCAATTGTGGCAAGACAAGCAAAACTGCTATCTAACGGCATCGGTTACACCAAATAACTGTTCTCACTTTCTGGTAGATGAAATTTGAGGTTTTTCTTAAGATATTTCCCTAAGAAGTAACATCAACGTTGTGGGCCAGCAAATTTTTGTTAGGAATTTGTAAGCTTTTTTTC